>VYXH01007958.1:134248-168735 GCA_013397275.1 Burhinus bistriatus
GAAAAGATCATGGTGACACAGGTTTTCTCCTTGCAGCCCACAGAGAACTGTGACCCGTGGAGAGGAGCCCAAGCAAGAGCAGGTTTTCTGGCAGGAAAGGTGGCCTGCATGAGCAGCTGTAGAAATATACCATTACCTCCCTCCCCCTGCATCCCCTAATACCCAAGCTTCACAAAATATTTTCAAACTCTGTATTTCTTCAGGTTGTGGTAGCATTCACTGAGAATCCTTACTGATTTTCCAGATTGAATACTAAGTGAAGATCAACTTGATATACTGTTCAAATTAGCATGCTCATGAAACACATAGCATATGCCTTTTTGTCAAGTATGAAGAACCAAACAGATGATGATTGAACAGCTATTCAACATTGGATGCAAGCAGAATGCCACCAGCCATGAATATATATACATGTATATACACATATATATGTAAAAGATTTCACAAAGACATCTTTGCCGTACAAGAAATAAACCTAACATTTCTTTATACTTAAGTCATAAATATATATATTTTTTAGATTGATTTAAAAATAGTATCACCACACATTTGATAACAATCCTAATAATTAAGCTATTTAAAACTTCTGTGAAAAAAACGCTGGTTTACTTTGTGGCACAAAATACTAAAAACAGAACTGAGACTATGCTGAACTACATCACTTTAGTTGAGAAGGCTTTTTGGCTGCTGCTCTCACACTTGGAATGTTCAGCCCTTCTCTTCAAATCACTCCTTAATACACATTTCCTCTTTCTTCAACGAGGATTTCTCCATTTAGTAGTCACACCACCCAAAATTACCACACGCAACTAAATTGCATTACCCAAAATAGAGTAGATGCTCCTTCAACTAATACTTGTTAAAATATGTGTATACAAAAGAAGAAATCCCAATTTAGGAGTTAGACGGAGAATTACCGTCACTACCAATATAAATCTAATATACAAAAATATATAAACAGAGTGGCAAACCAAAAGGTGAAACAGCCTAATAAAGTCTGCCTTGCTGGATGTCTCATTCAAAAAATAAAATCTACCAGAATGACAGCAAGTACTGAAGACAGCAGACACAAGATTGACTACATAAATGAAAACGCTACTGTGCATTTTCTCAAGTTGCTCCAATGTAGCAATTATTTTCTAAGATTTCTTGGATGTTCTGATTATGTAGGCAGTAGAAATAACTCAACTACTTAACTTTGGATATCCGAATTTGGTACCTAAAATTAGGAGGACTGTCTCACCAGGAACTTATACATACCCCATAATGATAGAAAGAAGCATTTCTCTAAGTCTGAACTTTAATATAAGGGATGTCAAGGAGATCTTTAGGGCAGAACTATTGGAATGCTGGATCTAATTCAGAGACAGCAATGCATATCTACAAGTGTCCTTTTTTAAAATCCCTTACCTGTATGACAGAATTAAGTGCAGTGATGTACATAAAATTACCTAGAAGGGGACAATACTCAGACCAAAATGCAAATTAAGATATTCTGAACTCAAGACAGGTACAGATTTTCAGTATTTTGTGTCGAGTAAGGGCTACAAAAAAAAGCTCAGTTAAACATACTTGCAACTAGGCAAGTAGTATCTTTATGAATTTTACAGTAAATAGTCCTTGCTAATTATCAACCTGCCAAAAAATTACAAACAACACGAATATGCCCCTTCTAGCTTTTTTCCTGTTTCTAATTAAAGGTAAAGATCCATCATTGCGTATTTCATGTGTGTAAACTCACGATGAATAAACTGCATTAGTCCACTGCCATGGCCATTTGAAACCTGAAGATGTGTTTCTTTGAGGTCAGAAAACAGGTTTTGAAGATGTGAGGATTCTACATCATTTAAGAACAAATTTCAAAATATACCTGGGCTCAATGTATGATGCCAACAGCCTTTCAGAAATTCAAGCTAGTATGTCACTATAACACATCAAGGCCATCATCTGTCTACAGAGGCTTCTCATAGGAGAGCAGATCAGTTTTCAGATTTCTTGTTTTTTTTTTAATTCCTTGGGACAGGGCCAGTACAGTTAAGACTCACACAAGATCCCGGGATGAATTCCATGGAGGACAGTCCCTCCCTCTAACAAAAAATGAAGTTTTCTAATCAGATTTGTCTGTGTAGGAGATAAGTCTTCCTGAAGGACTTACCCAAAACTTGGAAATACCTCTTACGTCCTTAGGGAGTTTAATAACAAAACACCACTATCATTCTCCATGTGTGAGACCTTTTTTTTTTTTTAAACTTAGTTTTCTCCAATACATACAAAAAGCACTGTGTGCCCTGAGACAGAAACTCTTCTGCTGTCACAGTAGCACACACAACACTAACACAGACAATACTTCATGCAGTAGGAGAAGGTTAAGAGCAACAGTTGTTATTTACATAACCTAAACTATATGAATGACAACAGGTTTCAGTGGCAAGACGGAGGGTATGTTCTTGCACCATCTCCACTGAACTTTACTAATTTTGAGAATTAGATTGAGGATAGAGTATATGAAATGACAGAAAGGTCTCCTGGAAAAGGCAGAAAATGAAACAAACTTAAGTTGATGGAATATCAACAACTGGAAAACTTACATACAATGACAGTACATCTACAGGGATGAAGAACCTAAGTGTCAGATATCAGCAACATTAAGTTATTTAAAAGAATACGGGAAGGGATTTATAATTGCAGCAAAGGTTTAAAAATATTTTAACAGTTTTCAGTATCTAAAATTACAGCTTCTAATCTAAAATTTAAGCTTGCCCTACTCCAAAATTATGCCAGTTCTATCATGATGTGGTCTTCTCACCTTATGAGCAGGTTTGAAACTGTACTGGTGGCAAAACACATGGAAGTTGAGACTTACATTGAAAGAATCGAGATAAGTTTTACGGGTTTTCCATGAGTATAATAATGTACGATTAAAGAGAAGGACGGCATGTCATTATACTTCATGAGCACTTATAGTAAGCATCCTGAAGTTAGGTTAACATTTCTAGGTAACACAGAAAAGTAGTAATTAACTCTGACAGAATATGTATTTTTTTCTCTTTTATGGTAGGGGATACTAGGTTGGTATGAGTTTAGAAAGCTGACAAAACATAGTCCAAAGAACTGCAAAATTAACTATGCCAACTTAAGATCAACTACTGAAAACGTTAGTAAATTTTACTCCATTAATTAAAAGTTTATGTGGTTTGGAGATTTGACTGTTTTACCATTTTCACCTTTCCTTTCCAGCATGCTAAGCAAAAAATACAGATATGAGTTATCTCATGCTGCAGCAGTTTCTTCAAAGTTATAATGGTTAGTATGAAGTATTCACAAGCTGTAATTAGAACAGTATTTCCAACAAAATAAACACTCCAACTCAGAGGGATTAAGGAAAAAGTTATATGAAAAAGACTAGTCTATACTGTAAAATTCTAAATCTTGAATTAAAAGACCCACTTCAAAATAATACAGCATTTAAAATGAAACATGCCACTATTTGCAGACCTAACATTAACTGAGTAAAAATAATGCTAAATTAAATACCTGAAGTGAAGGGAAGAGGTGAAAGGAGAAACCTTAAAATGAACCTCAAGGTGTAGTCCTAAATGTGCCTCACAGTTCATTTGATCTCATAGCAGGCTATTCACAAATTCTTCTGAGTCAGTAATTTGAAATGACTGTTAGTCAACAGATTATGCAGAGGCAAACATGTTATGACTTCGAATAAAAAACCTTCCTGCAAGTCTGAACAGACTACTTCCTCCCACAGGAGACAGCTTTTAATCCTCAACTTTTACTAGACTTGCCATTTAAGGAAAGATTCATTTACAGCTGTGGCTTTTGGCACAGACAGATGTTCAAAATAAACTATTACATGTACTAAACAGAATTTTAAATCAATTTTTTCCCTCCTAGCAGCTACTCCTACAAACCTGTTAAGAAAGGGATCAGAACTATTTGTAGTCATTGTTCTCAGTTCCTGAGACATTCCAGGAGATGACACAGGATTTTGAGATCCACCGTCTTGTTCCATTGTTGGAAGCTGGCTACGGAGAGCCAATTCCTAGAATAGAAAGATCACATTAGGCACTTGAATGCACTTTTCAGATACATACACATATGACATTATAGGTAATTGATGCTTTTTCTGTTTCCAGTTACAAGATTTAAATTAAATTAAGTTTCTGAAGACAAAGCAAGATTTTTTACTGGCTTCAATGATAATATAAGTTCCAGCAGTCAAGCCCAGTATTACAGAGACTTCACTGTAGATGTACTTATGGATATAAATATCTGTGTGTTTACATACATCTTTTCTAGTTCAGGTCAATATCCTTTTGCTACGTTTATTCTCAAGGTCAAAAAAAGAATTGTTAACACTATCTGACCCCTAAGATATGCGTGTCTAGCTCTGCTGACTAGCACTTTTTCCCTCATTTCTTTTAAGTTCTGATTTAGTCCCTGGTTTCCTTTTTACCTCGCTTACTTCATTCAGCAAAGTTTAAAGTATTTCCCTACAAGTTCCCATTCACTCCTCCTGTTTGAGGCATGCATTTTGAAATATCTGATTGATCATATCAGTGATTTCTTCCATACATAAATCTTAAAGCTCTTCAAATCCCTAGCAATTTCTTAGTAAAACTAAGAAACCACACTTCTGAAGTTACAAACCTAGATTAGGTATATGTTTTTATGCATCAAACCATGCGCCAACTTGAATCAATCCATTCAAAAAGCTTGTCATTACTATTTAATGAAAATAAGTTTTAACATAAAATACACAAAATTAAAAGTGGGTAGAGATAAGCTGCATTTTAAGTAATTTCCAATTTCCTCTCTCCCTTTTTAAACAGGTAATCCATGAATTACACATGTGAAAAATACAGTAATTTTCTTCAGACAGCTCTCCTGAAACATCGTGAATGGCTCACCAAGTCTGTGCTTTGTTAATGTAGAGACAGGTAAAGAAATTTACTGACTATCTTGTTACCATTATTAGTAGTATGTGATTTCCAGGCTGTGCCTGGGAAGCTAATCTCAGGCAAAAGCAATCTTGTTAGTCTTGACAATACTCAATACTTCTCACTTGTAAAATGAGAGGTCTTCATCCATTCTCAATTATGAACCTAAGGACTACTGTAGACTTTTGATATATAAAAATAATCTTTCTCCAATTCTTCTTCAAAGTGATTTCTTTTTAAAAAAGTCTAAGGTTATTTTATTTTCCAGCAGATTGTGCCAAATATTGAATGCTTCCCTACCACCTGGGTTTTTTTCCTCTTCTAATGGGCATATGCTTCACTCCCATTCCTGTGGATTATTATTCTACATATTCATTTAATACCAAGTTTCATGTCTTGTACAAGGTTTTCTCAACTCCAGCTGATTAGACCTTGGCAGAAAGCGTAGAAACATACCATTGGGTTTTGTGTTTGTCACACCCAATTGCCTACTCCAAGTAAATCCAGTCCTCCGCTCACCACCACTTACTTGGCCACTGTTCTAATAAATAGTAATAATACTCCTTCTCCTCATTTTCAGATCACAGGATGTTAGGCACCTTTTAATCATTTCTACAGGCTTATCCATATGATTTTAATTTGCTTACATAATTAATTCAAGCACAAAGACTATATAATGAGGTCTTACTTCACAGCTAGCTTTACAAACTACTTCTATCAGTCACATCAGCCTTGATACGAAAAGGCTGATATACAGGTGGACTCAATCCATTTAAAAAAAAAAAAAAAAAAAAAAAAAAAAAAAAAAAAGGGTTTCTTTCCTGAAATGCTTCCCAAATGGTGATCTGAAGAAGGCAGAGGGTCTTAGAGCAGCCATCCGAGAGACGGCTCAAGAACTGTTCCCTCACATCACAATCTTTATGCCCTTCCTCCGGAGACCAGGATTCTCCCAAATATCACCTGAGCCTTCCCTTCTCTGAGAAAATGCCTTCATGCGATGTAGCTACTTTTAACTAATTCTATCTTGCTATCTGTCCAATAAAAAAGGAGAAAGGGAAAATAATTAAAAAAAAAAAAATAATCAGTTGATTTTGCACCACTGCCTCTAGAATCTTTTCAGCCTTGGGTTCATCCCTGGAATACAGCACACCTTCCTACTCCACTGTGATAGCAGAGTGGAGCTCTTACGTAGCTACAACTATCTGGCTGTGGCAAGAATGCTCCGTCCTTTTCCCCTTCCCCCTTCCTTTGATCTGTGCATTGCATTTTTATTTCCTTGGGCTGCAGTCCCTGACTAGGATGAAGAGGAGGGGCCAAAAGCGCCAGCAGCCTGCGGAAGCAGCTTAATCACACACCAGTGTCCCAAGAGTGATGACAAAGCAAAACCAACATGGAGTCATTTCCGTATATAAAGCACTAAAGTGACATTATATCTCATTGTGTGGTAGGCCTGGTCTTTCCAATCAGCACTGCCTCCTGATGCAACAGTTGGAAAAAAAAAAAACAAAAACAAAACCAAAACCAAACACCACCACAAACAAAACCAAAGACCCATTAAAAAAACCCAAACAAAAAACAACAAAACAATCAAACAAACAAAAACAAAAAACACACACCCCCAAACAAACAAAAAACCCCCAAAACAAACCACCCAAAAACCCCAAACAAACAAAAAACCAAAACAGAAAAACAAAACAAAAAACCCCCAACCACACACAAAAAAACAAACCGGAGAGAGAGAAGACAAATCCATACAGGTCAAGAGCTACTGACACCAGAAAGAAAAAATCCACAAGTTTCTCTTCTGTACCTTAAGAAATAAAGTCATTACAAAGGAATAAGCAATTTGGAAAAATGCGAAAGTTACCTTTGTATTTTCTAAATCCTTAAAGGGTAGGAGAGATTGAAGTTTCATCAGTGTATGAACTTAAACAGTATGGTAAAAATTAATGTAGCTCAGACACTAGCCAGCTAAAAAAGAAAAATCCTATTTCACTGAAGGCCCACTAAAAAGAGATGTATTAAAGCAGGGGAGAGAACTGTGCTTTGCCTATTCTTTGGCACGTACAACGTAGCAAAATAAGTCTTTTAAATATTAGTACTACTTTTATCCTTGTTTCAACAACAACATGGCTGAAAGTGCAAAACTACAACTATTTTTAACTATTTATAAGTAGCATTGCTGCTAGTTATTCAGGAGGCAGAACTACAGCACTTCCCCTTAGAAAGACTGTTATTCCATTACGCATTCAAGTAATAAATTTATGTCGATCTGGGAGTCTGAAAGAGAAAGGAATTACCAAAAAAGATGAGCTATTCAGAAACAAATACAGAGCAATTTTTAATCATTCTGTAAGATAAGCAAAGTTTTCTACAGGCCCCAAAGAGTGCATTAAGACTACTTTTCCTAAAAGGTGCATATAACAGAAGCTGAAGTTGTGTTGCCTGAAGAATGGTCCTTTCATAAACTTATAAAACTGATTTTCAATAAAAAAAGTTACGTTTCCTATACCTAAAAAAATGTATGGGACTGTACAAGCCTCTCCCAGCTCCAAACAGAGCAATATGAACTCTAGGCTTTTAGTTAATGCTTTAAAAAAATATATCCTTTATTAGAAGTACTTGAAGTCTGAAGGCAAAAATAAAACCATGACAAAATCCTGGCTTAGATTTCTATAACTTGATCTCATCTTATTTTTGCAAGTATGTCAAACTTTTTTTAAGTACCTCTGGGAAAATAAAAGCTTAGCATTCCTATTGTTAACACAAAAGCTGAATTTTGGTTATTACATAAAGACCAAAATGATCTATCATCTCCTTAAGCAAAGTAATTTTAAAAATAAGGTCAGGATTGTATAATTGATCTGTCTGACCTTATCCATTTTTGGTTCATAATTGCACACAGATTAAGTTTTACATGAAGTTCCAGGTCATTCACACTGTGTTCAAATTGACTTTATAAAATTAGTCTTTTCAGAGCATTTTTATTTTTATCTTCATTGTGCTTTTGAGAAAAGGTGAAAGGCTCCCTCATGCAACTCCCGTATCATACTCTTCCTGTATTAAACATATGATAAGCTACTCAACTTGAATTGATCTATCCTTATAATTGGGGCGCTTTTTTGGTAAATTTACTTCAAAAGGGTCAATTGTAACATTTCTGCCCCCAAACACCACTCAACTATCAAATGATCCACAGGCTTCACTGGGATAGGAGAGAAGTGTTAGGGGAAAGAGAAGACCATGACACTTATGGGCAGACTTACAGCACCAATTTTTTCTTCAGATTAAGTATTTACGTTCTTGTTTGAGGGTCACAAAGTTACAGAGTATGTACAAAAGAAACAGGGAAAACACATGGACAGATAAAAAAAATGAATTCAGCAATGAGGAGTTATGCAATTAGTGAAGAGTAAGGGGGAAACATAAATCATTCAGTGTTGCAATCATGAAGACCAGAAAAATTAATTTAAGAGGTGATACTGATAGAGTGATAATTAATTGTATTGTATACATTTGGCAAAGAACTCAATACTACACAGAGCATTGTAAGCACAGATAAGGCACCACAAATTGGAATAGACATTTGTAAATAAAGTCTGGCATCTTGTCTGGTTTTGCAGTCCTTTGCTGTGCCACTGCTTCATAGTCCTCTTGCTATCCATCTGCCCATGGCTCCAGTACTGCCCCTGCCCAGCTGAGCCATCCCAGAGCACCAGCAAGGCAGGTACGTGTCGACAGGAGTCACAAAGGCCATGCAGAGCTGGATGGCCTCCCTCTACCAATTTTTGTTTGCTTCCAGGAAAAGTTGTTATGCATGGGCATCTTATATACAGGTCAACATGACTCATGTCTTCTGCTGACCAACTGCTTTAGCAGTGCTTCTGTGATTAAGTTTTGCAACTGCAAGCAGCACCAGTGACTCTAGGAAACCCATTGCAGTGAGCTACAACTCCTATACAGACACAAAATGTGTCCTGAAGCAATTAGGGGCATAAAAAACATACAAAGGCAACGAAGGCGGATGTGATTTGCTCTATACATTTGTAGACAGGGCATTTATCCATAAAGATCTACATTCACAAGCAAGCAATAAAATTATTTTGTTACTCTGGAAAGCTTAGGTACTGCAAGTGGAATCAGAGCTTCTGAATTTTCAAGTTATATAATACAAGTATCTTCCCTACTGTGTAACTTCTAGCTATTGATGCTCAACATTTCCCACTTAAACCAACAGAGTTTAAAACAAATTCTACAGCTCTTGCCACACAAACTAATAAACAAAGTTTCACTTAAATCTATGGTTTTCAATAAGGAATGAAGCTATACTACTTCACAAGCTGAAGAACATTTAAAACGCTTAGTTCCCAAGACAGCTGAACAACAGCAATGTTGCTTTTGCAGTAAAACTAGCTAAATTCCACATTTTTTGTATTTTGATGGCAGCCAACATACTCTTACCCCTGCAAATCCAGCCACACAGGACTCCCTTTCAATAATGCTTGCCCATTTATGTCCTATCATGCTTGCATTTTCTAGGCAGTCTTTAAAGTAGTACCTTAGTGTACTGCTCATCAGAAATACCAAAGACTTAAGTAATAATTAGGTCAAGGAACATCTCCATAATTTCTACAGGACATACAACTGTAAGCTGAAATTCTCGATGCTTAGACAAAACTTTCTGTTTTCTTTAGTAGTGTCTAGAAGAAGCAGAGTTTGTTAGTCAGGTCAGAGGAAGATGTGTACCTTGATCTCTTAATCCCTGTGGGTCTACACCTGTAGCCACACCAACGCTTCAGCTACTAGATTATGAAAAAACAGTGTTAGACACATCCTGTTCTGCTGCCTTATTATTAAAGTAATCTCTGCAGACAGCTGAGTTTAATGTCTTAAACTGCTGCAGTTCTGCTTGCCAGAGCCAGTCCTCTCAGACAGAAGTCATTTTATTAAGAAGCAAATATTTTGCTTTAAAAATAACACACAACTCCCCAGCTGCAGCCTTCAGCCCCAGTTTAGCATGGCTCTAGACAGCTGGTTAAGTCTTCTCCCAAATTCATTTCTAAAGTCATGGCACTGCATAGGTGTGCTGCCTTAGCTGTAAGCCTCATGGTACACTGTGACAAAGCTCTGTGCAACTGATGCAGAGTAAATAACAGGTACCTGACAGATGATCTGAACTAACCTTTAGTTACCTAAAATACAAGTGCTTTCCTAGAAACAGATGCCTATATAGAGGCAATACGCTAAGATTTGTTATTACATGCTGAATTTACTGCCACGGACGAAAGAAGTCGGTTCATTAATTACAAAGATTTTTGGAAGGTAGTCCAGTGAATAACAACAGTTTGTTACATAATGAAGTAAAATATTCCTGCTAACAATAACACATCAACAGTTCAATAAAAACTGAGATAAACACATACAAAATTGATTTCTGCCTATTTGCAATCTTTAAGTTACTTATAATATTGTACATGCTGCTCAGCGCCCTTACCTGTGTGACGTTTCTCCAGTAATATTTTGTTATTGATTTTGCAGAGTAAGAAATCAGTAACAATTTCTGTTCTTTGTGCAAAAGAAACATCTAACAGAAAACTTAAGCCACAAGGGACAAAGCAAACCTTAGTACTAGTAAAAAGAGCTATCAAGTGAGTAAAACACAAAAAAGGGAGGGATACAATATTTACTTCCACTAAAGGTATTATTTGTGACTATTGATTAAAAAAAAGGTCAATCAGAAGCAAAAATTTTAAATTGGAAAAAAACTTTGTTGGAAAGACTCTTCACCGCATCTTAGCAAGCTCTCCTCAAAACTTTTCACATAATAGATCTCTTCAAAATAAGACATATCACAGCCCAAGCCTCAAGCAATAAGGCAAATTAAAACCGAGGGACACAATACATCTATGAATTTGCTGCAAGTGACTTGTTATTTTCTTCCTGCATCTTGTAAATGTAATTTTCAGAAATGTTTCTGTATACCAGTGGTCACATCTTCACTGGTCAAAAAAGCCATGTTCAAAGACCAAATGGCTGATTTCAGTACCTTATCTCTGTTAAAACACACCACCACCACAAACCAACACCAAGCCCCCCCGAACACAAATGCCCTCGATGAAATCAAGACAAGTCATTTAACTTGTTAATCTAGGTCAGCTTCAGATAACACAGAGGGACAGGAAACTAGAGATTCAAGGGACAACGCTGTTTGGGATCTACCAAGAAACTAAAATAACTATTGCCCACCATTTCCACTAAGATTTGAACACGAGTATATCTTGTTATTTAAAGATATATTACAGGGAAGAGGGTAAAAAAACCCCCGAACTCGTAGTCCTCTGTATAATTTTAGCTTCACTAACATCCCAGAAGTTCAACAGTACAGAATTCAAGCCTGTACTTGTTTTTACTGATGCCTGCTTTACTTTCTAGAAAATGTCACAAATCTGACAGTAACACAGCTTTGTATTGGTATACACACAAAGTGACTGAAAAAATGTTTTATTGAAAAATAATAATAGTGTCCTAGGAAATTAATACTTTCCTGGAAACCTCATCGACTAAGCTGGTGAAAGGTGTCAAACATCAGCTAAAATGAACTTTTAAGGAATCATGGGAAACAAAAATTGATAAGAAGTAAGTCCAGGGCAACAGGACAGAGAATATGAGAGATACTTCATAAAATAAGAAGGACAAAAGAATGGAGACAATGAACAGAGAGCGCATTCCAGGTATGCAGAACTACCAAGAAAGAAGAACCTAATGTGAAAACAGCTGTGTAGTATGCTGATCTTACTAGGAAATACCCTAATATTAGCAGCAGACAAGTAAGAAATCTTCCAGTCTTAGCACAAGAAAGTAGTCTGCACAACATCCAGGAATAATGCCATCAGCTCCTCAACTTTATTTGCCTCTATCTCTTTCCACTGTACACTGGAAGGGAAGAAATCCATTACCTAACATCTAGCCGATTTTATGATGTATATAAAAGTTGACTGACAGCTACTGTAGGTGAGACATTGTTGACAACTGGAAGCTAATTGCAGGAAAATGGAAGGAGGGCTACGGGGGATGGAGAGAAAGTCAAGTCACCCAATCTCTTACCTAAGACAGGTAGGCATCTTTAAGGTGTTCACAGATAACTGATGATGATGATGTGCATAAGTAACTGGTCAGATGCTTGGTGTTTTTAAAATCCCTGGATGTATCAATAGCTCTTGTTTATGCACAGTAAACATGTAAGTTACAATTTTTGCTTCAAATACCTTTGACTTGGACATTTTTAGAATTACAGTAAAATACATCCTCATGCAAACAAAGAGTCTTTTACAGTACTTGCTACAAAAGATGAAGCTGAGCAATTGTTTAATCTTTCCAGGAGGTATTTAAGTGCTAAGGCCTCCATACATAACGTGTTGAGTGTTAGCGTCACTACAGGATACTACAGTATCGTGGCAGAGCGATAAAAACTGGCAAGGACACAATGTTCACCCAGTACCAGAAAAACCTGACCAAAGATATTGATACAACCGTGGCATAGTATCCAGTTTATGTGGACAAAAATGTCAAGAAGGAAGAGGAGATTGGGCTGGACGCAGGATGTTGGACTAGATGACCTCCACCAGTCCCTTCCAACCTATTTGATTCTGTGATTAAGAAAAGCTCAGAGACCCAGTTAAAAATAAAGGAACATTTCTCAGGATTTTTTTATCCATGTAAGAGAGATACTTCATTAGAGGCAAGCTTCAAGAACACTGGTGTAGTATAATTTCTTTACAAAAGGAAGACCTTGACAATCCTTCTCTAAAATAGACTTAGTCTTCCCAGAATTAAGAGCACAGAACACTTCAAGATTTTATTTTCAGTATTCCTCAAAAGAACATCTAAAATTTAGCAAGAGCAGCTATTATTCTTCCCCCAAGCACAGCTTTATTATCATGAAAGCAGATAATTCCTCTAAACTTCATTAACTTTATTCATAAAGGAAAGAAAGGATCTGTCGAAAAAGTTGGCAGAAGAAATGTTCATTCTTTCTACAGATTTTTCACAGATTCACTAGGCTGAATACGACCTGATAGGATGTACAGATTGGGATTTCAGTAATAGCATCACTGGAGAAGACAGACAACATTTCCCTCTACAGTAAAAGGCCTCAAGAAGCATTTAGACAACAATTTCCAGAAGCAGTTCTCTAAGCACCTTCTTTCACATGTGGCTGCTCACTATATTTTTGAAGTGACACATGAAAACACAGAAAATACGTTTAGATGATACAACACGAATAATCTAGTATTATAGAACTTTTAAGTTGACATGATTGCCTACTTTTCTATCCACCAGATCACTCAAACACAGCTTGACTCATTAGCAAGTGCAGACTAATAAAACTGATCCCAGGCAGGTGAGTATAGAGGTGAGCCTGGTACAAAGCCAGTTTAAATGTAACTGGAATCCTGATCTTTGCATAAATCCTTTCATCAGTTCCCATTCCAAAAAAAAAAAAAAATAAGGCAGAGTGACCACTGCATATACATTTAATGAACTATCAATAAGGTCCCTTTGAGTTTTTTCAGCTTTTTAGTATTTTAAGCCAGAATTTCAAGGGGTTCCAAAAACCTGATCTTATTGAATATGAAGCTGATCCCAAAGTTCTCCATTTGCTGCATATTTGTGAGCTGGCAACAGGAATAAGTTACTGTAGAAGAGCGAACAATTGTATGACAGGGCTTCAGGCATACACGAATACACTTTTGGCATTCACTAAGAAAAACATCCCTTCTGAATGACCTAATTGCAGCAAAAGATAAGGTGTTTCCAACTGGTGTGGAGGAGTGTGCTGCTCTGTTTATTCTGTTGTACACCAGCAATTCCTAAGGAAATTTTTTCTCCTTCATAATAGGATCTAATATTGATCGAGATCATTACGTCGTTAATGCTCTGTAAATGAATTAAGTGATTACATCTTAATTAAAATGCTTCCATTTTAGAGCTGTGCTGATATTGCCAAACAAGAAAGTATTTTTCCAGGGTGTCAGTCCTGTTTCTAAGGTCTGAGGTTTCTATTTTGAAGATGATCTTCTCGGGAGAACTAGTAATGTACAAATTTTGTGGTACTCTTCAGAATGCAATGGTACACCAATACTCACGGCTTCCAAACACAGGATAATTTATTTTATTCTCTTTGTCTTGCCTAGTGCGCATAGTGTTTTTCTTAGAAAAACAAAGTATAATACAAGCCAATATAAATATTATCCTAAGAACCGGCAGATTAAGAATACTGTCAGCAATAGCAAGCAAGAAGCTCTCTGAATATATCCATAAATCCACCCTTTCAGAGATTCATTCCATATTCAACTTCTTAAGAGCCTAAAAGAAGTCTGCATTAAACTGTTTATTATGCTTCATGTTTTGACCAATTTTCTTTTGGTCTGAGCTTGGGAGGCTTTTCAGAATTGTTGCTTCCTATACAGAAAATGTATTCGTGCAGGAGCCTGTTAAATGTCAAAATGGAATCATTACGTATCATATCCCTATAGCAATTATTTTGTTAGTCTAATCTATTAAATAATTCTGTTACACTGTACATGCTTAAAAATCATAAATATTTCAAGTGACTTTTTATTAACTGATTAAAGATATCCTTCTTTAAGATCATACCTGTTTAAACAAACTGATAAGAACATTCATATGAACAGTACTTAAAAGTCACAAACTACTACCTTAGATATAATGGGAAGTTTGCTTTAAATACACATCTTGATGACATCAGGACTGGAACGGCAGTATCCTCAAGAATGCTAAACAAGAAGGTTGTTTTCAATGCAGAAGAATGTGCAATGAATTCCTCATTTGCTTTTAAAAATCGATATAAAGTTGTGGGAATGCAGCACTCTTAAAAACAATGTTAGAGTCATGACCAGAGAAGTGGTTCAAAATCGTGTATGGCAGAGCTTGGGGTTTTTTTGGTTGTTGGTGGTGGGGTTTTTGTCTTTTTTTTTTTCTCTTCTTCCTTTCTTTCTTTCTTTCTTAGAATGCCTTTATATAGCAAAAAGTTCCTCTGCTAGCCTAATTTAATGCTTTCATTTTTCTAATTATGCTGAAACATCAGTTAAGAGCCTACCTGATGTTTTGGAGAATTTGCTGTGCTGGGATTGATATTCCGCAATGCCTAAGAGTAAAAATAAGATGGATAAAAATTACTTTAGCTGCATGGTTTGCTTATGCAGGCTGTCTTATAAACACCATCTTGTAGTATCAAGCCCCCAAGACAGGCCAGATGAGACAGGATAAGGGAGTTAAACTATGAAAATCATGACACAGTGAAACAAAACTCACAGATTTACCAAGGATGCATATTTGACAGATAAGCTTAATGACCAGGGAGAACAACATGAAGGGAACTGGCTGTCACCTAGTCCAAAGTTAGTCAGGTTCTCAATGACAACTGAGGCAAGACGACAATTAGAAGGCCTACCTAGAAGCATGCTAGCAAAGGGTAAAATGTTTGTTGGTGGATTAATAGCAAAGCAGGAACAGCAGAAGCCCAGGTGCTTAAGCAGAGAGAAAGTCCTGATGCCACCTTTGCAACGTATTCTTACCTAGAGTACTATAAAAAGTAACGTCTGTAAAGATGACGAATCTTACACCAAGAGATGCTGAAGATTCCTACAAAACAGGCCTTGACTACAAAGGGGATAATGGGAGTGAGATTCCAGGACAGAATACTGCAGGTGATGAAGAAAGAGAAAAGCTGTCTTTGAGGACATTAAAATATTATCCTCTGCTGATACGAGGCCCATCACCCAAAGTGAAAAGGGAACAAGGTAAGATTTTAGAAGGTTTTCCTCAAAGAAACAATTAGTGCTTTCTCTGACAGTGTCAAAAAAACAAGGAATATCCTAAGCGTCTAGCACAGATGGCAGTAATTCTTAAAACATTCAGAGAGAAAAATCGAAGCAGAAGGCTTAAAGTCAAATGGAAGTCAAGCCCGAATTCAAAATCCAGAGATTGCAATGTCCAGTCCTACACTTGAACATTTGCTACAGCTATATTCATAAAGCAGAAAAATACTGAAAGGAATAGCTAGCAGCCTAATTATGAAGTTTGAAATTCTTCAGCGTAAGAAAATCACAGGTTCAAAACGCAGCACAAGTGATTCAGTTGTTCCGTGCTCCACTCCACTGTTTAACAGATAAGATTTTAACAACAAAGTGTCTCCTCCGTTAATCTTATATATAAACTTTAAAAGTACTTTGAAATCCTACAGACTGTGACAGGTTCTAAAAGTGAAAGACTTTCCTCCACTTAAAAGGAAGAAGTAAAGCTGCTGTGGGAACCGACTTCTTATCTTTTTGCATGACTCAGAACTCAATGAATATGAAGGATATTCTCAAGAGGAATATCCAATCAGATCAACAGTGCACGATGTCATCCTAATAGTAAAGAAGCCTGTTCTCAGAGAGTTTTGTTAGGGAGAGGAATGAGGGAGGAAAGCAAAATCCTGCAGTCAGATGCTTTCACTATTAAGCTGCTATCGGTAACAGAACAAATTCAGACCTTTTTAGATTTCAAGGCTTTTTGTACTGTCACCAGTCTTTAAGCCTCACTGAAACAACAACTTAGCCAAAACAAAACATAACATACAAAAGAAGTAGTGGAAGTAGGTGTCTAACCTGTGGCCTCACCTGCCGAAGCAGTTCTTGATGCTTCAGTCTCAGCCTTTCCTTCTCCATCTGTAGCTGCTGCAGTCTCATCTGTTGTTGCTGATTGGAGCTACTCCCACCCATTACACCACCTTGGGGACTCTGAGGAGCCAGAGGGGGTGGCTGTTTCACTGGAGCACTTTGGCTGATTCGCTGATTCATGGCTAAAGAACCGAAACAATAAACATTTAGAAGTGAAATTCAAACAAATATACACAAGGAAAGTATTATCCTTAGAAGGCATGTATTAAAAATTTTATAAAATAAAACTACAAGCCATGACAGTATTAAACATGCAGCTACACTGATGTTCAGAGTGAAATGTATGCTTACGTCTTATTCCTGAAATCAATGCAACAGTCTCATGTTTAAGAGTACACACTTGTTCTAAAAGCTTCTGAAAACAGTTAAAAAACAGGTGAAAAATTCAAAAGTGGTAGTAAAATATTTCAAGTTTCATTAGAAGGATGTCTCTCTTCTTCCTAATGAACTATTCTCAATTTAGACACAAATAATACAAAATCACTTTTCTTATTCATGTGAAATCTCAGAATCATTAAACTCAAGAACACAGAGAATGACAAAACAGATTATCTCACTTATATCAAACTACACTTGGTTAAAGGCCACCGTTCTTCCCAATACAGTGCAGGTCATGCAACAATCATTCACATCCTTGTCACATCAAGTTTTGAGTGTTACAGACTCCATTTAAGGCATCTTGACATGCAAAATTAGAGCTGGTACAGAAGATGATTATACAGCCAAAAATACTAAGATTCATAGGAAACATTTTGCCAGTGCTTAGTTTTCTTTTACTCCACAGAAGTATGTGATGCATCTTTTCTGGGGTGTGGAGAAGAAAGAGTGTTGTCTTGTATGCCTAATGCACAGTGAGAACCCACCCTCCCTTCCCCCATAAAAGCAAGACCCAAGACAATTTTATTTTATAAAATAATGCATGACTGGGATATATCTACCAGCCTGATTTTTCCCCGACACAAGACCAGTATAGTTAAAGTCAACAGAGGCACTGGAGTTCCCATAGCGAAACAGAGGGCTGGGAAAAGCTGAATGTATTACAAGGGCACTATTTCCAGGGGCTTTCCATTTTTGAATTAGATCTCCATCTTGTTGTCTGGAATAGCCTGAATTTGTTAACGTGCACAATATGCTGCAGAATGCATTTGCTGAAGCAGTGATGGGAGAGTGGTGTGGATTTTTTTTTTTTTGGTAGGAATGAGGATTATAGTTTATAGGAACTAAGAAAAAAAAGGGAGTGAGCTTCTTTTAGGATGACAGGCTGATTTGGTGCAGAGAAAACCATCTGTTGTACTAGTTTGAATTAATGTTTTCATCATATGTAGAGGATTCCTGGAACACTGACGCTTCTAACCATCATAAGAAAGAAGAATAGTCTCATGAAGAATCCGTATCATCTTTTCTCTGAAAAGCCCTTAAGTCTCCAGTGTCTTTTGAGTGTTCAACTTAAGGTACAGTAGTGCTTTTCTTCTGTTCCAAGAAGCCTAAATATATTTATCTCATAATAGCAGTAAAAATGGCTGTTGCTTCACAGCCTTGCTCCCTTTTCCCCTTGCCACAGCTCATCTTTCCATTGAGAGGTAACATATGAAGAAGAAATGCCATATGCTCATGGGAGTGAGAACAGAAAAGAAGAAAGAAAAAAAAAAAACAAAAAACACAAACCAAAAAAACCACAGACTCAACTCTCTAGTCGACCCTTTCAACTATTCCATAGGTCCAGCACAAAGTAAGTAGTCTATAATGGACAGGTGGGTCACATTTTCATGAGTCAAGTCAAAATAAAATGAAGTGTCAAATAGCTTGAAGTAATTTGAAATAATATTTTATGTAGTTGCTTGTGAGAGAGCTTCATACATCTGATCACAAATAAGATAGAATTTCCAGTAAACGTAAGCGAAGAGGTAAAGTAGGAATAGAAACTGAATCCCAGTACCAAGCAGAAACAACAGAGTGAATACAAAGGGCTGGATGTTCAACTCCAACCCGCAAGTCCCATTCTGACCCAGCTGGGGAAAAAAATAGCGGGAAGATAACACTGCTGTGGATTAAAGCTTAAAATGAAGCAGTTGATTTTAGAAGGCATCCAGCACCACTTCACCATCAAAACTGAACTTCAGGAAGAAGGTGACCAGGATGAGCCAATCAGCCAGCTTTGCAACATGAGCTGTGGTCCCTAAGCCAGCAAGAGGAATATACAGGACAGCTTGCTCCTCTGCTGAACAGACACAGAAGGTTCATATGTCCCAAGACACCACGAACTGTTAAGCAGAATTGTCAATAGCACCAACAGCTGTCCTGCAAGGATGTGATCAGTGAACTGTATTTACAAACTCCAGGACCTCCAGTGGGCAACCTTTGCTGGAAGACTGACAGCAATTAGGCTACCTACATATACCAAACTAGAGTGAAGTTGAAGCTAGAGAGAGCAATGCAAAAGAAAGGCAGCCCACCTAGCAGCTCTGGACAGGCTATACACGACACTGCTGGTAGTGGGGAATAGATGTCCTCCTTTCTCCCTTTTTACCCAGAAGCCTACCAAGTCTGGAACCAGGACCGCGCCTTTTGCTTTTTATATGTTACCCTCTTTCACCTCAAAAGCAGACAATGAAGGGGTTAGTAGTGGACAACACGAAATCTTGCCGTTAGCTAATTCTGCGACTCAAGCAGAAGTCTGTGCTACCCTTCAGAAGTTCCAGGATTCAAACCCTGTTATTAAACAAGATGGAAGGTCAATTACAGTTGAAAGTAAAGAGGGACAAAGGTTAGAAAATTACAATCACCTGAAATCAGCACATCAAGTTAAAAGCAAACTACCTAGGTTGTAAAAATTAAGTACCCAAAGCCGAAGAACTTAAATTTTCTTTTGGTTAAAACGACTGCCTATATGGTCTAGTCTCACAGTTTTGGAGTCCCTGCCTCATGCAGTTCATAGCCAAGTCATGTTACAGATAACCTCATAAGAATTCAACATTTTCTAACCTTAGTTAAACACTTAAGTGTAATATCACTAACATCCCTTCACATGTTATGAATTTGTTTTTCCTGCATGCACCATACAAGTATTACTTCCCTAGGTCTCTTTCCCACTAATATGCAGCTTTGGAAATAATTTCTTTCTCATGCCAAGTTCTTCATATTTTATACACCTGGATCTTTCTGACAGCTGCTTGTATTATTCCAGTTCTCTCTGATCACAGTTTGCTCCATTCTTCACATCTGCTGACTTTGCAATTAAAACCGTAAGAAACAAATTGTTTGTCTTATGTTTTTCATTTTATTCCCTCATCCTAGATCCCTGAAATGCGTTCTAATGTCCATTTTGAAAGTAATGTATATAAGTAAAGTGTATCTAAAACAGGAATATAGTAAGATATTGAGACTTCAGTGTATACTTAATATTCATCACTAAATATTTGGGGGAAATTTAATTATATGATTTGGTAACTCTTCAGAATTTGAACCTAAAAATCTAATTTCTAAATTCTTATTTAGATATCCATTAAAAGGATTTTTCTGAGCATTTTATTATTTCAAGAATGCAAGTGCAAAAGACTTCAAATTGACAAGATTTTAACCTGTCCTCAGAACAGACCATGGAGGTGTTTTTCAGGTAAGGGAACTATTTTTAACTGTGAAATTAACTAAAAGTTTGGACGTTAAAAGAAGATATTGCTAACTGAATTTTACTGACTTAACAACATACCCAAGTGAAGAACCAGTGGACAAAAACTAACAGTAATAGCTGAAAATCATTCAGTGTTATCTTGGCTGATTACATAAGTGTGCTATCTTCAAGGGAAACAGAAAGAAGAATGTAATTTTCTATAATTTCCAACTCAACATTTAATGAAAAGAGGGAAAACGTACCTTGTCTCAAGCGACAGGAAAAAACCAGAGGGTTTTAAAGTCTGTTTTGTTGGTGGTTTGGTTTTTAGTTTGTTTTGGTTTTGGGCTGTTTTGTGTTTGTGTTTTTTAAATTCTCAGTTCTCCATTACTTACCGAGGACATGACTGCAGAAGTCTGCACTCTAAAGAATATGCTTATCAATGTGATCTCAGATAAGCACATTTTATTTCTTCCACACCTCATGGGTTTGTGATGACCCTGACACACATTGCTCTTTTTTAAAAGTACTTTGAATTCAAAGGCAAAGAGCTTCACTTATTCACTAATCTATTAGAGTTAGGACTTAGCAGTTTTCTGATGCATCCTGTTCCTTACCTTCCATGGGTATGGAAAGCATTTAAATAAGGGGCTCTGCACCCACACAGTGGAGGCTGCAAGACCTCACAGGCAGAGAAGGAACAAACAAGTCTTTGTTTCTAGAAGAGGGGGATTTTAGGGAGGAGGAGGAGGGGCAGACAAGTTAAAAAACACGGGCAACTTAAGACAATAAAAAAAAAGATCTTGCCGTCCTATAAAATGGCTTAGCTTTACAATCTGCAGAATATAGTCAGTTGTAATAGCTGCAATATGCTTTTGAGAACACCGAATTAGTGGTCTTCAAATATTACACATTGAATGTTCTACTGTCCAAATTCAACAGCAAAATGCCTGTTCTGTACTGTAGCAGATAATACTTGACAGTTACTGAAAAAGGTTTAGACTGCTGTCTACATCCTTAATAGAGGAAAAAACAAAGAAAAAAACCACACCAAAACCAAACAAACCAACCTCCCCTCCAAAAAAAACACCCAACCACCCCCAAAAAAACCAACCAAAAACAAACCAAGAGAGAGAAACAATTACCAGTCATTGGTCCAAGAGAGAAAAGGCCAGCAGATTGTTAACAACTCAAACATAAAAGGCTAATTCTCTCCCAAGATCCTATGCCAATTTAAATCAGATATCCCAGGGCACTGACAGCAGTAACACAGTTCCTTTGCCCTACACAGAATTTCATGCAACAACTGCTGTAGAGCACCCTTAATGATTAATAGACACCACTGAATATGGGGGGTTTTTTTGTATTTATCATTTCACCCTTCAAAACTAAAACTAATTTTAATCTGCAAATTTAAAGACGTATTTATTTGAACAAACAACAACAACAAAAGCTCAGGATCTGAGCATACTATAACTTACTGTTCATAATAGTAAGAATCAATGTTTTCATTGAGGGAACTGAAAAAGATTACTTGTCCCCTTCAGCTTCATTTGGAAACTAGACAGTTTTGTGCATCATTTTTGGCTATGACCAGGTTTTTGAATGGTGCTAGTTTCCAGCACTGTAACAAAGACAAAAATCCTCTTTGATTAAATTGAAAAGAGCTGTGAAGAAAGAAAATAAAATATAACCAGCAAGATTTGAAAGAATGAGTCTCGGAAGTAATAAAAACTTCTTCCAAGTGGCTTTTTTAGAGAGACTTGGTACAACAATTTGTTGTTTAATCAGGATACAAGTCATGTTTCTGGATTGCATTCTTTATAATGCATTGCTATATTACTTTAAGGAAATCCCGACTGCAGTTTCATAATACTGCTGTTATAAAACAACCTAAAAATTAGCACAGTAAAATATCCCATTGTTTTCAGTCTTCAATTAATCTGAGAAACCTGGAGCTTAGAGTAAAGGGGAAACCTGAAACAGACTGTTCGCCAGGCTCATTTTGCTGTCTTAAGTGTACAAACAAATCTTAGTGTCTTAGTCAGGTAAAAAGAAATATTCACGCATTCCTGAGCTGGACTCTTGGTTAAAAGAAGATATATCCAATGGCAATTCTATTACAGAAGCATGTCCAACTGCAGATTGATTACTCTGCATTTATCAATTACTTGTGTTCAAATGAAATTAGTATTTTTCTTTTTGTTCCTCTATCACTATACCACCTGTATTTTTCTTTGATAAAGCTGCCATTGTTTTTAAGTGTCTTTCTGTATCCTAAAATGCAGAGGTGCAACAGCTGGACTGACTGACCACCACTAAGACTCAATAGCATCCATACACAGACTCTTAACACACTGGAAACTAAACTGGAGTAAAATGCTGTTGCAGTTGTTCATGGATCTAACTTTTTTCCCCCCACAGAAGTCACTAGCAATATTTATAAAGCACTTTCTCTCAATGTATACCAGTTTCAGAAGAACTGAAATATTCTGGCCAGCCAGAAAAGCAAATACAAGTGAGATTCATCAGTAACATAAACAGCTGTAAGAAACTTCTGCTCAGTGCATGCATATAAAACATTTTCCATTCTTTAAAAAGAAATCAGTTTTAATTTTGAAAGTGTAAACAATTTTTAAAATATTTGGCTTTATTTTTAAATCTTCATACAGAATGGAACTGAGAGTGTAAGTACTAGTACTACAGCAGAACTACGTAGGACACACTGCATAGGAGAGATTATGAGAAGAAACCTCAACTAGTATCATTTAAGTTTAAAGTGTACGTATGAAGCAGTGAAGAGTACAGAAATTGGAGGACTCTGAGCTCACCAAGGTCTGTCTATCAAGTATCTGGCAAAATACGTTTAATCAAAGCTAGCCCCCATTTTAGACCAAAGTTTAATCAGCATAGAGGCTACATAAGGGTACCAGCTGCAGTTTCACTGCTTAATCACCACATAATACTTCCTGGGTTAATTAGGCCAAAAGACAAGCTTCTGTATAATTTCTTATAAAATAGTATGAAAACTTTTTTTTTAAATGTAGGTTTCCTTAAATTTATTTGAGGGGAACAAATCCTGTGTATATGCATGTGCACATCTGCATTTTATAATCTGTCATAAGACCATTAGAAACGATTAAACAAGAATTACAAAATCCAGTAAAAACTACTGTAATTTTTAAAAAATCAACAGTATACTGTCAAGAAATGGAACAAAATTGTTTTCTGTACCTAAGAAACTGAAATCATGTTTCAACATGACTGAATTCAAGAAGGAAAAAAGCAGATGCTTCTTTGAATTTTAGATTATATATGATTAGATATAGGGCATATAATTATTATGTGTGTATATATTTAGATTACAGATAATGAATGTGTTCAAAACAAAGCACCTTCAATTTTTAACGTATTATGCTCATTAAGAGAGACATGCAAACTGCAGTGTTAGAAGGATACGGTGGAAAAAATGGCCCTATTACAAGTGCACTTTTCTTTCACTGTCACAGCTGTTCTAGCACTGGAAGTACGCATTATTTTTACTGGCATAAAGACACCATTACCAACAAATCTCCTTTCTCAAACAGAATTAAATTATTCTGAAAACAAAACTAAACCCAAACTAGGGATAAACTTGTATAAACCTAATGCCCTGGCAAATCCTATATAAAAGGTGTGTGTCGTTGTGTGTGTGTCCCCTTCCCCCCTTTTTATTACTATACACATATTCGACATAACGTAGATAACTGCATTCTTACATAATACTTGTGAACAGATTTAACAATTTCTTTAGTGAGCTCTATTCAATAAAGAGGTCTAAATACATGCTGCTTTTGAACAAAACAAGATTTCACTTTCTGATACAATGAGGATACAACTAATAAGCATTTATTGTCACTGCCATAAGGGCAGCATCCCCTATTACAAAGGGATGCTTACCAGTGAAATTTCATCTGTCTCTGCAGATTCGCAACGAGTTCACTTTGATACAGGTCACTAGTTCACTGAAAACTGATGCTGTTCCATCTGTACATGTTCTCCAACACACCAAAATACAGAAGGTCTTTTCCCCATCCTAAGTGATCTGAAACTGTTCTTCTGGAAAAACAGAGACAGGGAAGTGAAAAATCTAATACCAATAGACCTTACGGATGGGTCAAATCCACTTCGGTTTAGAGAGCATGTAAAGAGGATATGACATTGCATTTGCACATCAAAACCAACTGTGGCTCATGCTCTGCTTTTGTGCAAAAATGGAAGGCAAGTCTGGAACTTAAAAAATCTGAAATGCCACTGTGACCAAACAGTAGGTCTGGGCTTTTTTTTTTTTTTTTTGACCAGACAAAAGTCAAAAGAAAGTTTTCCAGTCTCAGGTTCTAGTTCTGTCTTGTCCACAAATCTGCCTCTGGCAAGGCTCCTACAAACTAATTTGAAGAAACACGTATTAAAGTGCTAGACAGGTAAGGAATAAGAAAGCAACACTATGGAATACTTCCTTTTAATTTCCGATACTTAAAAATTAAGCAGATGCTCCGAAGCTTAAGCTTTTAAGTGCATTTCAAGTTTGTTGTGTGGTTGGTTGTTTGGGTTTTTTAATAGAAATGATAAATACATGTTTCAATGAAATCTGCAGATACATTTTACTTCGGTATCTCCGAACAAGCCCTTTTCATTGTTTCAATATGATGTTCTTATATTACAAAAAAAGGAAGCAGAAAATCCTGATGTGTACTCTCTATACTGCTATATTTATCATCACTTTTATTCCTTTTCCTACTTGCATAGTTCAAGCAGCTACTGTACACAGAGCCCCTATGGCACTTTCCGTAACGATACTAAACACTGTCTTGCCTTGCCTTCCCCCCCTCATTCAAAATTCATACAGAGATTCAGAAAACATTAACATAATCTCTAAGTTGGAGTGATGAAAACGAAGTCATGGCAATGATTTTCATCTGAAGTCACATCTTTTGCTTCATATCCCATATGGCAGCTCCAACATTTGATAGAACAGAAGAAAAAAGACTGGGCGCGTGTAACACTGGTATGATCACTAGTAACAACCTATAAAACTGAAGTCTGGAATAAAATAACAAGAAAACTGAAACAGTACCTTGTTTTACTCCAATTCCTGCAGACAGATTTGTCTGACTACTCTAATGGAGTACTACTGTTTAAACACAAGACTTGTATTAACCCAATAGAGACACAGAAATCAACTGCCAGTTTCTGGTATTTTCCCGCTTCAAGTTCACCGTCCTATCTTTGAATTTAACAAATTAAGTATCCTCAAAAGGCAAAGCATTTTTAGTTGCATTTCAAAAAACAGTCCTATCATCTGCAAACTGAAGTAACAGTTGAAATCTCTTTAATGGTATTTCATACAAAAGCCAATTTTTGGAAACTTGTAGCAATAAAGTTGAATGATTCCAAACTTCAAATGGTTCTAGGAAATTTAGTTTTATAGAAAAAGCAGATGTTCTTCTACTTCATCAACTCCAGCCACTCAGAATACACAGCTGATCTGCTTTCTACCCAGGCGTTCTTTGACTATCAAGAAAACATATTAACTTAACTGGAAGGCTTAAGAAAAACAGTAGGATCTGTGAAGAAGGACCAATGGACAATAGCAGAAGCTAGCAAACAAGAGAACATCCCAAAACACAAGCTCAACCCGACAGTCCAATTCTCTTAAAGACATAACCTTTAAAAAAAAAAAAAAAAAAGGAAATTTGAAGTCCCTTACTACAAGGGGCTACCACACTGAGAAGGCAGGACAGTATATTTGTAGCAGATGCTCCACTAGATAAATAATCCTGCTGACACAGGCCTAAGGACCCCCTCTCCCATCCCTATTCCTTTGATTCCATGTCATCTTTTAATGATTGTCTGTGCTTGGCATGAGAAGACCCTCCTTCCACACTTAGTTCTTCCCTAGATTTTAAAATTTGTGAATTCTCCTAATGCAAAACTGTTCTAAAGTCAATTACGTAGATTCAGAGGATCAACATCTGAGCCACAACAAGACTTCACCACTGTTTAAGTGGTGTAGCTGAAGACCTCAAGCCCACTTCAAAGATGTTAGATCTGCATCTTGGAACAAAGTTCTTATCTTCTACTTGGAGCACTCAGGTTTTAGATCCAGCCTTCTCCACAGCAGGGTATTCTGACAGGGACTCTTATCTGATGCATTAGTCTTAAAAGCCTGCTCCAAGAAAGAATCCGTATTAACCGCATCCTTTTATTTTCTGTTTAAAAGCGTGAATGCAATACCCAAATTCCCCTTACCAAGTAAGTCAGTAGGTGTGTCCACCTAAAACAATTTCTTCAAACTGATTTTCTTGCCTCTCTCTTTTCTAGCCACATTAATGGAAAATTGCCAGTACTACTTAAGAAAGGGAGAAAGAAGGGGGGGGGGGGGGGGGGGGAGAGGAGGAGCAAGANGGGGGGAGGGGAGGGGAGGAGAGAAGAGGTATATGCACACCTACTAAAGAAAATAAAGACGAATACAAAGCTTCCATCTGATGAGGAACATACAGAGACCTAAGGGCTGTCTCCCTGGAAGCTTGGAATTCAGAAGCAATAAGGGCAAAGACTCTTCAAACCTTCTGTTTCCAAATACGGGAACAGAAGCATATGTTTGCATATACCATTCAACAACTTTATTGTTTTCAATGGTTCTTCAAGATTGGTGAAAGTGGCAGTATCAAGCAAGAAATTAATTTCTCCTTCATTTTCAATCAACATTAGTATCACTGTAATAATCAAAAGCGTCACATTACAAGTGAACTAGGATTGCTTCTAAAAGTGTCAGTAGTCAAAAATAGTGAAAACCAAGCCCTTGTATTAAAACACACTGACAGAAAGGAGTATGGTGATCCTTAGGGGGGAAAACCCCAACAGGATTTTCAATCTATATTAAGCACAGAAAGGTAAACTTCTGAGTCATTCACGTGCTATTTAGGATCACAGCACATATTTGTTGAGGATCTCCACATGATAAATAAA
The DNA here is from genome assembly GCA_013397275.1 of Burhinus bistriatus. Taxonomy (NCBI): domain Eukaryota; kingdom Metazoa; phylum Chordata; class Aves; order Charadriiformes; family Burhinidae; genus Burhinus; species Burhinus bistriatus. The sequence continues at coordinate 161,560 of VYXH01007958.1, forward strand.
TGCAAGGCTCAGTAAGTTAGCTCTGTCAAACAGATTTTTTCGTTCTTTACTGAAGTGACTTAAGGAGGTCACAAGTGAGAAAGCAACAGGAATAAGATTTTTGTATTTTCTTGGCTCAAATGATAAAAACATAAACCACAATACAACGTGTACAACTTAAGATTTCAAGGAAAACTCCTTCAAGCTCAACAGCAGCTAGCAGCTTGTCTCTATTTGCCGTCACTAGATCAGAAGAGCCCACATGCTTCCCCCCCTCCGCCTTTCCTGCCCCTTTCAGTTACACTTGAGCTCTTTGACTGAAAAGGTCTGGAACAGATTAAAAGTCCGACCACAAAATAAAGAGCCTTGGCATGTACTCAAGCCTGTCTGGGATACACATACACAGTGGGCCCAAAAAGGGAAGCTATGCAGCAAGAAACCCTTATGCAGTCTTTTGGACATTTCTAACTTCTTTCAGTTTAACTGCACAGCCTTAACATTTGACGGAGTTTCAGCATGCACAAGACAAGTAGCTTTTGCCCTTACAGTTAGACCATACTATTGACAGGAGTGCAAAATAGTTCTGAGAAACAAGATTCATCTTACTCACGACCTGTCAATTAAAGCCTTTTCCACACTCCTTTTTGATTCCAGCTCATCATTGGAAACTATAAAGTAATACAAAGAAAAGCAAAATACATACCCTGCAAGATTACTTAAGTCAATATAATTGACCTGCCTCTTTTAACTGCAAAAGGTAACACTGATTTTCAAAACGAATGCTTCCTTTTCAGCCTTACTCACATATTAAGTAATTGTAAAGTTGCAAATTACCCACACACTCTTCTTGCAACACGCAAACAGGTCTGCAACTCTGGCTGGTATTAAAGTCAGCACGGACATTTGCCAAAGCTGACAACCTTCAATATACGCCCCACCTTTGGGCTCAAGTTGCACAGTGGTTCAACCTGTCTACAAACCGGTGAGCAGTTTATAAACAAAGTGTGACGATCTGGTGCTCTCCACAAGAGCAAGCGGATGTTTAAAGTAAGCACTCAAGCCTACAAAACAAAAATGCTGAAATTTCTAACAGCCATTTCAGAAAAACAAAACAGTGACTGTTGAGTTTTGCAGCTCTGTGTTTATATGGCATTCATGGAGTTAATGCCTCTCCCAAAAGGGGCCCACAGTTGTTGTTAGGTCAACCCCTGTAAAGCTTCAAAGGCTTTGTGTCCCCTCAGCCTGACCTACTCAGTGATCTGCACACTGTTTTCATTTAGTTGCACCGAATCCAAAACTAAAGCCTGAAAAACCACGATGATCTCTTCTTTTTTTTTACCCCTACTGTTTTTTCCATGGCTCTGGAAAAAGAACTAAAATCCAAAGGAGCTGAAAATACTAAGTTATTGGGGAAACAAATCAAGGCCAAATTAATATAGCTAATAAAGCTTACACACGCAGGTCATGGCTTTATACAAAACCTGAAGTTGTAATACCACCTTAAATACAATGGAACAATCACTTGGACAACCTAAGAAACTAGTTTAGAGTCTCTTAATATTATATGCTATTGCCATTCATAGTTATCAGTGCCAATATTTTATTGAAATGTTTGTAGCTCTGCTTTTCATACATTGAAAACATTACAAAACGTAAGATATCAGTTCTATTTTGTTAAATTTTTACATCTAGACTTTGTGATCACTAACTTAAGTTACTACTTCTGTTTCCAATATTACATAGTCTTTACCCCACAAAGAGATTATTAAAATAGAAACAACAAAACTAGTTGTTTATCTCCATATTGTTTAAAACAGTCGTGATCATCACTGTGACAAGCTGGAATTATAAGCTGGTATATGTTTCAAGTGTATTTAAATAGCATAAATTATTATTTGACAGTGCCCTCTTTAGAATAGCGCAAAGGAAATTTGGGAAATTAAAAGATTATTCTGTGGTAAAGTTTTGCAATTTTTAAGGGAAGAGTGAGCTTGGCTGAAACTGTCTCTAGGTTTCTGAATGCCACCAATTTTGGAAATTGTATGGATCATGTGGCAAAATCCCAACCCCTAGCATTAGAAACTTCGGTGACATACACTCCTACAGGATTTCTGCTAATTCTCCTTTTTATCTTTTTTTTTTTTTTTTAAATATATAATGATTTAAATAAGGTCTCTAGAATTCAAATTAAAATATATTTTAATCATATTATAAAAAGTTTTCAAAATATGCCTGCAAAATTAAAGCTGAGTGAACTGAAGTGAATCAAAAATTCTGAAGTGAGATGAACTTTTACCAAAGCGTGGGTCAAGCCTTGGGTCTAGCCAAGATGTGGTCTTGTTCTTATGGTTTATGTAGTAAATTTCTCCATCCTGGGTCATAGCTTGTTCCCATCCATCGGGGAGTGGGCCTGCAATATAGAAGGAAGGAGTTGATGGCGGGCTCTTGTTTGCTCCAGCTGAAATTGATCTAAAAAAAATTCCAACATTTTACATATATAACAGTACATGAAACAGAAGAGTTTCAAGCTCATGTCTAACATTTCTGGGATAAGGGCAAAGAAGTGGTGGGTGGGAAATCAAAGAACAGAAAGCACTTCTATCATTTTGATTTAGGATTTGGAGTTCAATTTTACAACTTGTTTGCATCCTTTCATACACTTTTGACACTTCCTTTTGCCTATAGCATTAAAGTACAAAACCAGCAATAAGTCAAGCCTGCCAGAATGAAACCAGCATGAGCACCAGGAAAAAGAATAAGCATAGGGATATTCTACCTTTCATTGGAAAGTTCATCTAGTGAGTAAGGCCCAGCAGCAGCAATAAGGTAACACTGATGAGATCCTGAAATACTCCTCTATCTTTCACAAACAATTAAAAAAGGGACAAAACTCATTTTCCCTTTACCTCATACCATAACTTTCTGTGAAAGCATTAAGGGCTTAAGCAAGCAAAAACAAAAACCTGAAGAACAGGAGGCAAACAAGCAATGAAACAGTGAAAGTAAGAAAACACCAGCAGCAGATGTAGACACAGTGCTATGCCTCTGCAAGCAGGAAGGCACCGGCAGGGAAACCTACATTTAGGAAATGGTAAAAGGGAGGTAGGTGATGGTGTTCTAGAGTCCAGAGCTAGTGTCTGAACACAGAGTCTCGAGGCGCATTTCCCCTGTGTTCCAAATAGGGGCTTTCGAGAAAACTACCTTTCATCACTACACAGTTCATAAACCACTCATTCCCATCTCTGTATGGCAACGTACATTCATCTGTATTTTGCTTAGTGTGAAAATTATTCTTAAAGTTACATTAATCTGATCTTACCTAGCAAGTGTTTTACAAATGTATGTTTTTTAATTCTTACACTCACATAGATACGGACTTTTAAAAATATCTACATTAGATGCAGGAAGATCTTGCCTGTATTTCTTTAAGTACGATCCTAAGATGATATGGCAAAAGATCCACTGCAAACATTAAGAATGTAAAAGAAATTAGAACAAGATCTGCTGCAGGATGCCATCAATTTCAACCTCTTCTTCCACTCTCCCTCAGCGCAATATAGTAATACACTAGCAAAAGCCATTTGGCTGTTAGACTTGGACTAACAGACCATTCTGTACAATGTAAGATACATTAAGTATGCACAAACATCAAAATTTCACACATGAGATTCAGATATACACACAAAAATGTGGGCGTGTGTATCTGATAAATGCCTGAAGTATCTATATACCCACATTCAAAGTACATTAGCTCTTTGCCTGTCATTTTGTCCTAAAGTTGTGCTCCTGTTGAAGAATTCATTGTCTAAAGCTGGGGGTGGGCAGGGGGAAGAGGAGGAGAAGGATAGACTTGCTTGCTTAATCTCAAAACATGTTCTTGGAGAAACGTCAAAAAGTAAAATAATCATTCAATTGCATTCCAGTAATATCCCAAGGCATAACCAAGGCAAGAATTTGTCTTTGAAGATCCCCTGCAAACTACATTTCTAATTTAAACTTGTTCATTTTGGCTCAGAAAACTATGCCTTTCTCTAGCAACCTCACTGCTCCGCTATTTGAGCTATAGGTTTTCAAGTGAGGAAAAAGAGTGATTTAACCATTGGACGTTTCCTTACCATCCTTAATGCTCACAAGCTTTAAAGTAGCAAGAGCACCTCAGCTTTTATCAGAGGCTAGTGAACAGAACAAACAAGAAGCACTGACAATACTGCAAAACATTCATACATCCTAACATATCCACAGTGTAACAGGACTTCAAAGCAGAATTGAAACCTCAAGTGCAAAGAACCCTGTACTTCGTTACCATACCCAAAGACCAGCCAGTTAATCAGCGAGATGCTATTTTATAAAACTGGGGCACAGGAGCACGGTGACATGCCCCACATCATCCAAGCACAGAAGCCAATGAAGAACCAAAAATGTTCCTTGACTGCAAAGCCAACACCCTAGCTATGTGGGCAGACCTCCTTGCTACCATTCTTCTCGGAGTCCTTCTAAGCCACACATCCCTCAGAGATGAAACTCAGCAAGAATCTCTCTTTTGAACTGCGAAGCCAAAAAGCCCAGCTGGCTCTAGGAAAAACAAAACTAGCCTTGGGGTGTCAGTCCTGCTGAACATTGAGTGAAGTGTATACTGGTCCAGCATGTTCCTTTGTAGTAAATAAGAACAAAATGCCTTTGAAGCAGGATGCCAGGAGCTGATCAGTCCACCTACCTGGTGGAAGAATACTGCTTATTAAAGCCAGTGATCTGATGAGTACTAACTTACTAGAGACAAACCTGGGCAAGGTTCTCTTTCTAAATAAGATACGCAGCGGTGAACAGGACAGGAAAGGTCTGTCTGCTCACCTTGCTCATAGCAGCAAGACTTCCTTGCTAAGTGCCATCAATAGCTGCAGAAACAGAACTTTTCAGTCTAGAAGCTTTTGGCATTAATTATGATGTTGCCTTCTTCCTTGGCCAGTAAACTGCTCTCTTGTTTCTACTATTGTCCCTATGTGTTGAAATGGTAGTTCAAAAATTGATTATTACCGCTTTCTGTAATTCCTGTTTGGTTTTATAAGCAGTTGTGAAATCAGAAGACTATCAAGTCTGATTTTGTAACTGTCTGTCTAACAAACTCTGTATTAGAGGCAAGTAATAGAGAAAAATTGGAAAACTACGGTGAAGAATAGCAGACATTCACTTAGAGCAGTTAGGAAAATTCCTGTGCAATTACATGTCCCTTCCCCCCCCCCCCAAAAGGCTCAACAGGAACAGAATTCCCAGCATTAGCTTATTTTAAGTGACTTAAGTTATAAGAGCTCTAGATTGCTGCTATTCAGACCTTCTCACCAAAATTTCTGTAGCCCATGTTGTACAAAACCAGCCATGCCGGGTCTAACCAGAAGTCCATTTAGCCCAGGCGCCTAGCCTGGGGTGACGGACAGATCTTATTGCTGAAAGCAGCCCATTTAGTGACTGTCACACTCTAGGAACTTTTAAACAGAGCACTGAATACAATACACATATAGACCCAAAAAGCATAGTGGCTATGAATAGTTGCTTGGCCTCCAAGTACATCAGGTGACTTTTTGAGGCAGATTCTGTCTACTTACTAGGTGTCAAAGGATCTCTCTTTCAAGTACTTTTCCAGTCTCCCCTTCAACCTTTGTAAACATTTAGCACCAACAAAATCCCTGTGGTATGGTCTCCTACTAGTTCTGTTTGATGCCTCATAGTTCAACTGAATACAACCACAACCATAAGCTTGCAATTCTATGAAATTATTTGCACAGGGAGAGAGAACCCTTCTAAGGAACTCATCATTTACTGTGGTACTTTTAAAGACAAGGTTATCCAAAAATTAGATTCCCGTTTTCAAATATAAGCCATCCTTACAGAGCTACTGATAAGGCATACCTCTGTACCAAATATTTATATAATGCTGTAACTTAACATAAATATATGTAATTTTAAAAGTCTGTATATATGTCTCTGTTTGGTGCATGTCTCCTTTTTTTGTGAGTTTTTACCTTCTCAATATACCATTTTTTGCCACAAAACGCAGAGTCTTGAACGCAAAGCACAGCTCACTACTGGCAGATAGAAAGCAACAGAAAGAGTAACAAAAGAAAAAAAGTAGTACAGATTCAAGCTATGCTGGGAAACAAAGTAAATCTTGCAAGTCCCCACAGTTTCTGATATTTAATTGTAAAATAAATGTAAATAAAGCTGTATTTTATCACAAGGTGAATGCATATTAGAGAGCATCTGTAACTATATAAGCACTGTAAGAATATGCATGGACAACATAGGAACTGAACACCTCTATGTTCAACAGCAGGAATCACCTTACCTAATAAAACATTGATCTCCAAGAACCTTCCTAATCTTTCTCTGTGAAAGATGAATTTTTCTCCTTCGATCACTGTCACTGTGATTCCAAAACTTTTTAAAATTATATCAAAGTCTACAAAATTTACCTAAAGTCCATCTTTATTCTGTTGAATCAGTAAAACTTAGAAAAAGACACCATAGAAAAGGGGGCATTTTTCTGGAGACAAAGAAAGAAACAAACACTACTGTCATGCATATACTTAGAAACTCCAGTTTCACAACAGATCATACGTAGTGTTAACTGCACACACAGCAGAATTTGTAGTATGACTGGTTACATAGAAGAGAAATCTGCAACTGAAGTGAGCAAGAACCTAACAGAAGAGCTAGAGCTTGTTTTAGTTATTGGCATATTCCTTCCTATCCTCCCACCGCCCAAGGGGGGGAAAAAAGCCCTCAAGACTTCGGAATTCGAGTGTCCATTTTCCTACCAACCTTTAACACGGCACTACAGCCTTACTCTAAGAGGCAATGGAACTACACTAGGTCTACAACCTTTCATTGGGAAGCCCAATTCAAAACTGTAATGTAAGAGGGAAGACGAAAAAGGAGAAAGACAGGTCATCTACTCCAGACCTAATTATCTAATGCCTACGCGCAAGCAGAAGAGGCTAAAGTAAGCAGTGCTGTCAAGCATGATTCAGGGAGTAAAAGTATTTGAAGAATGGAAGTATGTAAGTACAATTATTATCCCATCTCTGTTATATCAACTGTAACTGTATAAGAAACAGGCATTGTTTACTTTCAAATTTGTAACTTTACCTCAATAAGAAATGTATAGGACAGGCTCCTCAGAAGAACAACATACTGTTATTACTA
>VYXH01007958.1:168807-181747 GCA_013397275.1 Burhinus bistriatus
AATCAAGACAGAACAACACAGTTTTTCCTGTAATACCCTTTGGGAAAAAATGGTTAGAAACACACACACACAAAACAGTCAAGACTAATTTTTATATACATGTTGCATAATTAGAAGTAACAGACTTGTTTTCCTTCCATTATTGATGTGAAGATGCAACCATATTTCACAGAAGATTAACCAACAAACGTCATCTAAAGAGCACTGTGTTTCTCTGCATACATGTGGCCCAAGCCACTTCAGTTGATTACACGTGGCAAGCTAAGTTCAGCAAGACTGAGACAAAGAAAAAAAAAAAAATTTACCAAAAAATCAAAACAAGCAGGGGAAAAAAAATCCTCACTTTTCACATACTACTGCCCTCCTGTAAAGGATGTATGCTAACACTCAAAATAGTTCATTCATAAAACCATGCCTGGAACAGATGAAGCTGGTTCACATGCCTATTAGTTTCCTTAAAGAAACAACTTGCAGCAAGATACCTGGATTCTCATGCAGCCTTAGCTGCCCCAAGAGGTGACATTTCTTAAGAAAAACAACCTAAAAATCTCAAGCTTAAGCTAAACTACATCTTTCTTGTTTTTATTTTAAAAACTTTTTTGACTTGCCTTCACCCCTACCATACCTTCTAGTTTTGCTTTCTTCACATTTTCTCTGAGCTCCACTTACCCTGTTTATCCAGAAAAGACAACAAGTTTATCTTCAATATGCAGACAGTAACTTTCTTAGTTCTGTTCTTTCTCTCCCTCTTCAGTTTGTTTTGCTGTTCTTAATTCTAGCTAATGGCTAGAATTCTAATTCTGGCTAAATGGCTAAAGCTCTAATGGCTTTCGAGACAGCTCCTAAAAATCTCCTGTCTTAGGTTTTACCACAGCAACTTTACTCACAAGCTCCTATGGCAGTCTAATTAAACATACTAAAACTTGGACAGTAACTTCTGATTAAGGGCTACAATTACTAAGTGCTATACAAGGATGAACGGTACAGAAAGGAAAACATTCTCCCCCGTGGCATTTCAGACATATTTTTTTGCAAGTCACTGACCTCCAGCTGTCACAATACTTACACTTGGGTTTTTCCCAATATCTTTCATGAAAGGCTGTCAAAGTACAAGGGCATGTTTCACTGCCAGCAATATTTCGTAACAGGAAACTTTTGTCTTAAAGGTCTCAACTTTATTTCCCAGTTCTTGAGGATGAATATCCAAATTAGAACATTAAGTAGTCTTATATTTATGACGTTAGCCCTCAGATTTCAGTTCCACTGTGCTGAAGTGGTACATAGTTACTTGATTTTTCTATTTCTCTCATTCTTTATGAGGCCACCAAGGAAGCATAAGTTACCGTGAACTCAGTAGTAAAAAGTAAGAGAACCAGATATAAGACTTTAGCAAAAACTAATATACAGTCATAATTTAAAGTTAGTACACAAAGATTTGCAAAATCAGGTATCAGAAACAGAATCATATCCAATAAATACAGGTTCAGCATTATTTAATTCAAACCAGACTTTTGTTAAATGCAAGTAAGTTAGGAGTAAGCATGTGCATCCAAAGAGCCAGTTCTGTCATATGACCTCAACTGATTTAAGCTTAAAAAAAGTAACACCACATAAACACGTAACTCGGTATACACAGAAGGTCTGATTTCTTCATGCACTTTATCAAGTGCAGAGCAGCGGGGAAAAAACTTTACAAGATTTTCAGTTCACATTCAATACAGTATCATCTGTGAAATTATAAATAAATGTTCAATGAACTTGTATTCAAGTAAGTGCTCTCTCAAGTTACAAGACAACCCACTTAAACGTCTCAACTCTATTGCATGAGCAACAATATCTATGCAGGATCACTTGCTCACACACTTACATCAATTAGATGTAAGTTCTTGGGTTTCTTTTAAAAGTAATCCGTGTTTACTGATTGCTAGATTCTCTTTTAGATTTTTACCACTTACAACTAACCAGTTTATTTTTTGCTAAGAACCCTTCATTTCTTCTTAAGTCCATAAAATGAATCCTACTTCACTATCAGTATTTTTTACTGTTAATTCTTGGTACAATGTAAGGTTTGAGGAGTTATCTTAAAACACAGAATTTATGTCAATATTCAAACAGCAAGCATCTAGTTTTAGCACAAATAAGATAAGCCAAAAGGCAAGTCAGACCGAGGGAATTGTTTCCTTTCTCCTATTCCCTGTTCTTCACAAGTGTCCCTGCAAAAACGTCACCTCTATTGCTGCAGGTTTCCTGTGATATATTTACAGAAAAAATAATCACAGATATGATATTTTCACATCAGAGCCTGCAACCTTAATTGCTCTGAACAACTATTTCCTGAACTTGAACAGGACTCTAATTTGTTTCAGGATAATCCAACCTCCTGGCCTAGCCAACAGAAAGTTTGATTAGCTTCCCCTCTAATACTCAGCCACAAACAGCACAGCTTGGTCATGCCTGTTAATCTTTTGGTATTGTCTGCAGCATATGAATTGCAGCATGAAGCAAAGCTGTCTAAACGACAACAGAAAGCAGCACCAGAGAATAACCTTTGTGAAATACAGGAACAGCAGACATATAAAAATATAATTAGACTGTGAGAAAATAAATAAAACATGAACCTCAGTGACAGACAGAAGGTGACAAAGCACAGGGAAAAGTGCAGCAGTCAAACTAGCATGGCACCAAATATATTTGCTTGCTCTCTGCACCATCAGGACAAGCGAGCTCTGAAAATATAAATCAGATACTACAGCAAGAACAAGCACACTTTACTGCTGTCTAGTGATGGCCCCCCCAGACTAGCTGAAGAACAATTCCATATTCCAGGAAAAGGTATAAATCTTCCTCAGCTAGAGGAATAATCATCATGATACAGGATTTTGGAAATGGTAGGAAAATAAGAGGAAAACCAAAACATCTATGCTTCCAAACAAGATTTTCCAGGTGTTTGTTTTATTCATTTAGGGAAGACAGAAAAAAATGAGATGTTCATAACAAATGTAGGAAATGTAAATGAATGGGAGTGTACCAAGTCTAGTAAGTGAGCATGTGGACACAGAAGAACACTGCAGAAGCTCAATAGCTTTAATGTAAATTGACAATAATTTAATGGAAATGCTGGTCTTCATAAATTTAACAGCATTTTCAGTCAGAAGAAAATAAACAAAAATTCTGCTTCTTTAAATGTTTGTGTCATCCATTTGAAAAAATAAAAACACGAACCAAATAACTACAGGATACTTTCTGTTGACATCATATACTATACAAATTCTCTTACCTCAAGGATCAGCCTCTTGCTTGATGCATCAGGCATCAACAAATTTAAAGTTTAAAACCAGGGTAACTAGGAGGACATTTCTGAGATTTGGACTCCCTTCCCCCCACCCCCTCCCCAATTAAAATAGCTAGTAGCATCTTCATTTGTATGTTCTTTTTCATAAATACAAATTTTGCTTACCTGATGCTGAGTTCATGATGTTCTGCTGCACAGAAGGACTGGTGGGAGCCGTAACATTCATCTGGGAAAGCATGGCCTTCCTAGGATCTTGCCATGTTGTTGTTTGATCAATGTGACTAACACAAAAGAAAGCGGGAGTTAGGACAGTCATGCATTCACAACAATGACCTGCTAGCACAGAAAGTTAAACAACAAAAGCTTAAGCCTGCCAACAACAGGCACATTCAAAACAAAGCAAGAACTGTTTGGATTCTTTCCAAGCATCATGGTATGTCAGATCCTCAAACCCTTACTCTAGCGGCCACCACCACTTTCCCAACAAACAGCTGTAGTGATCAGAGCTAGAGCAATGGTGAGATATGAGTATCATCATCTAGACTGTTGTACTATAACTAGATGTCGTACCCTTAAACTAAACATTCTCTTCCTTTTCTTGTTGATTAGTTACTTGTCATTTTAAAATGTGACTTCAGAGTCTTTCAGACCAAGCCAGTTATGTCTGGAATCTCAAGCACTGTCCAGTAACTTGGCATGATGAGTTGATATTCAGTGCCTAGGGAGTTGTAATGAACTGGTTAGTGAGTAATCATCAGTGCTCCCAAACCTTGTGTTTATAGACCACATCCTCAGACAATTTGATGGACTACTACATCACTGACAACTGAACAATCTCTCTGTGGTAATTTAAGTAACCAGTCACACTAAAGCAGTAATACAAAAGTGATGTGCAGCTGCCTTTCAACTTCATGCAAAAAGATGAGGACAGCTGCACTGTCAATAACTAGCCCTCTGCAGAACCTAATTACAAAACTTTAGGAGCTAAGGTTTGTCTGTTTTTTCAAAACTGGAGTACATTCATCACTGTCATTCACAAAAGTTTTCAATTCAATGAAAATACAAAAGTGTAATGAATGATTACTTCACCTTCTGCATATGTGATTAGCACGTTTTCTTAATCAATAACAAATGCAGACTATTCAAAACAAGCATCAATGTTATTTTGATGCCGTTAAGCAACATTGCTCCAAGAAGTACACATGGACTAAACTAAAACTACTAATACACATCAAGCTTTGACAACAAAGTTTGTTATTGATTCATTTAGAGCTAGTATCAAATAAAACTCATTTTCAAATAGTATTGTTATCAATTAGAATCCAACACATCCATACTCATTTTCATTTACTTCAGCAAAACCACATTTAAAGCTGCAATACAAATTCTACTGGTGATCTCAGTTCAAAACTAGGTACTCCAACTCATACGTCTGCTTTGTATCCATGTCTTGCATTGTGTTTTTTATGTATCTTGGTGGATCAACATGTGTTTGTACTGAACTATCAAACAGGCTGTAAATTTCCATCTTTTTGTTGGGATTAAATAATAATTGTGCAGCAACTGTTCCTAATTCACAGTTTCTCTTATTTGAAAGCATACTCAAGTTGAGGACCTGGTACTATATTTTTTTGGACATTCTAAAGGGGTAAATAATTCAGATTTGGTCACGTCAACACTAGCACCTTTGTGGACACTGACGTCTCCACCAACAAGAAAGGAAACTAAACAAGCACTGTTACGATGTAATTCATTTGATCAATTTAAGGAACATACTGAAGATGTATCAGAACTATTTCTCCTTCAGGAAGGGAACCTAAATTAACTAATTCAAATACACTGACATTGGAAGAGATGAATCCCGAACTTTGTTTATATATTTGCATGACTACAACATCCAAGGGCTCTGATCATAAATTAAGACCTCATCATAGGTCAAACTAGACGAACAAAACAGAATATTATTTTCTCCCTGCCCTAAGCAACTAATTGCTATGCCTAGAAACTTACTATCGAAATCCTTTACTCCAATTAATAAAAATGGGCTCCACTAAATTGGTAAATGGTTTTATCATGTTTTTTGATGTTCAAAAAATTGTTATTTCCCCCCAAAATACTACATTTTGTAACTACTTCATCATTTCAAACAAGTGAGAACGAATAGATACAAATTCAGAAGATCACAAAATGGAGCAGTAGTCACCAAGATAATTACTTATGCAGAATTATTTATCACATTCTAATCATTGAATGGACTTTCTGTTACAAGGTAGAAGGTATTGCGAAGTGGCTTTTTAAAAAGTTTTGTTTTAAGATATGTGTATTTTCTCTAAACACGCACACAAGCAATTCCAGGTCAAACAGTTACAGAAACACTGTAGCATGGTGACACACTGTTGCATGATCACAAAATAGGCAGGAATGTTACTTGTACAAAATTATAGTAAACAAAACTCTACTTTGCATGTGGCAACTACTGCCAGTTTTCCCTTGTGTACAGGAAGCCCCCTGTTACTACAGCGTTAATTAAAATGGTGTCACTGCCATGTTATTTCCACAATACAGCTCATTTAATGCAGGTACTGTTAAGCACACTGTATCTTTGGTTGCATATGTTTTCCAGTATTCAGCTCCACTGAGAAACTTGCTACATGCAGCAAGACTTCTTTATTTCCTTTTTAGTCTGTTTATTTATAAAACAGGGCACAACATAGTAAAGACTGCCCTGTATATACTGGACTATACATAAACCTTTATACTGGAGAACATTTTTTCACTTTTCTGCTGGCCAATTTTGCAAAGCAATGAAAGCATGTAAAAATAATACAGATGTAAAAACACTGCACAGTAATGCTTCACAGATCTTGTGTGTAAATTACAGTACCAGCATGTGCTACTCCTCCCCTCTATTTCTGATTTGTTATATTTGCTCAACTCCTTTCTGGGAACAGTGGAAACTGGGAAAACACCACTGCACCCATGATTACACAGCCATTTATTTCCATTTAACTCCCATAAAAATCCATGTAACACTATGAACTTATAGAATGTCTACCTAAGGTACAGATTTTACAGCCTTTGTTTTTATACACTCTGAGTGTAGAGTAAGAAACAGAAGGAAAAAAGTTGTCTCACTGCAGTACAGAACCATTCTTGCAGTTAACTCTAGGAACGCATCGAAGCAACATCCACCAGCTTTTCCAAACATGCCAGAATATGGGATAGATGAATGAACTATGGAAGAAGCAATTTTAAAAGTACCTCCAGTTCTGAGCACGAGGACAGCATTATCAATTCCTCAGGACTGTTTAAGCCTACCACACAAAGTATAGTTCATGTTCATATGGAGTTGTTAACATGGATAGCTATTTTACGGAGCCATAGCTTCCAACTTTTCCCTACCCAAGTATCACTTGAGAACAGTTCATATGTTCCTTACGTTACCAACTAAACTCCAACCAGTAGTCTTCTTAGAACAAAGAGCCACAGACAAAAAGTTTCAAAGTAAGCAAGTTGATTACATTTAAATCATACTTATCATCAGGTTGGTTCAATACAGCAAACTTTGTCCCCTCCCGTGCAGCTCTGTGCTTCCTGACCTACTTACCCTTTTCCCCGACATCTTCCCTCAAAACCTTTCTCTTCAACCTCCTTTAAACCACAGTCCTTACATGTATCTTATCTGCTCCACGTCCTGAGTTTTTGAAGGCTATATACTAAGAAACCACCCAAAACACATCACAACAGATCAGTTCTTTTCCACAACTTCTAAATCATGCTCACCAGCTTATGAAATATAAAGCAGGTAAATCCCCACTTACATGGATGAAATGTTTATACAAATCCTAGGAATGAATATAGGTCTTCATTTTGTTCAATATCTGCAGCATGTGCACTAGGGTAACTTACTATAAACACTATGTATTTCTCATCAATTTAAGTATGGAAACAGGACATTCTCCACAGGTAAAGATCTTTCCCTCTATTTTGAATAACAGTGCAGAAAAGGTCTAAATGGACCTAACAAGAACTCTGACACCAACACTACATTATCTTTCTCTTCACTAAACAGGTTTTTTTCCACAGTAGCTGCATTATATGACAACTGCCCCAATCCTTACGTTCAACAGCTTCTATTTTACATGACCTGAGCTGTATTTTGATAAAGCACTACTGTCAACCTCAAACTTTTTAAAAAATGTTAGCAAATTATATCAAATCAATGAAACCCACAAATCAGCCATTATATTTAGTACAGTACTATCAAATTAAACTTAAGTTCTACCTGCTCATGAACTAGAATCTCAGCTCTATACTGTGTGCAGAGAACAAAATGAGTAAACAGTCCTGGAATTAAAATCAACATCTCCAGGGCAATCAAGGAATATAAGACGTTTTACTTTATAGAATTAATTCTCAAACTCAACATGTAGCTATTTGACACTATCTGTTGTTCATTTATGTCTAGGTGTAGCAAATCCTTCTTAAAATGGACAAATGTTGTATAAACTTAGGAAATCAACTCAGAGTGTACCATAAATACAGGTCTATGGTAACAGGCCTTAGAAAAACACCCTGAACATGCTAAATATTTGTTAGCAAACTTATGTCAATTCTGGTATCAAGAAGAGCGACTGTTCCAAGCCACACCACCTCCCACCAAAAAGCACTTTTAAAGTGCTATGCATTCTCAAGAGAATCAAGCTGCATCTCCCAATCAGCCCCATGTTTCACAGTCATATACAAATTATTTACATATTGACAAGAACAACTTTAAAGAAAAGAAAAATATTCTTTTTTTTATGCATGCAAAAGCATTTCTGCAGTTACTATGAATCAGAATTTCTAATTGAAAGAAATCTTTACTACCATTAAACACTATCACATGCCTGAAGATTTGTTAGATTCACTTTCTAACCTAATTTTAAAGAGTTGGTAGATTGCGGGTGGGGGTGGGAGTGTTTAATTGGTTGGTTTGGTTGCTGTTTGGTTTTTTTTTTTAAAGTACAACGGAAAAGAAGCGGGAAATACAGACACAAAAAAAGAATAATTACAGAATGGCAGGGGTTGGAAGGGACCTCTAGAGATAATCTAGTGGAACCCCTCTGCTAAAGCACATTCATCTAGAGCATGTTGCACAGGACAGCGTTCAGGCGGGTTTTGAATGTCTCCAGAGTCGGAGACTCCACCACCTCTCTGGGCAACCTGTTCCACTACTCTGTCATCCTCCAAAGTAGTTTTTCTTCAAGTTGAGATGGAACTTCCTGTGTTCCAGTTTGGACCTCTTGCCCCTTGCCCTGTTGCTGTGCACCACTGAAAAGAGTCTGGCCCCATCCTCTTGACACCCACCNTCCTAACACTGGCCCTTCTTGAACTTCATGAGGTTCCTCTACTCTAGCCTGTCCAGTTCTCACTGAATGGTGGAACAGCCTTCTGGTGCGTCAGCCGCTCCCCCAATTTTTGTCTCATCAGCAAAGTTGCTGAGGGCACACACTGTCCCCTCATCCAGGTCATTGATGAATATATTGAAGAGGACTGGACCCAGTCCTGACCCCTGGGGAACACCACTTATTACAGGCCTCCAACTAGACTCTGTGCCACTGACCACAACCCTCTGAGCTCTGCCATTCAGCCACAAAATTGTATTTGTTATTTTATTAAAAATAACCTTTAAATGCTAACATACTAATAAAATGAAATCATTCCTAAAAACAGAAAACTGATCTGCCTTTGCGTAAGTTGTGATAGGCCTTCACATTTGTACTCTAGTTGCTGCACTGAAAAGACATGAACTGTATTACTGAAAGCCACATCAGAAATAAACCCACAAAGGACACTCAAAAAAATTCCTTAAATCCTTTGAGAAAGACTTATCTAAGAGGCCTTCAGTTTTTATATTCTGTAGTGTTTATTGCAACTACAGGGTCCCTGTTGATAGAACACTGTTCAAGGTATGTTGAGGGCTTCATTCTTGTAACAGAATTCTCAGTCATTACAAAACCATGATTCATTCTTCCTCTTTTTTGCCTTTATTAGCATAAAGTCACCTTATATACTGTGCACATCTGCTATGTAATTTGTAATGAGAACTTTCCTTTCACAAGAAAGGACCTTCTCAGAAAAGATATTATTATTATAGGCAGGTCAGAAATTGCCAGATTATTTTACTAAAATGTATAATAGAAATGTGCCACTAGGAAGAAAAGCAAAAGACAATCAACAGGTATTTTATGTTTAGGTACCAGATGATCATACCATATGAAATTTCTGCAACAGCAACAAACTGAAGAAGTCTGATCTACACAGAAAAGTATACAAACAAGGCAGAATAAGTCATTCCTCGCTTCTCTTTGCGTTTGGACATGATTCTTCATAAAAGGACATTTTAAAAAAAAAAAGTCACAAACGTTTAGAAAGACAAGTTGTTCTTCAGTATAAAAGCATCACCATAAAAAAACTACACGAGCATCTCTCAATAAAGCAATGCTTGTGTTTTACAATGTAGACAAGCCTTATATTTTACATCTGTCAGAAAATGATTTCCAGTCTCTAGCAAAGTTGAGATTGACTTAGATTTTGGTTTTCAGATTTTTGGAACTATTTTAGGAATTCACTGGAAATCCTATTTTACTAAAAGCAAAACACAAACACAGACCACATCACTCCAGACCTACCAAAACTGTTGACTTGGCATTGTGTACTTTCTGTGTTGGGGACGGATAGAAAAGTCTCGTGTAACACAAGCGATAGCACAAATGAAGCTAAACTTGGTGTGAAATTTCAACTTTTCATTATATCCCTAACATGAACTGCTTCATCGACAAGCGTGTCACCTATGATTCTGTTTTGCCTTAAATGACTGAGCTACAGATTCTATTCTTTCATTTTTCCTTTGTCTTCCTAAGCAGCTGGTTTCCTCAATTCACATAATGCCTATCTTTCTGAAAGATTTTCCCTCTTTCTTTTCATCTACGAACTTTAAAAATTAGATGAACCACGACCAGAGTAAGTTTCTCCTCATAATGCCATTATTGAATTATTTCAGAGCTATCACCAGTATATTTCAGTGCATCAGGACTTGATGTAGACACTGAAAGTTAGTTCTCCTTATGACCCTAGGAGAAACTGAGTATTTCTACTCTTGAAAATACCGTAAGTTATCTCAATTTAAAAAAAAAAAAAAAAAAATCAACTTCAAACTAATCCCTTTGTCAAATCTTATACAAACTTGTTCTGTGCATAGGCAATGTAGGCTACCTGCAAGATACCCACCTACACATCATTCTAGCAGGCAGAGAAGAAAACAGAATATCTGCTTCTGCAGAGACCTAATCCGTAAAGCATTACAAATGTGGTGGTCTGACTGTAAAGCAGCTGTGAAAGTGACAGTATCTACTAATTCAAGAACAGGGCTAGATGCAGATTCCTAAGAAGAGAGGCAATAGCTAGAAGATCAAGATGTGTCTGACATGGCAGATGGGCACGGGGATCCCACAGGTGAATTTTCCACAGTTTGGTTTAGACATGGCATTAAAGAAAAAGTTTAGAGTAGAAACAGCCTTGGCATGAACTGCTCCGATTACCACTCTCAAAAACTGGAGTGTAGCATGCAGATATTTCTGGGTTATGGCTGATGATGCTCTTAGGATATTACACACAATGGAGTGGATTCAGCTTTGCCCGAAGGCAGAAGTTGTGACATTCTTTGTGCATCCTTTTTTTCCACCCTATTCAGGGGACTTCAAGAAAAGATTAAAACCTGAGACTAAGTCTTCAGCTATATGGGCCATTTTTAATTTGGCATTGCAGACTGAAAAGTGAAGTAAGTTTCTTGGCAAATGGTGTAAAGAAGTTACAGATTTATACCTTAAGAAGCATTAATGCATTGTTTGAGATGACACAAATTTCAATTCCAAGCAACAACAGTAAAGAGAAAACCCTGAAGGGGAGATGAGACAGCTCTGTTAGCAATTATCTCTACCCCCAATTCAGTCCTCCATAAACATTTCCCTAAATTTAAACCACTGTTAGACATGGAGACACAAGACACATGGCCCAAGATCCTTTAAGGACTTTCCAACTGTCTTTGTAAATAACAAATCCAACAAAAGGAAAAGCTGTTGGTCACACAGCAATGAAAATTTCATCTGCTGAGAGATTATATTCCACCCATTGCTTGGGAAAGCACTGGGTTTCCACTTGTCCTCTCCACATTAACTTCCAGTATTTCCTTAGGTTTCGGGATTATTACAGCCTAATATATATAAAAGCACACAGCAGTAAAATTTGTAACTTCTTAATCTGACAGTTTCCCAAAAACGTCAGGAAAAAAAAACAACCTAGAATTCACAACAGAGTTTGTCTCTTAAGGACAGTAATGTCTCCAGCCATGGCCTAATTGCCTCAAAGAAACAGAAACATAAAAGCTTCTGAATATTGCTGCAATACATAATATAGCTATATTTTTTAATTTCCATATTCTTTCTTCTGCTTAATAGGTCTTTATGCATTAACTAAACAAAGCTTGTGTTGGACTACTCCATCTGTGCTACTGATGACATCCTCACCGAACCATATCACAGACATATGATGACAGAGAGCATACTGGTGGTATGACAACAGACAGCTCTATCCTACTTTCAGCTTGCAAAAGCATACCTTGAAATCAACATGCAATTGTTCAGCATGCAATCATGCGTTGTGACACAGCTGTGATTTCATTAACTTTGAGAAAGAACACAAGCAAAACACGTGGGAATGGTGGGCACGAACATCCTGTTGATGAGGTGGGAACAGAGCCTGTCAAGAGCTCTAGCCCCTTAATCAAAGTATGAAATAGAACCATATATGCTATTCTACATAATTACAGTCTTAGGCAGCAGAAATTCATTCAACAAATTAATGCTTTGAATCTGAACTAGAACAAAGCAGTAAAGGGAACTTAAATGCCTTAAGTGTCTCTGACAAAAGTTTAATTGGTGCAGAAACAGATTTTGCAAACAGTCACCAAGAGTCAAGAAAGTTCTTCTACAAATCCCTCTGGAATTTACTCCTAAAGTAGTTACAGCTTGCAAGATGCTAAGAGCTACCAGAAATTCCTGAAAGCACAGCCCATAAAGCCGTGGACATTGATACACGAAACAGAGGATGTTTTTACACATACACAAAATACAGTATTTAACATTAAGGTATTCAAAGGCAGCCTTGATTCACAATGCATACACCAAGGACCTAGTACTAAGCTTACTGTTCCGATTATAAATACCTTGATGTTTTGGAGTTGCAGAACAGCACTGCCCTTTGGGAAGCACTCACAGAAAGGTCCTAACTTCAGTGTATAATGCTAAACCGGACAGTGGACAGTAGGCAGTCTAACTACACATGCATGACTAATACAAGAGATGAAGGCATGACATGATGTTCAAAAGTTTGCCAATGTGGCACCACTTTTATTGTCATATACTCTTGAAACAACTGTCATTTGTCAAGCAAAAACTGAAGTAATAAAATGCTTATTTTTGCTTTTATTATTCCTTTTCCTCCTGTCTCTCTTCCCATCCTGCACTCAAGGACCTCATCTAGAAAAGCACGCGTAGTATCACAACACTTAGAGATATTTTAAATTGATTCTTGGATTCCTCTGTGGAT
>VYXH01007959.1:12430-32467 GCA_013397275.1 Burhinus bistriatus
AGCAATAAGGATAAGCAAGAGCCTCGCTGCATCCCATTCCTTGGCATCAACTACAAACATGGGTCTTACCACTCTGAGAGCGAACAGTTTTCTGCACAACATGCTGTTAATTTCAGCAGTTAGAAGGGGCCTAGCTAAAAAATAAAGTTACTGAACAAAATTGGTCCTGTTTTACCCCAAACCTGGACATGTTAAAACAGGCTTTTTGAAATACCTCAACTTCGTAAACCCCTGGTCTAGATATTCAACACAGTTAATGGAGGACACAGCAAAAGAGTCACAGAGGGTTTTCCCCTTCAGTTTGTGTATTAAAACCATCTTTTTTTTCTTTATTAGTATTTTGTAGTCTTTTAGACGATGTAAAATTCCTGGGGCAGTAGCTCTCTTATTAATATGCTATAGCCTGGACAAGAGGGAGAGTGGGTAGAATGTACCCAGAGATTGCTGACCCTTAGCTTGTTTAAAAAAGAACTTCAAAATTTTCTTGATTGTCTTTTGTAACTGGGAATGGGTATATGAATTATCAGGTTAGCTGCCATCTTTTACTTCTGACTCGATTCTCAGTACCTGTCTGGAGAAGAGAAAAGCTTCTCTTCAGTGAGGCAATGAGTAATGATGAACAAAAAGCCTTTCTGTGTACTAACCTCTGTATGTTGTAGCAGCATATAAACTGACAACCACTTAAATCAATGCATGGCTTATGACTGTGAGCACACATGCTGGAAAATAACAACTCTGTAGAGAAAATTAATTTGAGGTGTCTGATACTCAGCTTTGCTTTGAAAAATGTGGTGAGTGCCTGCCTCCTGTCTGTCTTGAAGTCATGATGGCACTTGACAGACTGCAGAGAAGTGAAATTAAATTTGTGGTTGTCGGTTTTGTGAATACATCACAGACGTATCTGTGGGTCACTCATTCTCTGCAAGTTTTTCTCAAGGACTAAGCCCCTGTTTAAACTATGGAAGTTCTGAAGTGACCTTTAAGAGGGAATGATTTTTAGTCTACACTTGTACATGTTGGGCCAAACATGGACTACATCCAGCCACCTCAGAATCAAATGATCTAATTTTAGTTTTTCATTTTATTTATTACCATTAAACATGAAAATAAGTAATAAATTTAATTTTCCAATTGCCAACCTGCTACCATTATTATTANAGGTGCTTCATTGCAACGATAAAAAATGCAGGAAGGTAAAACTGAGTGTTTCACAAAAATGAAACTAGTAAAATGAGGCAGAGGATGATACTTGTTTAAAAAATACAGAAAATCACAAATGTATAGATTTGAAAATATTTATTTTGAGATAACAGGCTTGATATTTTAATGATTGAATTACTGACTTACTATTAACTATCTTATATGAAAACAATTATTTGCTTTAATTCATTAAAAGTACTGTCAGAAGATTAATTGTTGACAAGAGAAACCTAAGCATGGATATGCATGATTCTTTCCAGAGGTTGTTCAACCTGCCAGACAACATTATGTGGTCTAATATCTTAGCCACCAGTATTTGAGCAGTTCCACATAGCAGGAAGACTGTCTCCCATACAGGATGAAAACACTTCAGCTCTAGTAGGTTTGTTGGTACATTTCAAAGTGACATAGAAGAGTTAAAAGTTCTTTAATTGAATTTTCATTCCAGCATTACTTTTACGACATGAAAATATCAGGTAGAGATGAAAAACATTAATAACCATGTGTATTATCATTTTTGGCTATGAGGTGAACTACAAGCGTTTTGTTCTGGTTTGGTTTGGTTTGGTTTGGTTTGGTTTGGTTTTTTTATCAAAAAGTCAAATTATGTAGATGTCAAGAACAAGATTAAAGATTTATTCAACTAGTGACAACACAACTTCTTAACTCCACATGTATGTTTTGTTCTCAGGCTACTTAGAAGCTCATCAAAATATACATGGCTCCACTATGCTGCTGGGACGTCTGCTTTTCTCATAATCTATGTGTGACAAAAACCTTTATAAGAATCTGCTTTTGTGTAAAATCATGCTTATATAAAGCTACATGGTATAAATTTGCAAGTGTTATTCATTTTGTGAGTCAATTTGACCTAGATAACTTTGCTAATAATATGGTATAATTCCTTTATCAGTGTAGCTTTGGTGTTTACAGTAACTGAGGATCTGTAACTTAGTGATTATAGAACATTTCAATTCAGTCACTAGATGGGAAAAAACCCCCAACATGTTTACCCACCTCTGCTATTGTTCAACAGTTATGAAGTGAAACTTCTATCCGAATTGAAAGCTTATGTAGCAATTATGGAGCGTTGTACCTGCCACAGTTACAGTCTCAATCAAACTTCCTTAACTTCTTTCTTAAGAGACTACCCCTTTGGGGATATTCTTGTTTTTATAACTTCCCTTTTCACAGTTCTATTTTTATAAAAATGATGCTTTACATCGTAGCTCTTTTTCATCAAACACACAATTTCTTATGTTGTGATTTGTAATAACATTGTATTGCCTGAGTACAGGACAGTATTTGAATTAGTGAGATAGATGTAGTTAGGAATACAGCAATCCAGCATAGCAGCAGTCAAAGGATTTTCATGCTAATTATTTGTTTATTTTACGTACATACTGATGACAGTGTGTATGTGTGTATGTATATGTAAACATATACTATGTGACATAGGGAAAGAGAGCTTAAAGAACAAGGAAACCTGCAGATACTCACTGGGTTTTCCTTTCAGCTGGAGCAAAGTGAATGAGCCTAAGTAGGGTTAAATTTCATATATCAAAACCAGAGAAGAGGAATGGAGGCATAACCTGATGGTAGCTTCAGCATATGTGATTTAGCACATGTGTAATATTAACATATGTGGTGCATGATCTGACAACTGTGGATGGTGTCTTTTTATTCAGTAAGAAGCAGCACAACATAAACAAAGAAGCGATACAAGGCTAGTGTTAAAGAAGGCAGAGGTGTTTTCCACAAGTTGATGATCACCTACTAGCCACTGATAGAACAATGATTTGCAAACTGGTCAGAAGTTTGTAATGGTCACAGTAGATCTTTTATGAAAGCAGTGTCAATGTTCACATTTTACAGAATGATTTTTTCCTAGGTATAGAAAAAAACGCGTCTTAGAGGAAATCTGTCTTAGAATTTAGCTTGCTGTCTTTCAATTCACAACTCTCTTCCATTAACTTCAATGGAATTAGAGTCAAGTTTTTAATGATGTGTCCTGTGGAAAACCTAGGAAGAAAGACCACAATGTCATCAAGAATTTTTTATTCCAAATGCTAGTGATGTCTCAGGACCAACTGCGGCAGCAGATTCTTTTTATACAAGAATCCATGATCGACACAACTGAGTATAACGGAATCAGGCACATAAATATTTCCTAGTGATATTTGGTTACAGCAGTAGAATGATACTACACATTCACAGCATGTGATAGATAGGCTTTTAGCAGGTTGCAATGTCTCGTACTGCACCTAATAACTATCATAACATGTATTTCATGCAAAACCACAGTCAGCAGAAAAAAAGAAGAAAGAAGATCTTGACACAAAATTAGTGTTTGTGGTATATAGATATCACAGACAAGGAGCTGTGTAAGTTCTGCTTTCCTTTGGACTGCTATTAAAAAAAAAATCAGACTCAATTATTAGCCTAGAAAGCTAGTCATGTTATTGTTACTTGCATGTATTTAGCCCATTCTTTTACTCTTTCCTTTTTAGGTTTCCAAAATGTAGTTGTGACTGATACAGCCAACTACATCAAATAGAAAGTTTCCTTCGAGACAGAACATTCATGAGAATTGCCATGAGGTCTACAAGGAAATAATGCTAGGGATCAGGAGGTGATTATATCTAAGAGAAGAGATGTAGGACAATGTCCCCTGAAGCCCACATGGTGCATCCCTGCACTATCATCTATGCATCTGTACATATTTATTATTGTGTATCCTTTATCAGATACTCATATATCAATAACTTGTTCGCTTTTGTGGAAAATAAGAAACATTTTTCTGAGTACTTCTTGACTGTATTCAAGTACATTGATTATTGTGGAGATTAGTTACTTTGGAAAATCTGTTGTGATTCCACATACAGTTCTGCACATAGATGTCGTACAAAGTATGTGTGTGTATGTTTTCTCCATTGCAGTGAAAATGTATATAACGTACTAGAAACAGAAAGACATTCTCAGATATATCATAGAATCACATTGTGGAGTTTAGTTATTTTGGAATATCTGTCGTGATTTTGCATGCAGTTTTGCACAGAGATGGCATATAAAGTATGCGTGTGCATGTTTTCTCCATTGCACTGTAAATATATTTAATGTACTCGAAACAGAAAGAAATTCTCAGATATATGATGTATTTGTAAAAATTTAAGACAAATGAAGAGGAAAATCTAACTCACCTCTCATACATAAAAACACCAAAACAAACCAAAACAAACCAAAATGCTAAGTTGAGGAAGAAAGTTTTAGGGGAAGATCAAGGAAAGAAATGTGAAAATTTACTAAAAAACTGTCAATAGGGAGAAAAGAATATGACCACCGAGGATCTTCGGATTCTTGATACAACACAAAATGCTAGTGAAATTTATGGGTAACTTTGTAAGGTTTTCTTTAAATGACATTAGACCTTTGACACATAGACGAGGTGTGATCTAGAGCTGACATTGTGACTGGAGGACAGTCAAACTGATGCCATTCTAGAAGTTGGCAGCCATGTTGCCACCTAGTCATTTTGACTGCAGTACTCTGATGTAGGGGTTCAAAGCTCACTCAAGCTGAAGATTTCAAACCTTAAAAATATTCTATATTTTAAGTTCTCAGAACCTAAAGCTGAGTTTCCATTTGACATGTGTAATCTAAGGCATAAATATTAAGGTGTACAGCTTCAACTGGAGTATATGTCTGGTTTTGTCAGAAAATATGATTTAGCAGAGCAAATGAAACCTGCAGAGTCCCTTTGTGGTTTGTGTTCTTAGGATTACTGAAGGTAAGGTATTGTTTTACTTACAGAAACCTCGGAAAAAGCTTTACTTTGATGTCTGATATGAAGCTAATTTCCTTTGCATGTTAAGCTTTTCACAAGGTTTAGTTGACTTCCTTTAGAGAAAGTCCCTTAACAGGAGTTTAGAACTAAGTAAGATACCGTGTCTCGAGATTCCAGGGTGTTGGTGTTAAAGAACTAACATCAACTATATCAATCTGAAGAAGCTTTGTCCTCTTGGCAGCTGAACTACATAGTGATTTTAACTCAGTGTACTTGTTACTTGATTGATTTAGTAACTGGAGTTGCATTTTGACTTTAATTTGAAAATTGAATCCTTCAGTTTGTAGTTCTAGCATAGTTTATAACAGTGAGATTTTTTCCTTAAAACTGAGACCATAGGTCAGGATGTTGTACATGTCTACAGACAAGCAGCTACCTGTTTACATCTAAGCTAAATTTTACACCTCTAAAAGATCAAAAGAGGAATTCTGATGTTAATTCACCTTTGATTCTAATCAATGTTGTCAAAAAATGATGCACAGATAATTTTCCATTTAACCTACAAATGGATTATCAAATGAAAGAGGTCTTTTGACTATTCTAGGATATTGCTTGTATTTACTCAGGTGCAAACACTTGCTGACTTCTAAAAATGTAGCTGCATGTTGGCTGGTGATAGGTAGCACATTGTGTCTTTTGTACCTCCTAAAATCCCTTCCAGCTGTGATTATGCCACATATTTTTCTCATGCTCTTTTGAAGTTTCCAATGTACCTACACTGCTTAAATATTATTTATTGAGATTGTAAGCTGTTCTTATTGTTTGTTTCAGTGGGAGATGTGAGAAACACAAATTGTTTCTTTGAAAAAACAGCTCTTTGAAAAACATGAATGAGATAGTCTCCTTCTGTGCATTGCTTTGTTGTCCTACTTGTAAAGACTATGAAAAGGATGTCTCTGAGCACTAGGTGGCTTTCTCTCAACATTGCCCTTAAGGCTTACACATACTGGTGAGGTGCTGGTTCCAAAATAACAGAACTGAATTTACATAAGCTTTTGTTCTGCCACTTAGGTCAGTCATGAATAGGTCCTTTCTTGCTGCTTTAGTTCATATCTTGGGTTTCAAGCTTTTCCTTCAATTAAATTCTGCTCCTTTGAAAGCTTAAAAACTTACTTTATTTGTGCAGCTTTGAGACCGCTCAAGAACCCCTTCAAGGCAGTTAGTTTGCAAAGTAAACAGAGAGCAACTGAGCTTTACAAAAGCAATCTTCTCTCCTTGTCATATCCTTCCTCTGGATTGTAACTGAATCTGCTGAAATCTAAGCTGATTTCATCATACACTTATGCATGGTTTATACCCTGTACCTAGGAAATTTTGCAAGAACACAGGTACTCACTTGAGCCCAAGATTTTATATATCAAGTTGTTTTTTAACTACCATTTTTTGAAGTAATTTCTAAGCATTCATAACAGTAGGCTGCTTTCTAAAAAAGTCTCTTTTCAAAGCATAAAACATAAATATAACACTTTGAAATATCTGCTGATATAAAATTTTACAGAACATAGATAAGTGTTAAAACTCAAGTTATAGATAAAGAATAACAGCAGAGTTCTTTGTTGACTATTTTATCACAGTGGAGCCTAATGCTAAAATACTACATACAGAGTTGTCAGAACATTTCAGATCTATTCCTTTCTTTTTCATCAGTTTTCTTCTTAATAAGGCTGGCTGGAAAACAAGGGTTCTGGTTTTTATGTAAACTTGGAAGCTTTGAAAATTTCACTTCTGCAATGAGATCACTGAGAGATTTATTTTCCTTGAAATAGTCTCCTCCAGAGAGAAGACTGATGATAACAAAAAATTAAGATCTTACAAGTATTTTCTGGGGTATGGAGTATTCACAGTTCGTCACTCTCTGGAAAATGGCCTGTAACTCGAGTATTCCTCCACACCAATTTGTAATTTTTCAGGCCAAGTCTATGTCTTGTCTTTGACCAACCAGTCCATCTTGACCATGAGAATTTCCTATAAAAGTTATTTCAGCAGAAAAAAAGATAAAATTAAACTTTAGTTAATAAAATAGAAACAAATCATCACTCACTCTTAACCACTATTGTTTTTTGCATAGGTGATATATTTTGTAGAACAATTTTCCTTTAACAGTGTTTTTATTATCATCAAGGATTTCAAGACCATGTGTATTTAATAAATAAACAAATAAGACCAACTTCCTACTACCGCCATTTATTAAAAAAAAAAAGAAATTACAATCTGTTTGAGTGAGATTAAAGAAATATGTATACATTTTTTAGTTTGTCTTTAGTAGTGTAAATAAAAGTGAGACTGTACCATTATAATTTTATCTAATGTCTTAAGTCTTAAAGAAGTATATTTCATAAATGTTTCCAAGTGTCAAACTATATACTTTCTCCATGCAACAAGATGAGGTGTGTTAGAAGCATTTCTAAAGCGTATTGACAGACCAGGTTTTGAAAAAGCCTTAAAATTTAAGAAATACTGGAGATTCATTCTTAAAAAAATTGAAGGCACTAGCCAGTGCCTCTGTTCTTTAAACTATATTGTTTTGTCTAGTAGTTCTGGAGGCACTGTTTCTGTGTCTTTTCTGCTACCGTTGCCAGTTTGTTTCCCTCCTAATAAGCACCTCGAAGACTGCTTGGGGCTCAATGGAGAAGTAAGATCTTGGAGACTAAGTCATCAGCAGGGAATCTAACCCTTGTGACCATGTTTTTAATTTGCCAAGACTCTGTAGAATCAGATTCCTCTTTTGAGATCCTCTTTTTTCTTTTCCCTTGGCGCACTGTACCATTTTATGTAGCAGCTCTGTCCACCTTGGAAACATGCTATATGAAATGTTTTTTATAAAGTAATACTCAGCATCATCTGGAATATGTTGTCACTTAAGTCTTACTTGATTATGATATGGTGTTTTGAAAGTGATACAATAAGGTATTTTCCTTAGGAACGTTCCTGTTGCTAATAAGCACTTAAAACATTTTCTTCTTGTAACGGAGATAGTTGTACTCAAATTCTTCCTGTTACTTTTTATTTGAAATTTCACAAACTTCCTCCTGTGAAAATTTGTGCAGGGATCCCACAGTAAGATGGTTTCCTTCTTGCTCCTTTATTACACTTTCTAGACAACTTTGATATTTTTACATACTGTATTTGTTAAATATATAACCTGCAACCCTACATGTTCCTGGAGGGAGCCAGGACTCAGAGACTGGAGAATGTTTCACGATAACCATAATTATGAATATGGATGTGGTTACAATTTTTCTTAGCATTTCTCAGACAGTATTAACACTTTACTGGTTTTGTTTATTTTGTTACTACTAAAATTTGAAGAGCTTTATTTGATTAAACTTTGGTATTAGGAAATTAAGAGGTCTTACCCTCCCAAGTATATTCGCACATAACTTGAGATATTATTCTCTAAGCCAGTGTTTTCAAATCACAAAGGTTAGGATATTATTCACATTGGTTTTGAAAGGTTTTGTTAATGTTTAACCATAAAGCTTTCCAAATGGGAACTGTAAACAATATGAAAAATATACTGAATAAGTTTTTTGAATTCATATTTACATAGATACATTTGCACAACAAATATAAGGTTCTTGTTTTTACAAGAACAATAGAAGGATAATTCAGTTCATATCTTTGGAAAACGTCAATTCTGTGCATACTTCATTGATCTGCATGTGATATCATCTCTGAAATTTGCAAGAGTAAAAACTGGATCAGTGTAGTAGCAGCTATAATTTCCTAAGATTTTAGTGCGGACCATTGTCCAGTCACATTGATATTTTTATGGACTATGTCCTCACTATGGAAACTTGTCTTAAACATAAGTAATAAACAGTTACAATTAGTAGTTCCTTGAATTGTCTTCATTTCTTTTATGTGAACCTATGCTGTTTTGTGTCCTTAGTGCCATTTCTCTATTGCTTAAACTGACTTCCCCTGTTCCAAATAAGGAAAAAGTTTCAGCCATCTAGGCTTTTGCAGTAACCTGAATTTTGTGGTTGGCTTTCATTTTTGGTCATTCTGGGTTGCTGGCTGACGGTGGTGGACAGCCAGCTGAACATGAGCCAGCAATGTGCCCAGGTAGCCAAGAAGGCCAACGGCATCTTGGCCTGTATCAAGAATAGTGTGGCCAGCAGGAGTAGGGAAGTGATCATGCCCCTCTACTCAGCGCTAGTGAGGCTGCAGCTTGAGTACTGCGTTCAGTTTTGGGCACCACAGTATAGGAGGGACATTGAGGTGCTGGAGCATGCCCAGAGAAGGGCAACAAGGCTGGTGAGGGGTCTGGAGAACATGTCTTATGAGGAGTGACAGAAGGAATTAGGATTGTTTAATCTGGAGAAGAGAAGGCTGAGGGGAGACCTTACTGCTCTCTACAACTACCTGAAAGGAGGTTGTAGTGAGATGGGGGCTGGTCTCTTCTCCCAAGTAACTAGCAATAGGACAAGAGGAAATGGGTTCAAGTTGCGCCAGGGGAGGTTTAGGCTGGACATTAGGAAAAATTTTTTCACTGAAAGAGTCATCAAGCATTGGAACAGGCTGCCCAGGGAGGTGGTTGAGTCACCATCCCTAGATGTGTTTAAAAGTCACGTAGATGTGGTGCTTGGAGACATGGTTTAGTAGCAGACCTGGTAGAGTAGGGTCAATGGTTGGACTAGATGAACTTAAAGGTCTTTTCCAACCTAAACGATTCTATGATTCTATGATTTTTTGGTACAGTTGTTGGCTCACACTTTATTCAGTGCACAGGAGACTTTCTACGTTTATGGTTAGAAAAAAAGAAAATACAGGTAAGCTGATTTGCATGGACAACAACTAGCAGTGCTCCTGTTTTAAAGGTGATGTACTGCTGTCGCATTAAAAGGAATACAGTTTCGATATTTGTCTGTCAGAATCCCAGGACTTTCACTGATTTGTCTATTAGAGTCCCCACAAAGGACTTTCACTGAGTCAGATTCACAAAAATCAAAATTGGTTATTTTATTGAGAGCGACAGAACAGATTCAAGATTGCCATTGATAAATTCACTGACTNCTTTTTTCTGTATTTAGGTTTTTTTGTTTTTTTTCCACTTTCCTTTTTGTCAGGTGCAATGGTACACATGAAAAGGATGCTTCATTCCCTAGAAAAAGATTTTTTACAAAAAGGTCTTAGTAACACATTAATTCCAAGGGAGAAGAGGTTACTCCTACTGCACCATAAATCAAACTATTATTTATTGTAGTGTCACAGGTGTTCAGTCATAATAAATGAGGTACCAGGTAAGATGCTAGTAAGAATTCTGCATATGTGAATATTTCAATGATTCTTTTTAGTCTGAGGGAACAGATCATAAAGCCTCCTGGGCTTCCAATGAGCTTAACGAATATAAACAATGGATTAATTTTAGGTCAGGGATATAACTTTGAAGTACAAAAATAATTAGAGTTTAATTAAAAAAGACGTGCATGAAAGGTAGTTCATATAAATTGTGTTTGGACATAAAAAGGAGCTTTCAATACTTAGACTGAAATTTTTGATATGAACACAGCCACTCTCAGCTATTTTTCAACCTTGTAACTGTTTTTGAAATTAACTGTCTGACGGTTCCTTGAAGAGTAGAAGTGACATATAAGCTTTTGTCCAGCTGAAAAATGGAATGCAATGTTTTATTTAGAGCTGGTCTTGGTCTACATAGGACTTTTTATATTTTTTAATTTTGACAGTATAATTATACAAACAGTAAACCATTAAAACAATATTGGTGCAATACCAAATCATAGACACTTGTTATTGTGAAGTAAAAGTCATTCTGGACTTTTGTTGTTTAAATCATTTCCATAAATTAAATTGGAATTGGAGAGTACACATCGGTTATGTGGCTATATATTTAGTGACTTTAACTTTAGTGACATCTTAAATGCAATAGCAGAATAAACAGTGACTCTTTTTTTCCTTATCGTAAGTTACATCTAGTTAATTTAATTTAATTAGTGAATTTAATTAGGGTTACAAAGATGATTAGGGGGCTGGAACATCTTCTTTATGAGAAAAGGCTGAGGGACTTGGGTCTCTTTCGTCTGGAGAAGAGAAGGCTCAGAGGGCGGATCTCATCAATACTTACAAATACTTAAAGGGAGGGTGCTGGGAGGATGGCACCAGGCTTTCTTCAGTGGCGCCCAGTGATAGGACAAGAGGTCATTGGCACAAACTTGAACATAGGAAGTTCCATCTAAACATGAGGAGGCACTTCTTTCCTTTGAGGGTGGCAGAGCACTGGAACAGGCTGCCCAGAGAGGTGGTGGAGTCTCTAACTCTGGAGACGCTCCAAACCCACCTGGATGCCGTCCTGTGCAACCTGCTCTAGGGGAACCTGCTCTGGCAGGGTGGTTGGACTAGATGATCACCAGAGGTCCCTTCCAATCCCTGTGATTCTCTGACTCTGTGATTCTGTGAATTCACATCCTGTGTTAAAGCACTGTTACTTGTGTAGACAAGCATGCAAGCAATCTAGTACAACCTTGAGTAGCTATAAGCCATGTTTTTGTCCTGAGAAACTCTTTGACATAGCAGTTCCAAAGGTGTTTTAAAGCCAGCTTGAATGTTTGCTTACAGGTCTGCTCCAGTCATGTCTTGGCTGGTGCTGAAAGTATGGATCCAACATTTATCTGTCAGCAGAAAATCATCTTCAAAATACTTTAAATTTAGACTTGGAGATTGTTGTCTTCTCAGGATCTAATTAACAACCTTTTGTTTGTGCTATTACTAAACTGCTGCAAATTACAGAGTTATACCAAGGGACATCTTAAATGTGATACCAGAATAAACAGTGACTCTTCTTTTCCTTATTGTAAGTTACATGTAGTTATATTGTGAATGCTTGTTTTGACCAGATCTTAACACTTTACCCTGTGACAGTTAATCTGCAGTAATTATAAACAGCATACTGCAGTTAGAGTGTTCCAGTACATTTGGCATATTTGCCATATATCTGCAAAAAACAACAAAGGTTTTAACAGTTCCCACAACCAATGATTTTGTAAGCTTTCAGTACTGAGTATATGAAACACTTGACTG
The DNA here is from genome assembly GCA_013397275.1 of Burhinus bistriatus. Lineage (NCBI taxonomy): Eukaryota > Metazoa > Chordata > Aves > Charadriiformes > Burhinidae > Burhinus > Burhinus bistriatus. The sequence goes on from VYXH01007959.1 coordinate 24,516, forward strand.
CTCTCTGCAGTCTAATTGCTAAACAAGTTTCATTCAGAAGCTGAATGTTTAAAAGTGAGCATTTGGCTAATTGTATTTAAGCGTGAGTGAACATGTGGAGCACAGAGAAGATACTACTAGATGATTAGACCGATAGCCACTTTTGAACAGTGATTTGGGTCTGTTCTTATATTCATTTATCAGCGTTGTCTTTAGTTGCATTAATGCTCTCTTGAAACTCTTTTTGTATCATTTTTTCTGTGTCATTCCTCTTGACAGCCGTTCTTTTACACTGAAAAAAATGTAAAGGTTACTTTTAAGGCATCAGATAGTCTTAGTATCTGGTTAATTGTTCATCTTCATCCTACATTTTTCACTTTGTTTGCTCTCTACCCTGTTTTCACCCCATCTTTTATTATTCCACTCCAATTTCCTATTCACATTCTTACATCCAGTACACATTCTATTTTCTGTATCCTTTGTTGCCATATTGTATATATTATAGTGTCTTTCCTTCCATTTTTTAACCTAAACATTAACTTTCTACTGACAAATTTGGACAAAACCAAAGAGATTGTGAGGAACATATGAAGAAGAACATATCTATCTATAAAGATAAATTGGCTATTTGAAAAAGGAAGAGTTAAATTTTCCTTCCAATTGTTTTTTATTTAAAAGTATGTGGTTACTAGTGAAAGAGAATAATCTTTCTGTTTTTTGAAAACTTATATTTGACAGTAAAGATATTCCTTACTTTTTAATTTTTTTTTTATGTTTGTGGACATCTTTTGTTAAATTGTTCCAACCAGTTTATCTGTTTGGTGGGTATTTGTGCATTAACTAATGTACATTAATTAATTTATATATGTATTTTTTATTTCATTTGTCCTGGAACTTACCCAATCAGAGATTTGAACTCATTATTTTTCTGTAAAACCATAGAAAAGCCTAGCTTGGAAAGTACCTTTGGAGGTCATCTTGTGTCACTACTGGAACTATACATTTGAACAGTTAGCAACATAGCAGATAAGAAGACTAGCACTGCATTCCTTCAACCTTCTGTTGAAAGCAGGGCCTTAGATTAGGTTATCTAAGAACAGATTATGTTTGGAAAGCTGCATCAAAACACAAAACCAGTCATGAAATACAGATATCATCCAAATAAATACTAATATAAAATTTTTAGAAGGAAGGAAAAAAGCCACAACTTCTTTTTCAGTTTGCCTCTATTTTCAGAGCATGGAATAACATCTTCTGAAGCATCCACACAATAATAGCGATAGCAAGAGACAGATGGAAGGCTTAAGGCACTTTTCTGAAAGCTTTTTACAATTAGGAATAAGGAGGCAGAGGTCAGCCCTTTAACAAAAGTAAGTAACAGAGCTTGTGGTTGGTACTGTTCATGGTCCAATGGCATTTCAGTACTACTAGCGTAAGATAGTTAACTTGCTAGAAAACACTGGGGCTATAAGAACAATAATATAGGTAAAGTAAGAAGCAGTCACAGTAATTGTCTGAAGACGTGATTATTAAAGGAAAGGAGTAACTTTAGAAACATGCCCATTTTGGTGATTCTGAATCAGAAGAATTTCTTCAGAAACAATGCACCTGTGTTTCAGATATATGAAAACTTTAGATTATCTTTCAGCATCACTACCTTTTATGTGGAAGTTTTTTGTGGTTTTTTTTTTTACTTTATTTTTATTTTTTATTAAAGAAGCACTAATACACCTCCAACATAATATTAAGTATAGACAATTGTTGCATGTGTTACTTTCTGATTTCTTTTTTGTTGCATTCTCTGTACTCACATGTACTTCTTTCAACATAAGCCTGCAGGTGAATGAATACATGTGTACTGCAAGGATCTAGCAACCCTATTTGCTTTTCCCTTTCAGGAAATCAGAAGTCATTACCCATGGTTTTTTTAGCTACTTTTTATTGGAATATACCACTCCATAATTTCTCCTTATTTATAAATGTATACGACAGATGTAAACAGTGTTCTTAATGTAAAATAAATCTAAAATTTGCCTTTTTCATATTATAATAAGCATCTTTCCTCCTCATTTGTACAGGCAGAAGTGTTTACACATGCATCATGGGAAAAAGAAATTTTTTCCATACAGCAAAGACAAGAAGGTTATATTAATTCATATATTGGCAGTATAAAACAGATTATTATAAATTGGTTGTATAAACCGGCTTATTCAACAGTTAGCACTGGGATTGTTTTGGAATCCCTGATTCTTTGTGCTGTGGAAGTGTATGAACCAGGGAATTTAGATGCTTTAAGTAAAGAAATGTGTGAGTGGGTTAGTGAATAATTCAAAATCACCTCTTTCAAAGCACATCTTTGTTAGTCTTGAACTTCTGATTTTTAAATAGGAATGTAGGGACGGGGTAGGCAACTTCCTCCATATTTTCCAATTACTTTTGAACATTTCCAAATGGAATGAAGATCCCTTTTTATTCTTTCCTTATCATTGTGAATATTTTACAAACAAGCAATTTTCCTTCTAAGATTTCTTATCTTTCTAAAGATCTGATGAAAGAAAATAGTTCTGCAGAACAAATCATGTGTTGAATATCGAGTTTCTTTGCTATGGTATATTCACACACTGAAATATGAATTCAGAGACTAGTATGATAGATTCTGTACTGCTTCAAGGAGCAATAACAAAATAATCAGAATAGATCTCAGCTAAGTGCATTTTTAAATAATGGGAGATTGAAAACCAATTCACTAAACACTGGAAAAGCTACAGTTTTCTTTTTATCACACAAAAGTTTTTTGAGATTATATAAAACTTCACCAGTCTCTATCGGCCAATAATTGATATTTTTTCAAAGAACTGAGATTACTTGTTTCAGAAAAGAATTATTTGGTTTTTTATCATACTATAATTAAGATTGCAATTAGTTTAATTTCATTATAAAATAATTTAAAAACAGAAATTATATTTTAATTTTAAAAAGTTAAAATTACACATATTGATATCAGAATTTTTCGTACTTCTTAATTTAAGTATCTGAAACCAAACTATTTGCCACAGGGTTTGAGACAGATCACCACACTTTGAATGGCTATTATAGGACCTATATTTCAGAATAAAAGGAAAGTAACTAAAAGTGTCAAAGTGGCTATATTGCAAATAGTTTTAAGGACTACTGAGATAAGTCATAATGAGCAGAGGTTTATATGCCCTTTTCCCCCACATCTTAATTTCTATTTATATTTTGTTTTGGCAGATCTGATGTTCTGGTTTGAAGTAAAACAGACCCCAGCCCAAACTAGAGCAAACATGTAAACATTACCTGCTGAAATTATTTTATCAGTCATAGAATTATGAGTTGTTAGAGGAAAAGTCAATTAGTGGGTTACCAGGTGGAGAAAAAAAGTGTGAACTAAAATACTCAAAAAAACCCCTTGATAATGATTTGGATTTTTTTTTTTTTTTTCAAATATTCTTTAATAAGAGTTGGTATTACAGTCAAACTGAAAGTCTAGGATATATGGAAAGCAAGTAAAACAAAGTTCTTCTCCACATTGGATAGCACTTTAAACACAGTATAGCTTTTCTAAACTAAATAACATTCCTGTATGATTTAAAGATCATATATGTGCACATACTTCTTAATTTTGCTAATCAGTATTTATCAGATTTTTTATTCTAAAGCTTTACTCAAGGATTTTGTTATTATATTTCATATCCTGATCAACTTCAGAGTTTAGTATTTTAAAGCAGATCTTTATATTTTTACTATAGCTTATTTAATTAATGTGTTTTGTCATCTACCAGATTCCTAATATGCTCTATTTCTCCTCTATATTTATACATTGATAATTCAGTACTTGAAAAAAATGTCTTGTTTATCCAGCTGTATGAAATTTAGATATCTATGATCTGACCTTAAAATAATTTCACTATAATCTGCTAAATTTTGGAGAAGTTTGGTTTTTAATTTGTATGTAAGTATGCAGTAAATAAATCAGAATAGAATCATAGACCCGTTTAGGTTGGAAAAGACCTTTATGATCATCCAGTCCAACCATTGACCCTACTCTACCAGGTCTGCCACTAAACNAATTCCTTCAGCGGCTACTCATAAGACATGTTCTCCAAACCCCTCACCAGCTTTGTTGCCCTTCTCTGGGCATGCTCCAGCACCTCAATGTCCCTCCTATACTGTGGTGCCCAAAACTGAACGCAGTACTCAAGCTGCAGCCTCACCAGCGCTGAGTACAGGGGTACAATCACTTCCCTAGAAGTAAAAGATTAGGAGAAATAGAATAGCACTGTGGAAAAAACTAAGCATTAGGGATAATGATCAAAGCATACACGGGACTTGCTACCAAATCTTCAATATCCTGCTAGAGTAGTCTTGCTCTTTTTCCTCTTTTTCACAGTATTTTCTGCATAGTGATACATTTCGAGAAGGGAACAATAGATATTGTTTTCAGACAGAGCAGCCTGTAACCTGGTGCTTCAGCCACTCTCCGGGTAAAGAGAAGAGAACCTTCTTTGTCAACATTTGGGAAACCTGGCTGTGTAAAAAAAATCCTTCTTTTTCCCCCTTGAAAAAGGAACGGCGTTTAGATCTGTGATACAGTGCCATAGACACTGAGGTGATTCTCTGCTATGTATATTAGCTCACAGAAGGCACCTCCATACATTTTAATGGAAGGTCATCGGAGAAGCTTAGGTTCATCTTTGTACTCAAAGCTTCCTATTGATCAGGTTTAATTATATATTGAATATATACCTCATGCAATAGGTCTTCAGAAAACTTAAGGCCTAACATTCAGATTTAAATTTATGGTCCCCATCCAACAGTTTAAATAATTGAAATCAAAAGATCATCACTGTTTTGTCTGTCAATACCACACACTGAAATCCTTTATTGGCACTTTTCTTACAGATGTATACTATTGGCGCAGAAAAGGAAATAATGATAATGAACAACAACAACAGTGGTTGTTGTTGATGTTGTTGTTGATAATGATGAGGATGATGATGATGACGATTATTATTATTATATTGTTGCTGTTGTTGATAATTCTAATGGGCTTGCCAAAATCAGAAGTAATTCTGGTGAAATGACAAGGTGAGGGTATTGCCATTTTACAGTACTTATTTGATGTTATTTGATGAAATAAGAGGTAAAATAAAGCTTTTTAAAACTTTATCTGTCAATTAAAAATTACTAAAAATATTTAAGTAAAATGTTTGTTTGAGAATTTAACATATAGTAACCAATTGCAGAAAGCTTTACGTCTGCCATACAATAAAATCTATCATACTGTGAAACTGTATGAACAATATCAATTTAAATAAACATTGCTGGTTCCACTGTCATTGTTAATTCTTCATGTAACATAAATGAAATACCTTGCATAATATAAATGCAATTAAATGATAATTTTTGCATTTTAGGAATAAGATTCTTTTCTAACATTAAGTATTTCTAAATAAATATACACTGGTACTATTGGCTGGTCAGTCCATAAAGAAATATAATCATCCACTCACAAAAAAGACCTGCAATTATGTTCTGATATTTGCATGTGCAGTTACCATGGCTGCAAACAGGGTAGCTACAATCTCAATAATGAGGGGGAAAAAAATTGCACAACAAACAATACACTAGCAGCAGAAATCAGATTACAGATGTCCATGAACAATGAGGTATCCCATAATATTGTTCTACTTCTTACTGACATATTGTATTCCTGTGTCTTATAGTAACCTTGACACTAGAATATGATATAAGACTTTGTTTTCTAAAGGTTACTTTAACAATTAATCAGCAAGTTGCAATCCTTTCTATTGAACCAGCTAAATCTAAAGTTAACTATAAATTTATGCAATAGAATTAGCCATTGAAAACCAAGATTCTTCATTATTATACTTCCCCTTTAATTGGGATGAATTTATATATTCCAACAAGTCTTCTTAATTTGTCTTCCTTAGAGACATTTCTTGTTGCCCAAGTTGTCCACAATGTTTTTCTTTTTTTTTTTGTTTTCTGGGGTGAGGGTGGATGAGTGCTACCTCTATGCATTCACTGTTGCATTAAATCACGTAAGGTCGCACTTTTAATTTTCTAAAGTAGGAGTTACATATTCCAGTTTTTCATGGCACTTTTAATTTTAAGAAGCAAACAGTGATTGCAGGAGCAGTTTTGAAAATGAATACTTAAAAAGAAGGGTACTGAAGAAGATTTAGTGATAAAGCTGACGTTCACCACCACTCCCATTGTAAAGGAATAAGGAAACGTCTATGTTACAAGTTTTTTGTCTCTCTTTCAAGAAAGAAACAGTTTAACCATAAAATGAGTGAATGCACCACTGGGAAAATCCCTAAGCCTTCCAGGTATGTCACGAATAGTGATAAGACAATTTGGGGAAGGAGCCAATCAGACAAGCAACTAAAGGGCCACAAACCCATGACAAACGGTTGACTAACAATTCAGAAACAGGCAATAAAATGATTTGTCTTCAATATGAATAATAAAAGTTTAGGATCCCTCAATAGAGCTGATTATAGACTGGAGAGGAGGGGGGTGCTAGTATAAATAAAATGTGATATCTTTGCCAAAACAGAGTAAATCCTGGGAAGAGACCAATTAATTAATGTCACTCTGAATAATGATTTATGGTGGTGTCTGTAACAGAAGATCCTTTAGACACTGCAAGCTGTTGCCTTCAAAACTGAGCCTCCCTAATTAGTTAGATGACATATAGGGTGGATCCTTCAAGATGGTACACCGTCTGGTCTGACTAATACGCAAAACAAGCATCAACAATGATGAGGCTGGCAAAAACAAATGGAAATGAGAGCTCCAAGAACAACAGCGCAGGGAGTTGGTGTAGAAGGTCAGTGCAGAAAAACTCCTGGAGATTAATTAGAGTCAGACAATCTATTAAAAACATATGGAAAATGGCAACTGAAACTGCAACATGTTGCAAGGGTGGCCAGTACATGTTTTTGAAGACTACAGAAATGCCTGGCTAAAACAACTTATCAATGGAAGATTGTCATAAACTCTGATACAAGGAAAAGGATCATCACTTTTTAAGTACTGCTGTAACACATGATATTCAAAAACAAAGACCAGTAGTTCACTTTCAGCAAACAATGATGCTGGGATAAATTAATTACTGAGATGCAGAGTGGGTGAACATTTCCTATAAAGTAACAAACATTGTAGGTGTAAGGAATATACAGGTGAACAGAAATTACACACTAATAACCCTACTTAAGAAAAATAAAGGAGTGGCAACTGAGTGACCTCAGTGATACAGATCATCTGCTTTGTGAAGATGTCAGGAAAAGACGTACTGAGACTATCATGTGAAGATAAATGAGAAAAAAAGAAGCCTCTCGTAAATTTATTTTAAATCTGAATTTCACCTTACTCAGAAATGTTGACGTAAGTAATATTACAGAGGATACAAACAATGTAATGAACCGCCTGTGAATCTTGACTGTAATAATAATTGGTTACCTTTGTGTATCAGTCCAGTACGTACCTGAGTAGAAAGAATTGTTGTCAGATTCGTTTCCACTCCTAGCAGGCAGAGGAGATCACAGAATCACAGAGTGGTGGGAGTTGGAAGGGATCTTTGGAGGTCGAGTCCAACCCCCCTGTCAAAGCAGGCTCTTCTAAAGCAGGTTGGACAGGAACACATCCCAGCAGCTTTTGAATATTTCCAGAGAAGGAGATTCCACAGCTTCTCTGGGAAGCCTGTTCCAGTGCTCTGCCATCCTTAAAGTAAGGCAGTTTTTCCTTATGATCAGACGGAATTTCCTGTGTTCCAGTTTGTGGCCGTTGCCTCTTGTCCTGTCGCTGAGCACCACTGAAAAGAGTCTGGCCACATCCTCTTGACACCCACCCTTTAGATATTTCTAAGCATTGATGAGATCCCCTCTTGGTCTTTTCTCCAGGCTAAACAGACCCAGGTCTCT
>VYXH01007960.1:6255-18624 GCA_013397275.1 Burhinus bistriatus
GGGGGGGGAGGCTTTAAAAGGTACACAATTAGTTAGCTTTGCAGTGATTAATTCAACAACTGCAAGGCCAAAAACAACTTTAGGCACTTAACCATGAAACTGTCAGTTCTCTTTGCTTGACGATAAAGCATCCAAAAAGTAAACATTAACTTCTGTGTTTTTTTCTACGTCCGTATTCCATCATGAGGAGATGATAACCAAAGAATTACCAGGCAAGTTTGGCAGAGGCTTTATATACCTTATTCCCCCTAACACAGAGGTGAGATGTGCCCCAATCCCATTCCTTCTCCTCACTGCCAGCTCTAATAAGACAGTTCACACCATTCCCTAAAACTCAACAGAAGGGATTGAAAATCAGCTTGAAAATCTCTTCCCCAGGAAGCAAAGAGCTCATCACAGTAGGGAGTTTTGAGAATGAGGGGACCCCTATACTAACCACATCCTCTCCATGTCAAGGCAAAAGCAGGCAGCAGCTCTTGCTCAGACCAATTCTCCCAAGGAAGCAAATGGAAGCTCTGCCCAAGTAAAGAATGCAACAGCGTATACTTTATCATCTCTTTTAAATAAACTCCAAAACTGAGTAACTGTCGAACAAACTGAAAAAGGGCAGGAAGCTGAAGAACAACTTAAAAGAACAAATCAACGTATTTCTCTGACCTGCAAATATTTAATTCAAGCACATTCATTCTTCTTTCAAACAAGATGCCTATGAGGATTTTGATGGCTGCTCATAATCGGATGTGTCACTCGCAAAATTACAGCGTTTGGAGAGGGTACCGGGCAACCGAAAATGGCTTTTGCTGGTTGTCATAAGCACATCTTTTAGTCACCTCAGAATTGCACAGGACTTCACTTCATTCCTTTGCACTGGCTGCATGCAGGTTGCTTCACAAAGACACAACTGCAGTAATCTGCTTGACAGTAAACAGTAATCAGTAAATACTGTTTACTGAGCAGATACGTGCCCCTGCTACTCCTCAGCTTACCTACCCCCATCTCTGCCTTCCAGTCTCAACCCCCTCACTCTGGGAAATTTTAGGGGGGGAATAAATAAATGCAGGTAGTGAAATAGTGAAAACCTGTAGCTGGCAAGGTTTTTCTCTCTGAACGGACAAATTCTGAACTCCAGGCAGCTCCAGACGCTGAAGGGTTAGATACTAACCAGGGAAAACACAGGAAAATGGTAATAAACATCGCATGGTAATCCACGGGAACTTTGGTCCCAATGTGATTTTTCTATAGTATCCTACAATAAATGGCATTACAGCATCCATAATCTCAGCTCATATATCAGAGCACTCTCTCTGCTCTCCTTCCTGCCCTTCTGTCTTTCATGTAGTGCATTTTCTAAGAAAATGTACTTTTTCTGCAAAAGTAAAGTCAGCGCAGTCCCATTCCTGCGTGAAAGCAGCACAGTAGCTCGGTGAAAACTACCACGGAGCGTAAGGCGCTGCACGCAGCTACAGCTGAGGAGTGCGGGGTTTATGGCAGCATTACTCTGGTAAGGTTTCATCTGAAATTCCTTCTGACAAGACAAAGGAAGTCGCAGTTTGCTGGAGAGAAAAAAATAAATAAATTGTATTCATATGCAGTAAGAGCACTTCACGTCATAGTGGATTTTACAATATCCTAGTTCTCTTTCTGTTCAGGCATGTGTCTTTTGGGCAATAAATTCTGAAAACCCAAGAAGGTAAAGCTTGCTTAACCATGAGTCTCCTTTCACCCAGTAAAATAAATTCCACCGCTGCTTTTTCTTTCTCCTGTGATTATTTTTTAAGCTCCTTCCCATTGACAACTAGCCACTGTCACACTCCGCTACTGAAAAGAAAGTCTTTAAAAATGCCAGCTTTTCAGATTCTTAATTTTGTCACCTTTCAGGTAAAATGTTTTTCACCAGGAAGTTCAGCAGAGCTTCCAGGTCATCTTTGTTTGTAAAGATTTTTCCTATGTGCAAATAAAAATTGAGAAATTACTGAAGAAAAAAAAAAGCTAGACAAACCCATTTTAAATGTTCCTTAGATAATGCAGTACCACAGCAAATCTCTAAGGAAAGTTAAAGCTGAGACTGCCATGAACACCAAATAAATTTGTACCACTGGGATACTTAAGGTCCAATAAATCTTACTTTCCAATGGTTTTAAAACTCCAGAAAACAGTTCTTCAGCTCTAGACTCCGTATGTTGTAACAGAACTGCCTACCTAAAAGCTATCGACTCAGACCTGCCATCTGTGAGAAATATTTTCAGAACATACTCGTGTTTGCTGAACTACCAAATTATGAAAACCTTCATTAAGAAAAAAAACAAACCACAACACACATATACATACATAAAAACCAACCGAACAACTTACTCTCTTTTTCTGTCTGCATGATAATGCTCAAGAAAGTTGGTTAAAAATGCCCCTATTTCCAATTCAAATTCTTATTAATTTATTTGAACTTTTTCATGTTGCAGTCAACAACATGAAACCAACAACTAATTGCAAAAAAATAAAATGCAAAGCCATAAAATCCATCACAGTTCAGACACGGTATGTTGAGCACCAGCATAAGAGCCAAGGGTTAACGTCAACCTAAGCAATCACACCATTGTGCCATTTATCTAATATTGTTAAAAATACTAACAATTACTGGGGGAAAAAAAAAAAAATCAGGTGTATAGAAAAGCATTTTATTTACTGTGCTGCAACTTTTTGCCGTTTGGTTATAGCAAAAGCACGTTCTGTGGACGATGAAAGTCACTGCTTCCCTTGGCCTGTCAAAAATATCCTGATGCCCATAGCCTGGCATACAGCTTTATGAGGGCATTATAGTCTGCTTCCATGGATATATGTGTAATACTGGAGCTTCAGTCGCTCCACTGCTAGTTCTACGAGCCTTGAAGAGAGTCGTTGGTGAGGAACAAGAAGAAAGCGTGGCCGCGAAGCCAGTGAGTAGCAGCAGGGCTCAGAAGCAGGTGCACTACCTAAACCTACTTTTTATTTTCATACCCCTTTGGGAAGTGAACCGATTTCAAACCAAAAGAATCACTTTTAAAGGTGACAGACCAAACCATGCTCCGACTGGAGGGCAGCTCGCGCTTGACCATCCTGAGCAGGGCAGCAAAAATGCAAGATGTAGCCTTACAAAATGCTGTTACTGTGTCAGCAGCCCAGGGAAACTGCTTTAAAGTAGCAAACTGTAAGAAAGTGTAACCACAGTTCCCTCTCAGTAAACTGCAAGGTAGGTAGGAATTTTCCCGATGAGGATTAGATCCTACTCTAGCTGAAGTCAGCAGAAGTTCTGTCCCTTGCAAGCACAGGGGGAGATCAGGGCCAGAATCAGAGGGGTCTAACCAATCTCTGACCATATCTAAGTTTCCCCCAGGTTGCCAGGCAAGCCCGTTAGATTCACTTTCATAAAAATCATTGGCCTAAAAATCAAACCAGCCCAAACATTTAAAAAATAAAAAATCAAGTTATGCTAAACTTTGGTTTTTTCGCTAGCGAACTTCATGTCGTAAACAAGTGAAGGGCAGTGATGCAAAATGGATTCTTGCCTAGATTTGTAAACTTTTCCAGGAGTTGTAATATCCTGCATTTGATGACATCATGAAACTAACCACAAGTAAAAGTTGGTTTTCAATTTGTTCTACTTTTCCTTCATTAGTCTCTGTGTCAGAAATAGAATAAGAACCCTCATTAAGTCACATTAAATTCTTTAAACTCATTAAGGGCTCAGAGAAAGAACAATACAAACACTGGTGTTTTTGTAAAAAAAAATTATGCAACACAGATGGACTTCCATTTCCACGTATTTTCAGAATGTATGCATGTGCATATAGCGGCCAAAGAGAGAGCGATACGCCTGAGGGAGAAACGGAGAGGCAGAGAAACAGAGACAACAAGGCAGGGCATACCTTACATATGACAGAATGATACCTAGATAAAAGTGGATTATGCACGACCTGATATAGATGAAGGGCTTAATGCTTTGTATCCTGAACTGTGGCAGAACTGGAGTCAGAGCCATACCCCACATTTCTTTTCAATTAGCGATTCCTCGGGACTCTTTCCAGGGAGAAGACAACCTTGAGGGCCACAGAGCCAGCAGCAATCAAGTGGCAACCAGACTTTTTGTCCACGGACTACGTTGATTGCTGCTGCTGTAGCCTAACATAATATCTGACTGTAGCTGAAGATAGATCTACTATCCATACTTATGGACTCACACGTAAGATACAGGTGTGTGCAGAATTTCAACAGTCTTGGAAAGTGTCTCTGGGTGTGCAAAGGGTGGGTATTTGTTAGAAGATTTATTGTAGCTGAATGACTCACATATACGTTGTTGATAACTTCTGATCTTACCCCCCTATAAGACTGGAAATATGAGCTCAATGCCACAAAATTATTTACATTCCTACAGTATGCTCAAACAACTATTAAAGGATTAATTTAATCCATTATACTATTTTTTTTTTCTCCTGTGATAGATGTAACATGCAAATAGGAGTTTAGTTCTAAAGACAACTCCAGATCTGAAGAACGTGGAAGGAGACTAATTAGATAGCACAAATTTCAGCTGTCTGTAGCAGGCCACAGAAAGAAAGCAGTATATACTGTAGATGGGAGACCTGAGTTACGGTTTCTTTCCTTCCTACCACTGTGACAGTCGAAATGAGATGTGGGATTTTTACTGGCAGCCCCCAGCCCGAAGCATTCGGAGCTGGGTGCCAGGGCAGTGCGGGCAGGCAGCCTCCGCTCGGGACTTCTCCTCTCCCATTTCTCTAGCAGAGTCAGATAGCGTTTACCTGCAAGGCACATGGTAAGGCTAATCTATTTTCACAAGCTTTTGCCTCAGGTATTTGGGGCAAGGTTTACTTTATTAATTGTGTGTGTGTGCGTGCGTGTCCATATCTATGCATGCAGGAGGAGAAAGCTGGGCAACGATCGGCGTGTAATGCATTTTTGGTTTATAGTCTGTAAGTGCAGCTGGAGAACCTCTGATGAGCATATTTAATACACCTAAAAATGAGAATGCTAAATAGAAAAGCAAACTACGTTCAGGTTAGGAAGCTGAAATTGTAAGGATCTTTCTTTCATTAACTGCATTCATGAAGCAACGTTTCATCTGCATAGTAAGTTTTGGATGATGTTCCACATAACTCGCAGCGTTTGCTTGAAGAGCAGTGTGTGAGAAAGTCAAAAAGAATCATACTTTGGAAACACTGAAAACCTTCTACCCCCAAAGAAAATTGCTTTATCCTAACTCATTTAACTTCCATTAAACATTAAACCACATCTGCACATAGGAATTTTAGGCAATACTGAACTTCAGTATCTACTTCAAACTTCTTTTAGATCAGTTGAGACTTTGTTTTTTAAAATAATCCCAGTGAAGTCACTGGGATATCCAAAAGCAGTCTGCAAGGTATCTTTTTTTTTTTTTTTTTTAATTAACTACTAGCAAAAATTCCCCCCTGCTTTTTTGTGAACCACGGAGCTGTATGTTTAATTTTTTAAGTTTCAGTATGTACTTTAGACTTGCAGACTTTGCAAAGTAGGTCAGGAATACCCAAAGGATACACATTTGAAGGCTACAGATAGCAGAACACACCATTTACGGCTTTGTATATACACATACATACACATTCTATATAATATAGATAGATAGATTCAATGATTTAAACACATTACATCTATACTGTGTGTTTCAAGAACATTCAGATATTTACACTGTTAGATCACCACTCATTTTAGACCTACACTAGTGCCAGCTGCCAAAAAAAAGTACACAAATCAAAATATGTTACCTTTGTTCAAACAATACTGCTGTTCATTATATAATAGAAACTGTCATGCTTAATCTTCCAGGAACCAAGAACTGGTACATTCTTGGACCAGAGGTGGCTTCAAATGGTTTGAGGCAAAACTGAAGCATATTGTTTAAGTAAATCTTGCTGAGAAACATAAGTGCATTGATGATTTTTAACATCATCTTTTATGGACTCCCCCCCCCCGCCCCAGATATATTAGTAAACTAAAAATGCTAGCATATTTTCAAAATGCAGAGAGATGAACACATCAGTGATTTTTCTATACCATTTTTACATCAAATTATATATTCCCTCCTGCATTAGCAGCCTCACTAAATGTAACGGGGGATCTGAAAAGGATGCTTGAGAACAGACACCACGATGAAGTAAAACATGCCTATAAAAATTACATGTTGACTTTAAGAATACCCTAAAACCAAATTTTTCCTTGGGAGTTCGCAGTATTATCCAAGTACCCCAAGGGTTGTTGCGGGCATTAAGCTACAGGATGCAATGAAAAAATTGCCAAAAGCAGCATTCAAAATTATGTCTAGAGCATGATAGGGAGAAATATAGAGAAATGGTAGAAACGCCTTAAATTCTTCAGAATTGGAACTTTTTAAACTCATTTGTTAATCTGAGAAAACGCTAAATAAAAATAGGTATGTTTCACTTATTGAGGAAAATCTGGTTTACGGCATTACAACTCCAGGACTTCTCCAGATTTTTAAGCCTACAAAGGAAGTATTTTACAATTTCATCTTTAACAACACGGATTATACAATATTCATCGAGCAGACACAATCTTACAGACAGACAGACACACACCGCTCTGCAGAAGCCAATCCTGCAGCCTTTACTGAATTCAAAAGCCCCCCCCGACGTCAATGAGTATTTTTCAAGAATGAGAAGTTCAGGATCAGGCCCAAAAAGTACTTAGGAAGATGAGATGTTACTTCAACAGATTGAATGTTAGATTAAATATAAAGATTGAGGCAAGACAAGTCTGGGGTTTAAACCCTAGGGAGGACTGACATTTAAAGTGTTGCCACTGAATTATAGCTCTCCACATTGGGTGGGGTAACCTCCTACTGGGTGGAGTGTCTCCCCTAAAGGAAGGGAAAACTGGCACAAGCCAACTTGGTCTTTGAACGATTTCCCTACTTGCCAACTTATGAAGTCGTCCTGACGTCAACTTCGTCAAGAAAGTCTATTGCCCAACTCCGTCTTTTACCGTAGAAAGTTTGCTTGTGTTCAAAAAACCCAGCAGACGTAGAAGAGAAATTAAGGAAATAAGCCAGAAAACTCTGAACAAAATAACTAGGAAAGAAAAGACAATAGACTGGATTTTCTTAAGTATAGTTAATTTAAAAAAAAAAAACAACAAACAAACAAACAAACCACCTTTTGTTGTTTTTTCTTGTTTCTAATACCAGCTTAATACAAACAGATATCAATCACTAGCGACTATTACTAAACATATTTTAAAATCTGGTTTAGCTTTAAAATCCGGGCTGGAGAGCGCACAGCGAGTGGCCACTCTGCAAGATAGAAACTCTCCTGCCTTCTGCAATGGGCAGCGACTATCTTCCCAATCAGCATCACTAACAGGTGTAAAACGCTCTCATACTAGGAAAATAATATTCACTGAACTGCCACCAAAGGTATATTTAACATATTATTCCTCTCTGAATCAAAATAGATTGTTTTTCCAAAAGAAGCCTTCGGGTGCTGGGTGAGAGAGAAGAGGTGTGTGGGGGATCCAACCAAAAAAAGAAAAAGGATAAAGCATCTCAACATGCTCGGGGGTGGGGGGGATAAAAAAAAAAAATATAAAAAGAAAAATCAGAAAACAGTTTAAGTTACCGTAACCTGAAATGCACCAGCCATCACAAAGAGCAATTGGAGAAATCCAGCAGAGCTCAGCAGGAAAGATTTTTAATAACAGATTGAAAAACAAGAATAAAAATAACTGCATCAACAGGGCCTTTCTTCCTCAGGCCACAAGCCCGTTTTTACTTGAATTTTAAAAAAATGGCAGTTTGGCCACTAAAACCAATCCAGAACATTATTAAAAGTTAAAAGCTACCAATTACTTCTGTCTGTTCTTTTAAAGCAAAGTTTGGCATTACGTCAGTTGGTTTAAAGAAAACAAGAAAGAGAGAGAGAAAGAAGGAGAGAAAGTTTCCTGCTTGTATAAATTAAACCACCAGGGAAGGTGTCTAGCCACTTGTAAAGCATTTATTACAGGTTTTTAAAGGGCTAGTAACATTTTAAAAATTAAATATTTTAAAATAAATTTTAAGGGGGGGAAAAAAGCCAATCTGAGTCTGGAAAGAAAGCAGACTTACGAGAAATTAGACATGCGTGAATTGCAGCTAAGAAAGTAAAAATTACTATTAGGACTAAACTTTGTGATTCAAAATAATTCTATTTTCAAGGCAGAAATAATCCTACTGTAGCCACTGTACTTGCATGCATCCCCTATGAGCACAGAAAAGTTCCACTGAACTTTACGGGATGGAACCAACTGGGTTCTGGAGGAACATCCTACAAAAGTGCCACTCGTGGCAGCTATGCAATTTAATGAAGAATATTCTCTCTGTAGCTTTTCTAAATCTACGTACAGAGATCTGCAGCAGGAATAAGATTCTGTAGTTAATGCGGCAGCACCGTAATAAAAATCACTGATAGAAAGATTAGCGATTTCTATTAAATTTCAGACGTATTTTCCACTGGTGCTGTTAATATTACATTTTAAAGAACCACTTTAAAGGTACTAGAAAATAAGAAACCGATAGCACAGAACATGAATTTAAAAAAAAACCATAGACAGCTATTAAACAAAGTTTCTTACACGCAGCTATGCCAGTTCACCTAAATCACAGTCTTCTAAACCCCGTGATGCCAAATCAGAGACTCCTCTGACTCCGGACGACACATCAAGTGGAATGGTGTTCGGTTGTGCAACGCTTTTGGGGTGTGACAAAACGTCCACTGGGGACTTAAATTGAGACCATGGTGGTTATTCTCCCATTGCTCCCCGTTTCGTTTGAGCCTCGCTCTGCATGACAAGAAGTCAGAATAATATGCCACCGCTTCTCTCCCCCCCGCGCTCCTCTGCCCCAGCAGCGTTTCTTACGTTCTGGGCACGTATACAACTGGCTAAGGAGCTGCGTTCTCGAAGGCCCTTTATTGATTAGGTGCAAAACAACATCAAGAAGTGAATAATAAGCATAATCTGAAAAATGTAGCTACATGTCTCGCCCTTGTAAACATTTACTATTTAATGGTGTAATTGTGCTTTAATCCTTCACATCATCTGATATAACTCATTATGTGTTTTTCTTTTAATTAGCAAACACACAATCCAAAAAAAGCAAAGCCCAGAAAGTTTGTACGTACCATAAAAAACCAAGCAAAAATAGGCTTAGAGTAATCAATTATTCTCTCTTTGGATGCAGGCTTATCTTTTTAAAGTCAAAAAGAGAACTTCATTGGCACAGGGTAGGGAAAAGAACTCCATAATTCATGACAGTACCAAGAAAAAAAAAAAAAAAAAGTTCTTCTCCTTCTCCTGGAGGACTGGAAAGGGCACTTTTATTTATCTTCTGGACAGACAAAAATAGTAGAACCTAGACCAGATATGCTGTAATTAATGTATCCAAAGGTCAACAGGCAATGGTATTTACACAATAGATGGGTGCAGACTACGCTGGTTATAGTATTAATCACCAGTATTTGAAAATAGCATTGTTTTCATACTAGGTAAGAACTTTAGGAAGTTTCAGAAACAAAAAAGAAACTTTTTTCTTTTTTCCCCCCTCATACCTGCCTGCTATTCTTCTTAACCAATTGTTTTTTAACTCATGAGGTGTAGTATTTGGGACAAAAATGCCCGAGTTTATAGTTGCCAGGGACTGCCAAAACCAGACCCAGACTACCTCACTAGTTGTGTTAAGGGAACTAAATTAAGCAAAGGCAAACATCAACTGGAAAGTTGTCAGTTTACTGAATGAATGGCTTCATTTTACACACCAGTTAGAATATCTTAATCAGAATGTATTTCTGTTCAAGGCCAATACTTTTACTACCAGGTGGCAGTTTGTTTTAACTGAAACTGTATTAAAAATGTAATTTATTTCCACTTTACTTTCACCTAACAAAAAGGGTTGTGAGATTCCCAGCCTGTCATGTTCAAAAATATTTAACCATAAACTTTCTCACAATGTTATATTTGGTGTTACCCACAAACCTTTATTAAAGTGATACTGCCAGTGTGGCTGCAGTTAAGATCTGAGAATGTTTCTATTAAGATTATTACATTAAAATATTGTCAAGAGTTAGTAAAAGACATAAATATTCATACACATACACCCCCCCAAACTTAGAAGGAAAGTTCCACATAAAAAGAAAAATTTAAATACATACCCAAAGTTGCCTGTTTGTAATTAAAATTTTGGGTTTTTCCTAAACGTCTTTGCTAATTTTTTAACTCTTTCACACTGTAATGTAAAATAGTTTTGTTTCAAAGCAACTGCCTGATAAAGTGCTAAAAGAGGTAATTCGCATGAACAGAAAGTAATTAGTCATTGTTTGCACAATGCTTTGAAAATATAAAACCCTCTGTGTCAACTAGCATTAAAATATAATATAATTGAAATACAGAGATTTAACAAGCAACCATCGCATCTCACAGACACTCGAGTCCACACACAGGAATTAGTACTACGCTGTTATTAATGCACAATCATGATATGTGAATAATAATATTCTTCACACGCAGCATGGTAACAGTGTGCGCTATGAAAGTTTACTACGAACAACAGACAACACATGATAGAAAAATAATCCTGCTAGGGATTCGTAAAATAATACTGAATTTACTCGATCACCGATAAAAACATAAGGCAACCCACAAAGATACCATATAAATTATGCTAAAAATACATTAAAAATATAAGAGGATAACCTGGCTGCATCGTGTTTGATGCCCAAAGAAGTCTCAGATCTCTGAAGTTGTCATTTACATTTTTTTCCTTTATTAACATTACTATGAAATAAAGAAAAAAAAAAATAATAAAGCCATACTCTCACACTCAGATTGCCCAGTGTTATTTAGAGTCTGTTTTAGAGGATCACAGGCAAAACATGTAAACTTAAAAGCTGATGCAACTTTGCCCTTTACTTACTTTGTTGTGACTACGTATATGCAAACTTTCAAACAGAGAAAAGTTATTATACATAACAAAAAAAAAAAAAAGCGATAATCAGATAGAATAGGGTGGATTATGAACTGACTACTCTTCCCGTATCTAATCTCTCTTGGTCTTAAAAAGGTGAAGCAGACTTCTGTTGTCACAAAGAGTCTGAGGACTAACTTGTATATAAGGCACTGATGCACTACTGAACTCCAGCGTTACTGATTCTATGTGGCAAACCTCAAGCAGGTATATATTTTTCAAGATGAAAAAAGAAAAAGTCTTTTTCCCCCGCACCCTCTACAGAGAAAGGTTCCACTTGTTTGGTTTAGACCACGTTATTAACAAACTTTCATTCAGTGGTTAAAAAAAAAAAATTAAAAAAAAAAAATCTTTCAAAGTGTTGATATCATTTCCAGACAGTCTTGTCAGCATCACAATTTACAGGAAATAGTTGATGTTCTCAAACAAACTCATAGACCCAGAGTACTTAAAAAAAAAAAAAAATCCTCACTCTTCTGGAGGGCTTTTTTTAAATGTCACTCTGGTGGAATATCTGAGCGAGCTGTCTAACCTAACACACATACTGTGAACATGAGGCAAACACAAACTGCAGTTCAGAAGACTACTGTAACTTTTATTCTCATTTTGTCCACGTCAGGAACTGGCTCTTACCACTACTTTCCTTTGCTGCCCCTTGCATTTTTAACTCTGGCAGTCTTTTCTAAACGTTCAACTTTTCCTAAAACCAACAGGAAAGTAACATGATGCCACCAACATCCATAGGATTCAGTTGCGTAGTTGAAGAAGACTGCCTGAATGGCAAAAGAAGTTTGATGGTTCTTCGAGAAACTTACGGAACTCGATTAACTAAAACCTGAAGCGTATTAAATTATTGTTTGTTTCAATCAACATTCAAAGCGCGCTGCGTGCTGTAAAAGCAGCGAAGGCGGCATGGTCCGGCTAACAGCTTACACTCTCTTTCCTAGGAAATACTTTCCCCCCGGAGTGGATTTGTCGCCTCGGTTCCCCCCGTGCGCTGAGGTCCCCTGGCTCCAGCCCTGCCAGGCAAGGTACTCGCACCGGCGGAGGAAGGAGGGATGGAGGGCAGACGTCTCTCCGCTGCCACTCGTCACTTATCCCCACAGCTCAGCCAGTGCACTTGAGAAGTTTGCCATTTGCAGATTGAAAAGACAACCGATTGTGAAAAAAGATAAAATATAAAGGAGGCTAGCGGGCCCCACTAGAAACCGCGTAGGAGTGCCGGGATGTCTGAGCGCCTTGATTTGCAGCAGGGAGGCAGATAAACAAAGCCCCCCCAAATGTCAAGCTCCCCCCCCCCCCCCCGCGGCGTTGCACGCGCCGGGGCGAGG
>VYXH01007960.1:19987-48623 GCA_013397275.1 Burhinus bistriatus
GGGGGGGGGAGAGGGGGGAATACAAGGCGCGACCCACGCGCGGTAATAGCTGCCTCCTTCGGGAGAGCCGCGGGGGGCTGCGCGGGGCACGGAGAATTGCGCGGGGAGATGTGGATTTAGTGGCATCTCTCTCGTCCCTTTGCCCCCCACCCCCGCCCCGTTTCTGTGCGGGTGTTGAGGCGGATGGACAGACGCTTCCCAGGTTTTGGGGTGAACGTGCCCCGTTACTGCCTGCTCCTTGGTACCCATCGCGAGTCAGTCCCAAGCTGCCTCCAGAAAACCCTTACAACTTTTCCTGCTTGTGCAGAAGCTTTTCAGTTCAATGTACTCCGATTTCTCCCGTGCTACAAATTGCCAGAAGTCTGTATGTTAACGTAGAAACACTCTCTAAGGAGAAGCAGTACATAAAAGGTTCCTGTGAAAGGGTTTTAAAATCCCAAATATAGTAGGCGTTAAAAACTATGTAAACATTTGTTGGGCATTTGGACACAATTTTTCTGCAGTTAGGTGACTTTATATGGCGTGTTTTTCCTCCCATGCAAGTCGTTTTAAACTGGTTTCACATTAACATAGGTGCATTCTGGTTGCTTGCAACTACCGACACATTATTCGAGGCAGAAGCTGGAAAAGAGTTAAATCAATACAGCGCGAGAGACGAAGCTGCTTCCCCCCAAATGTTTGGAATGACATAACTTTTTCCTTACAATTTTATTCTCAAATACATGGTGAAATGTAAAGCGTAAAATCTTCAGAGATACACGCTGACGCAAATGAAACCCTACTGTAAAACGTATGGCGTTTGCAGCCCTCTCTCCAAACTTAAACAGTCTTCATACATGTATAGTATAATCCACTGGCAGATTTGTAAAGTAATTGCTCATGTAAATCACACAGTAACACATTTCCCCCTTAAGTTCTTTTGTAGGATTGTGTGATAAAGCGCTTTGTGAATGAAAAAGCAATAATTCACATACAAGAGGTGAACTTGTCATGTTGAAAACGGAAGGTAAAATATAGTTGCAGGACGAGGCACACTGTAGGATCCCTGAGACAGGGAGAGGAGAACTGACAGATTACGTGTGGGACTCCCTCTATACCCATCAGCAGAAAATCAGTTCGGCGCAACAGAGGTATTTATATATGGAATGCGAAGGAAAGTAGTATCAGAATTTAAAGTTTGTTACAAAGTCTGCCTGGATACTTCGGTACCGGGGCCGTGCTCAGTAGCACCTCACTCATACACACACAGAGAACCTGTCCTGACTTTGTAAACCTTTACTTTTTCTCTAGCTGCAAATGCCATGGCTGAATCACAGTCAAAGAGACAAACCACTTGCACAAATTGTAGTGAATGCGGAATTCCGAAAAGCAAATGTTTTTGTCCCATTCGCACCGATTCAAACGTGTTCTTCTCTGCAATTTATATTCTATTACTGTTACTGGGTATGTCAGCCCCGAGTGACTGTTCACTTGGCAGATGTCTTGCCCATGAAGGGTTAAGATCAGCAGGTATTTTGTCTGATGACTTGGCTAAGCATCTTACAAGCAGGGCTTGAGTGGAAAATATTTAAACAAGGGTTATTCCCCTTTGCTTCTCTGCTCTAGTGAGACTTAATAATGTCTTTTTATTTTAAACCAGGAAATGATGCCCCCCACACCTTAAATCCCAGCCAGTTCGTATGTGTGGCTGCAGCTTTCCCAGATTTTATTCGCATTATGACAGACACCATGAAGAAGACCCATAACAATGAAAGCGCAGGTTTCAATGCTTGTAAACCTTGCTAACAAACACACCTTTTTTCACCTGTAGAACAATATTAGCGAGATGTATTTTTAAAAGACACAAGCCTCTCTGTGCATGTGCTTTTAAAATGAAACCGCAAAAGCCGTCCATAAGCAAAGATGAGAAGGACAAAATATGTCTTCGTAGTTTCAAGTAGACAACTCTAATGAAATACTGTATCTCACAAAAAGTTTGTTACCGTATCTTTATAAAAAATGCTTGCATGATACATTCTGTATTTCAAGTTAAAATAAAGCAGATCAAGAAGACGTCAATATCAATCTGTTTATACTCACCACAAAAGAACTGTAGAAACTTAATAAAGGCAAAAATATTTTCATAAACTTTTTTCAGGCAAATTATTTATTTATGAAATAATTTACAAAGAAAATTTTTACCTCATGGCTTAGATACATTGCATATGCTTATGATTGACACAATATGTTCAGGCTCAAAGGCCCATATAGCCTTTTTTTTTGCCTTTTTTTTTTTTTTTATCCTAGCAGGAATATTTCAAAACAACCAACTAATTCATGAAGTCATACAGTAATTGTTTGACAGTTGTTTCTAATATAGAAAAATAAGTTATGTATATTGTTTTCATTCAAATATTTGTTGATTTGTTGTTAGAATCCTTTGACGTTGACATGCCACAAATTGCATTAAGAGAAATATTGGAGATTTTTTTTTTCATTTATTATCTTCTGCTGTCAAACATTTGCAAAACCACTTAAAGGAAGTTTTATTTCACTTTATTCAAAACTCACATTCTGCAGGATAGTAGGTGGTTGTTAAAATAACAAGTCCGGCTTTCTGTAGTAGATAAGAGCCGAGGAAATGAAGGAGAAGCGGCAAAGCGAGAAGATGCAGAGAAAGTGCTGCTTTCACCGAGAGGCATGAACAAAGTAACTTCTAAATAATCCTCCATTTTTTTTTTACACTCAGGCACATTCTCCATTGAGGGAGAATACAGAGGCCAGTCACAGTTGCTTCTTGAAGGAAAACAGTACAACAGTCATTGTTTATCAAGATGACATAACATGCCATTTATGCCCTTATTGTTTAATGCAGTTTCTCTTTTCTTGTAGTTTACTCAGCGTAGATACAAAGAGGGATTAACAGTTAAGCATAAGCATACTTGTTTTACAATTTCAGCCTTTTAGTGCATAACTTACTTACTTAAAAGTACGAGAGCCTATAATCACAATGATTTTACCTGATGGAACATGCATTTCAGAAATATAATCCAACTGTTTACCCTAACACGTCATAAATTGCAATTCTTTACAAAAACCTCAGAGATTGACATCCATTGCTCTTAAATGCCTGCTGCTTTAGCACACATCATCAAGAAAGTATTTCTGTATTATTCTCCCTCCAGTTGGTAGTATATCACATGAATTCTAAAGACCGTTTTCTTATACTGTCTTCAATAATGAGCATTTTGAGGAGCATTTAGTTATGTGTCTGAGGCACTCCCGTGTGAGTTTCTTGGGAATATAAACACGGCAACTTGCAGGATTTCTGCAGACCCACTTTGTTTCCTTGCACAACTTTTGTCACATGAAATCATCGGGAAACTTTTGTTCCCTTTCTTACACCCTGCACAGAGTCAAGTTTCTAAACTTCAAGTTGTGCGCCAAAGGCAAAAAACTACCACCGATTTTCAAAGAAATGGGACCGGGGACCCTAACGATGTGGTTGAAATGTCTCTGAAAAGAGATTATGCGTTGTGATAGACAGGGCAGCGCTGAGAACAGCCAATGAAACAGCAAGCAACAGAAGAGCTAATACCGTGGCATCATCCCAGATTCAACAGATGTTTTCTAGGGGGATTGGATATCTGGTAATGGGAAATGGAACCTTTCTCTTCTATGTCACTGGTTTTAACACAGGCCAGTAGTGATGGAAAGTCAATAATATCTGATGCTTGTTTGGTAGCTTTCTCCACTGTCTGGTAGGAAAACATCCTCCTGACCGTAGCGCACCACAGCTGGCCGGGACTCCCCAGTGCCCCGGTGGCACTGCTGGCAAAAGGGCCTTGCACAGAAATGCCTGGGAACCCCTTTCCCTCCGAGCGGTCTCCCGGGGAGGGATGAGGAACACCAACTGGGCACAGACTGCTCCTGCTAATGGCGTGTCTGCAGATAGTTAAATAACTCTGGCAGCCGCAAAAGATAATTTATCACTTTACACTATCATAAAATCTACTAGAAAATTAAAAATGCTAAAACACCAGACTCCCTGAAATCATTTACATGCAGGAATCCGCATAATTGTATAGATTTTGATCTTAAAAATGCTATGTAAAAGGTATTCATCCAAAGGTCTGAAAAACCTCACATGCACATACACATACATATGGAGTAATATATAATGAGTGTCTCCCAAGAAATATCAATAAAAGAGGTGGCAGCGTTTCTTCCTACATTTCAACCGCAAGTTCAGCAAATCAAAACAACGTGAGCCCCCTGTCCTGTCGTCACCCTCTGCCAGATAGAGCCACTACATCTCCCTGCCTCAGTTCCATATTCATCTTCCTTCCAGTGTTTCTGGGAAGGTTAATCTGGATCAGTTCAAAGTGCATTGAAGTCAATGGAAAAAAAGCTATAAACAAGTTTAGTAATCTTTACACTAGGTCCTATATGCAGGTAGTTTTCAGTCTTATTTCCTAAAGTTCGTTGCTATGAAATTGCGGTGTTCTGGATGTGACAATATTAAAATCCGCTACAATATCTTCTAATATAAAGGGACAATTGTGTACAATTGAGGTCTTTGGCTCAAAAGGAGTTTTATTTCATTTGATTTCTTGTAAATACTTTTTTCTTTTCCATTTATGACTTCTCACTGTGTTCAAGTCTTTATTTTAATGTGACAGACTATAAGCAACATGTTTTTATTGCAGAAAGGATGTATTTACATAGATACTGATGCAAGGTCTCAGATTAAGTTTAAGAAAAGGAAATATCTTTCATATATATATATTTCACTTTGCAAAAAAGTGCACTTTCCATTCCAATATGAACATCAAATGCATACCCACAATGTATGGCCCAGGAGGTGCAACAGAAGCACCTGGGAGTCTCAGACACACAATGCATCGGTAAAATTACCAAGATGCTGTCACTATTTCCAATTACAAGTGGATGGAAAGTTGCACAATGAAGGTCATCATGGCAATGTAACATATGGTCTTTAGTGATCTCTACCAGTCTCCTATGAAGCTCTTTCAAGCACACACACAAGTACACACAACTAACTGCATTCAACCAAACTAAAACAACTAACTTTCAAAGCACGTGATGCTTTGTGTAAGGCAGGGCTTGACCTTAGTCTGGCCTTACCCTCTGTATCATGAACAAGTTCATCTTGCAAAGACATGATCTGATGAACCACTGTGTTCTGGGAGCGATTACCGATTGGCAGAAATCTGCCTTGCATCAGCTCCTGAACTTGGACTCGGGGATTTTTAGAGCAAAAAGGAAGAAAGGTCAGCGTGTTCACAGAATCAGAGAATCACAGAATGGCTGAGGCTGGAAGGGACCTCTGGAGGTCATCTTGTTCAACCCCCCTTCTCAAGCAGGGCCACCAACAACCAGTTGCCCAGCACCCAGTTCCTCCATTTGGAGACTTCATAGTTCTTCAGTAGTCTACACGACTGCTATAGCTTGCTCCTGAACTAAGACAACTTGAAGGAGCTTTCTAATCTGAGTGAGAAGAGCACCCTGACCTGCTTTCTGTCTGACCTCTGCGTAAGAATAAATACGCATCCACAAGTCTGAAATTTAAATATGATACCTCTTGTAATGCTTAGTCTTTGGAAACAGGTAACCTAACAAGAATGCCACCTTGGTTAACACTAAGGCTTGTTGACAGCAAGATTAGTATAAAACACGTCCTTTAGTTGTGAAATGGCAGTGCCACTGTCTTTGTTGAAAAACATGAAACAACTGTAGGCATCCTTTAAACTTATTCAAGAGCTTGCTTAATTTTCCTCAGTGGTTATCAGTCTTGAAAGAGGATTTCTTTGGAAAGAGTCATTCGTTTTGGGAAGAGTACATCAACCTACACAAGTGACAGCAGCCTTAGGTCACTTAAACCTCATGTCTGTTCATAGCTCTCACTCTTCAGGAGCTGGATCACATACCCATACACAAAGTTTTACTGAGCGCAGCATGAATCAGGCAAAAATAATGCTGATGGATCAGCGTTCGTTTAAACTTGGCATCTTGATGTGGTGAAGTGCAGATCATGACCCAGAAAACATGCTTGTCCTTGTCTCCTTATATGCCTGGACAAACTGATCCCACAGAGGGCAGAAAATACTCTTTACTACTTCATTTCCCCCTCTCCCTCCTTCCTGACTCCACTGCTTTTAGTTCCTTTCATTGCTCAAATAAAACAGACAGTTACCTTATGACATATTAAAATATTTATGTGTTAGAGTTTTTATTTAACAATGGCCAGAAACACCCTTAATACGCTGGTGAAAAAGCTGGGTAGTTTCGGCAATTTTGCTGTATATGTTGTATTTTTTTCCACTCAATGTATGCATCAATGGAAGAAAAAGACCCAAACCAAAACAAAAAAACCAACTCAAAGCAAGTAACTCATCCCTGACAAACCCCTCCCCCCCTAGTTCTTTAGCACTGCAAAATGCACTGATATTATGGACATTAATATACACATTGAACTGAGGATCATTAGCTATTTTTAAATAAAGGAAATAAAGCTATGCACTACATTATGACTAATATATGAAAGAGTCACTCATACAGTGACTTGTAAATAGAACATTTGTGATTAATAGCTTTATATTTGTGGAAAGAGGCATCTTCTTGAATGACTGTTGTGTAGGATACGGACAGAGAATAATCTGGACTATTTACGAATCAAAGCAGTAAAAACAAATGCAGAGCATTTGAAAGATATGTCTAAGAAAGGGCTATGCGACCTTCATGAGCCCTTAGTCACAGAAGCCAGAATGGCTTGCACATAGGAAGCATCCCTGGAGGTAATTGTACTGGTGCCCTGTTTCTCCTTGTCAGAGACAGCCCAACTAGCGACCCAGAGATGCAGCGAGCATGCACTCAGGTGAGTAAATTCGGTGCACTGAAAAATGAACTCCTATTTTCTGATGAATGCAGGTGACGCGACACAGAGTGAATCCTGACCAGCAGTGGGGGTGTGCGTTCTCAAGAGCAGGCATGGAGAAAAGAGAGTTAACACCTTGGAAAGTCCAAAAAAAAGCCCACTTTTTGGAATTCTGCATGTCACTTTTTGTTTGGACTTTCACAGGCCTAGCTGAGGGTGTGAATCGAAAGAAGGGACCCAAGTATAAAAATGGAAGTGCCTTCCTGAAATAAGCTCTGAAGGGTAGCTTTTAGGGAGATGTGTACACTTAGGCTGCTAATTATGACAAGCAGCCCAATGAGGCTGTCGGGCAGAGGGAAGTAACCAAAAGGATGCATCTGAGAAAGTAGTATCTCTCCTATAGTGAACTTCATGTATCTTGAAGAGATGCGTTTTAACACAATCTGTGTAAGGAGAAAGTCCTTTTTTCCCTTCCTTGCTAATGCCATTATTGGAGATATGCAAGCTTTAGAAGGAAAAAAGGCTACTTGGGAAGGGCTCATGCATAGCAAATTTGTTTTCCCCCTTCCCCATCAACTCTGTAATTACAACCATTCAGACAAAGCTGGTTTTCCCAGTAGGACTGGCTGAAAACGCACTTCATTTACATGACCTAATTGGGCTTTTTTAGCCAAGGTTGTTCTATACACTGACACTAGGACTAGGTACTTAACATTGAAAAGTACATTATTGTGGTATTGAAGTTAAGGATTTCATTACTTTGAAGTTAGAAAATTCAGAATGAAGGTGTCTCCTTTAACATTAGTGCTTCAGTAGTGTGTATATGCATAGGAATAATATTGGTAATTATATTGGACCCAAACAGTTAAGAAATTGCAAATTAAACAGGCAGTCATTTTATTTTCTTCTTTCTTTAGGAAAGAAATACAAAATAATTTAGATCTTTACGTAGATGTAGATGTATATGCTATTACAGGAAATGCTGAGTATATAGTCCTGTGGCCTTCAGAAATCGCTACAGTGAGTAGATCAGCTGATTTGTGGAGATCTATTACAGAAGTGATTTAGGAAAAAAATCAGCTTTTTCTATATTCTACTATTTGCATTATGTAATAATTGATTATTTTTATCTTTATGATTTTGTTTATAACTATCTTGTCTCACTCAGCAAGACACACCGTTCATGAATATGTATCTTAGAACCTTTTCTTAGCCAAGTGCACAGGTTTATTTTCAGGGCTGTAGGTATTGTACATGTCCTCTACAATCAGAGAGGTTTTGCACAGTCACCAGTGCAAACTCAAGCCATGTCTAGAAAGAAAATTTACATATGTATTTCACCAGGCCTCACTGTAGACAAGGTTCCTGCAGCTGAACCTGTTTTTCAGCATGTTTAATTGCCACAGTAATTAGAACATGAGGGTTCAAATCCACAAAGATATTTAGGTGCCTAATTCTCATTAATTTCAATTGAGAGATGGCACTTACATCTCTTTATGGATGTACAAGACACAGAAACCTCAAGAATCTTATCTGTTCTAAAACTCCCAGACAAATATTGCTATCTGCTTCTTCAGAGCAGCGGGAATTTTATTTTTATTCCTGATGAAGGTACACCGTAGGTACAGGAGATGATATGATAACAACGAAGGCCACATTTGTCTCTCACCTCCTTTCCACCCAGACAGCCCTTTCGAACTGCAGGAATTCCCCAGATCACAAGGCGCTTTAGAAAACTCAAAAAGCAAAACAAGGTATTCTCTGGTGACCACTGGAAAATGAAGCTGGCAGGTTATGTTCTTTTATGGTCTAATAAAAAAACCTGAAGTTAGTGAGAAGAGCAGGGATCTATACCCCCACCTAACCCACAGATGTAAAGAGAAATCATGATCACACCTCCAAATGTGAGCCTTTAAGACTGAAGTTGCTGGACCTGCATGTGACCATCCAAGACTGGGCTGATGCCCAAAGACCAGACCTACCATGCTGTCCTTCTCCCAGCCACGTGTCCCTATCTCTTTGCTCGTGCTGTGTCAAAATTCATGCCACTGCTCTGTAAGCCATAAAAGCAAAATGATCCAGTTGAAAATTACCTTTTAAAATCTCTTTTATTAATTGCCAGTTCAAAAATACAGTATCTGGGACAGAGAAAAGGGTGAGACTTGCTTTTTTCATAGGGGCTTTGTCATGAAACAACAGCCAACCTTTGGAGGCATGTCTCCAGAGCCACCTGTGTGGGCGATGGAGAGAGTGATGACTACCATCAGCTGCCCTTTGGAGGAGTTTCTCTCTTCTTCCCTAACTGCTGAAGAAGCCCAGCTTCTTAGTTTAGGCAACTGGGGAGGTTATTTATGTGATATGAACACACACCCAGAGTTACATGATTACACACGATCTCCCCACCTTTCTGCTTTAAAACTTCAGTCTGAGCTTTGCCTTGATATGCCGTGTAACTGTAATGATGCTTGCTAAATAAATGTTAAAAATAGGGAAAGTATATCTCACAAAGATAGAGCTTGAAGCCAGAAGGAACCATTACAAGCTCTGGTTTGTCTTCCTGCACAATTTTGGCCACAGAAGGCTCAATACTGGCTGTGCCAAGGCTGTAACTGCTGTGTGAAGATAGTATATCTTTCTAAAGATGTCTGCCTTGATTTAAAGACTTCCAATTATGAAGGATTCACTGCACTCCTAGGTAAGTTGTTCCAGTATTTAATTACCATCACTCTTAAAAATGTCCCTCACCTGATTTAGTATAACTTCAACTTCCAGTTCTTTTTTTTTTTCTTTCTTTTTTAAAATTTTGTTTTACTGATCTATTTTAGCTATATGAGACCCTCTCCTCCGTGTATGGACTTACAGACCATAGTCTCATCACCAGTTGCCCTTCTTTCGCATAAAGCAAGTAGAAAAAGTTTCCCTCATCTTTCCTCCTGCATAATTTCAGTTACTTTTTCAGAGTCTTTTATCATTCAAATACTTTTTGAAGTAAAGGCACTACAACTGGTCAAAGGCTAGAGTTATTCTGTTAGCTTTCAAACTTTAGTGCTTATCTATACTTCATAAGTATTTGAGGTTCACATATCACTAACATAAACATAAAATATCTGTCCAAGCAAGTGCCCAGGGATTTTTTTTTTTTTTTCATTTAGACACATTTGCGCTCAACAATTAAGGTTTCAAAATTGCTTCTCACTCTTTGTAGAAAACTGATTTGTGCTTTGGGTTTTTCTTTTTTTTTTTTTNTTTTTTTTTTTTTTTTTTTTGGTGTGAAAGCAAGAAGAAGATTTTTGTGACTTGTTTCCTTTGATTTATGTGTCAAAATTGGAAGAAAGTCTTTCAAGACTTTGAAAATTACTGAAATAAGCACAGCATACTTCATCCTCAGACTTCTCATGGCAAAAGGCACTCTAGTCTAATTGACTAGAAGTCCTAAAAATAAAGGATTTCCTTTCTAATGGTGAGAAATAATCAATCATTAGTTGTAGTTTCTGTGGTAAGCCTGGGCAGCAATGTCGCTAAATAGTACAGAGTCACTTTTTTATACTGGCTATTATTACTTGGGCTTTAACAAGAAGATCCTAGGAAGGATTCTGCCTGCTGAGACACCAAGTTATAATCTTTCAAATGGAGCCAACCTAATAACTATTCCCAGAGCCAGACAAATCTGCAAGCACTAACTAGGTTAGTGGCTATGACACTCTGCATTTAATCTTGAATATGATAGATAGGCAGGTGGGAGTAGGACTGAGGGGAATATTTGAACAGCAAAAGAAACCATTCCTCTAAGATGATAACAAACTTGTGACATCATCTTGAACATCTTCGTTCTCATTCAAGCCAAAGTGAGTTGAAGTAATTTGCCCCTCTGAAGGAGCCAAAGGTAAGCTTTGCACAGCTTTTCTCACCATGAGAGCTTCTAAGCCAGGACACTTGCATCAAACAGGCTCACAGTGGGAAATCTAACTGAGGAAGAAAGGAGAAGTCAGCTCTTGCATCCCTTTGCTGCAACGAGAGCAGGTCAGCAGCTGCCTGGGGCACTCACAGGGCACCGTGTGTGGCATTGTGGGGCAGTGCCTGTTTGATGGAGACAGAACTTACTCCTCTCACACATGGATGTGAGGTGCTTCACAGACCGAATACCCATTTGGGCATCGGTGTCAGCAGATTGCCACTTCTTCCTGTGCTGATGGCCAGTGTTCGTGGTGTGCCTGCTCCACTGGACCTCCAACACAGGTAACCAAGGTGCCAGGAGGACAACTTCCCAGCCATCCCTGTGGCTCACAGACCAGCTCCTCCTAGGCTTCCAGCATCTGACTGCCAACAGAAATGTGCCACAGCATGAAACTTCAGCTGTGGGTGGCACAAAAACCACAAGCACGTCACTGTGCCGCCAGGTTTCATTCCAGGCCTCTGCCATCTCCACAGCAGTTGTTAACCAGTCTCAGACCTATGCTCAAGAAAAGGGACTTGGGTGGTGCTGACTGAATGCATGTTTCTGGTTCCTTGTGGTTTTCCAGAGAGTAGAGTAGTTACTTTTGCTCCAATTTGAAGGCACTGGAGATGGAAGGTATTTGGCACCTCAGTCCTTATTGAAGACGAGGTTCCTGGGATGGCTGAGCATTCAGGAGCCATGGGTGTTTGCCATGGAGCATACCAGCCAAAAAGGTGTTCATGTATGCAGACGATGGAGGGGAACTGCAAACACGAAGGACAAAATGGACACCACCTCCCGTGACCAGATGCAGACCTCTGATGAGTGAAGAGGGTGCCATGCTGGCACAGTGGCACATTCAGTGGCACATTCATTTCCATGCTTTTCTGCTTTTTTTTGTTTGTCTGGGCAAATATCTTAAGAAACTTAAAAAAATTGAATTATTTGAATGTCAAATATAAAATGTGACTTATTTTAAACAATGTGCGTGCTTTGACCAGCTGTTTGACATTAAAAAGGCAAAAAGCATATTTTGTCTTACAACCTGCTTAAAGCAAAACAAAAAGCTAAGTTACAACTCCTCACAAACAATGAAGGCAATAAATACAGTAAATTACTGTTTTATGTGAGACAATATACTAATGTTAACTGAAGTAATGGAATTAGAAAACAAACTCCCTCTGGGAATAATTCTCACACCCCTGTTTTAGAAGGAAGCAAAGTTTACTCGTAAATGATTTAATGCATTTACTCCTGCTAGACTGGACAGACAGGTCTTCCATATTCTGAAGCTTTGCTTCTCTGATAATTGCAAACTTTTTGAACTGAGAAAGTTGTCAACTAAAAAGGTCTGCACAGTCACTGCACGACTATCTAGAAACATATAGATGTGCTGTATAACATAGTATTACTGAATTTTGCTGTCAAGCAGGTCACCATTTAATAATAATAATATTCCTTCAGACCTACTTCAGCTTATGAGTAGGTAAATGATCTCCCATTCAAAGTCATATTACAGTCCCTTAGCAACTGTAACAGTTGCTTACATGGACAAGCAATGCAAAGGAAAAGACACTTTATTATCTGGATTTTTTTAATGCAGTGTAGCAATGAGAAGAAAAAAGGAGATAAAGTGGCTGAGTCTGTAAGCACAGCGTGATAACCTCTGCTGCACAAAAGCACAAAAGAACCAGAAGGACAGAAACAAGAACTGTATAAACTGTGTTCCCTGTTACCTGCCTCAGGAAGCTGCCTCACAAAATGCTGGACTTTGCTCTTATATTTGTTTACACTCTTCATGTCTAATTTTCATGCCATGTTTTTACCTGCTTTATCTGTAGTGTTGATGTATCTTCTCCCAACTCACAGAAATAGATTAGATTCAGAGTTTGTCAAACCTTCTGTTTTCAGCACTTAGGAGTACAGAGCTGTCATAATCAATGGTTTCTTCTAATCCCCTTCTTTTTGACTTAACCTTTCTCTGTTAACCGCTCAAATGCATCTTCATATGTGTGCTATGTACCATCTGTCCCTAACTTCAACCTTCATTGTGGCTTTCCTTCTCACAGATGACTCTCAGGCACCAGAGCTACCCACAGATTTCCTAAGATCCGAGTAGAAGAGGACTTGGAAACTGGTTGCTTGACACAGAGATGAACAGTAGGAATTTTGGCACTGATTTTTCCCAGAGATTATTATTCGCAGTTGCTTATTCCCCGAACGGTCAGGACCAATCTTGGAGACCATAGGCACAGATCTGTCAGCATTTCAGAGCCTCCTCTAATCTAATTTGTAGCTGTGCAAGACTCCTATTTAGACTGGTCACTAAGTAGCTGCAAGCCTCGCTCCAACCTCAGGAGACAAGGCCATTAGGAGAGTTATGAAATAGCTGAGTAACTGTAGCACGAGGGGAGGCCAGCATTCCCGACACAGCTCCAATACTTATCCTTCTTTCAGAGCTCCCCAAACCACCGGTGCAGGAGTTACCACTCTCCTTTTGCTACTCATTGCAAACCGGCGAGCTGGAGGAAGATCTGATGCTGCTGCTGCAGTTGCCGCTGCAACCCTCCCACGAATTCCAGCAGGGAAAGACAGTGAAAATTATCTGGGAATGAGCTGAATCAGCTTCTTTTGTGTCAGCGCCTTGGCCGCACCCGCTGTGTGGCCAGTTCCACCCAGCACTCATCAGGTTCTGAGTACGAATTGGGGAAGGCTTGTGTGTTTGTGGAATTCCCTCCACTCTGGGAGGGCGATAACCCGGGTCTGGGAGTGAAAGGGCTAAATTTAGGTCTCTGCCTTGGGTTCCTCATAGGCAAAGATTGGATCTCACCACCTCCATGGGCTATTGGAATGAGTCTGTAAAGGCCTTCACAAGAGATACAGTTGTGAGGTGCTGATTCTGCTCTGTTCATGATTTACAGGAAACTGGCCAGTGGCTGTTAGCCCAGGAGGGCCCGGACTTGCAAATTCCTTGGTCAGTGGTCATGTGCCACATTATTCTGAAGACTGGGAGAAAAGCACAAACCTCAACACAGTCATCTTGGGATCTGCCTCTGCAGAGAAAAACGTCAGCCCAGCAGCTGGTGGCCCCCACCTTTTACACCTATAAATTAGCAATACCTGAATGCACTCCAGAACCGTTTTACAACCACAATCCTAAAAGATCTGGGGCATGCACACCTGAGTTCCAATCACAGTGCCTTAAAACATTTTTAGGTATGAAGAGCAAAGGGTTGATAAATTGCTTTTGGAGACTCATCTCAAGTCTGTGACGCCAGGTCAGCGGCTATCACCATTTTCCGGTTGCAGTATCTTTATCTCTGGTGCCTCACCCCAACAGGATTTGCGCTCAGTCTTTCAGAGGGGAGGAACAGATATCTGCACTCAGGAGCGCTCAGGATAGTAAGGGCCATGCAGCATCCCACGTCAAAGAAAACAGCAACAGCATGTTGAATAACTGGTTTGTTGTGTATGCTTCACATAGGTTAATTCAAGTGGATCATCACCCTCCTATTGTATTCTTGTTTCCTAGAAATGCCCTGGAATGGGCACATTTATACTGTTCTGCTGATATAAGCATTTGTCAAATATGGTACATTGTTGCCACTAATGTTTTAGCTTGTGTCTTATTTAACTGAATAGTCAAACTTGAAGTGGATAGAGAATTGGTTAGACTTACTTTAATTTTTGTTATTTTAAATCTTTTTAGGGTTTTTTTTTGGTACAATCTAGAAGATACCAGGACTTGCTGCAGAGACAAGAAAGAGCCACTGAGAGATTTTTCATCTCACAAAAAGAAATGGCTGATCGGGGTTTCACAGAGGAGCACTGTGATGTGCCTGTCTGATATACGTGACCCTGTGTTAAAGAGACTTTTGAAAGGGTTCCTGCTGTTATTTACTGGGTATCAAATTATGTATATGTGCTTATTAAGAGAATAGCATGTGAGTTTGCCTATAATCATGGTAGCTAATATTATTATACCTCAAAGAGTAAATGTAAACATTTCTCAATACATTTTCGATGTGTTTGCTTTGTTTATGTGAATGTACTTCCTGTATAATTATGGACATTTTCATCCCAGGAGTACACATGGGCTTAAATTTACAGATAAACTTAGTCTCATCAGTTCTGCTGAACTACTGGAAGTTCAGCCAGTATATTTTTTTCATATGTGGGAAAGAAAAACATTTTAAAAGTGAAAAAGCGATCATGCAACTAAAAGAGGTAGCAATCAGGGCTTGCAACTCAGAAACTCTAGGGGCATACACTAAAAACTAAAAAAAGACTTGATGATTTCAAACTTATAGCTCTACTCAGCCTCCTAAGGACTGGGAAAGTCCTTCTGATATATGCCTGAATCATACCTATATTAGGATACTTTAATTATTACTTCTCAGAGCTGTCACAAGAATACAAATATTGTCTATTGCCACTTTCCGGAGTCAGAGACAGAAAAGCAGAAATCACCAATAAATGTTAAACCTGGAAATATTCAAATTTGTGCATCTAGGGTAAAATATTCCTAGAATTTAAGAACAGCATTAAATAAGTGATTATCTAATACACAATGGCAACATGGGCTTAAGTATTTTTTCTGATTTAATTCTTGCTTCATCTCCAACAGCTGTGGTTTAGTAAAGCATCCAACCCCGATAAAAGTAATTCCTGTGATAGAAGTTATACCACAACACTTGGCACTTTGTTCTAATGTTAAAAACGTGTTCCATATTTCTCATGGAATTTGTTTAGCCTCTCCTTCCAGTCATTAGATCGTGTTATGTCTGCTAGACTGAGAAACCTTTTATTATCAAATTTTGTTCTCATCTGTATATATATTTCTATCAAAACAGACCCTTTATGTTCTCCCATATATCTTAATACCCTAGAAACTCTGAGCTCTTCTCTCCACAAAATCACGAGCAGCAGACCTGGACACAGTAATTCCAGTGCAGTGGTAATTTAACCTTGGCAAATGGAGATTTCCAAAATGACTTTTTGACTACAACATTGCTGTCCCAACTCATATTAAGCTGACTATCCAACTCAACCATCTAAGACTTTTTCAGACCATGACCTCAATTCTTTACGGATTACTTTCCTTGTTCTTGTGTTCACAACATTGCATTTTCCCATCCTGAAACATTTTTGGTTCACCACAACTAGTTTACTAGGTCATTCTGTACCAATGGCCTGTCTTCTGTGTTACTTATCTTCCTTCCAATCTTTGTACCATCTAAAATGTATAACTTTTATATCCCACCCAAGAAATTGCTAAAAGCATTATAAGCAGCAGGCCAGGATAACTGATGGTTGCAAAGACTCAGTAAAATCAGGGTTGCCTGATTTGTTAGTACAGTATTAGCTTTATTTTTTCCCAGTGTTCCCTAGCCAACTCTTTAAAAGTTTTTATATACGTTATTTGGACTTGCTGATTTTAAAATGTCTAATTCTAGTAGCTCTGTTTATCATCATTCTTCCTCACCGTTAAAGTAGAAAGTATTCCATTAATATATAATACTATGCCATATTTTTCCTTCAAACATAAACCATACACACTTATTCAGCACTTCTGCTCTTTCTTCATTGGTCAAATTTTGTTAGTAATCAATCAACACTGTCATTTTGATTCCATTTGCCCTCAATACTCCTAACACATTCTTTTTGTTACCTTCTAACTGCGCTGACCCATTTTCTTCCTGAATTCTTTTGCTCCCCATCTCAAATTTGTATACTTCTAACTCATTTATTGTGTCTGCTATCATCTTTCTATTTCCTTGTATAAGCAGATAGATAGTTTTAGATACATACATGCTGGAAAAAAATCGAGGAGTATTTTATATTATAATAATCTTTACAGAAGATTATATTTCCCTTTAAGCCAGACTGGTTTTCTAATCCCCTAGACTTCCTTTTCGACTTGGAGAGTGGTGGAACCACTAGTAGATTCAACCAGTAGAACAGCTTCTGGAATAGTAGATCAACTTCTGCTGCTTCTTCTGAATTACTATTTGTATTCTTCTGTTTACTTCCACCCCGACCCCACCTTCACACACAGAAGATTGTTTTCCACATAGAAACACACATGGCAGCAGGGAGAAACCTAGGGAAGTACTAATGAAACAGAGGTATGACACAGAACATATAATTAGATGTGAATTTGTAGTGCAGTATGGCAGCAAAAGAGTGTAACTGACGGAAGTATCAACTATGCAAGGGGATGTATAGTGTAAGATTATTTCCCTATAGCTCTGGTCTGACCACGGACAAATTATTATATTCAGTCTTGGGCGCCTCCTTAGTAATTTAGAAGGAATTCAGAGAAGAGTGACAAAAGTGATTACCGCTGATCAAATAAGACTAAGGCTACAGAGATGTGAAAAGAGCTCAAGGCTTGAGCCTGGAGCGAGTTGTACCATTGCATCTCCATACAAAGAAGTTAAGCGTGATTATATGTATACAATACAATCTAAATGAATAACTCTGGACTATATATCTACAGAGAGTTACATTTAAAAATTTATGTTAAAAGAATGTTCAGGTTGCAAAATCAAGCATTCAAGTGGTAGGAAATGCCTGTGCAATTTTAATTCAGTCCCTTTGTGAATATTCATGATGATACAGCCTGTAGCTGTATGATCCATCAACAATGTATTTTTCCATACTCATATCCTGGCTCATGTTTACCTCCTCTTGTCTGATCCCTATTTTGGTCTTCTGCTTGCCACAGCTGCTGTGGAGCTATCTCTTATCCTCTCCCCCTTCCTCTGCCGGAGGCTTCTTCTGTTTGCCCATAACCCTTGCTCCTTAAGCCTCTCTTTTTGCTTGTACTTCTTCCTTCTTTTAGTCTTCTCTTAGCACTTCCCATCTTCCTCATCTCTCCACGTTAGCGGATCATTCTTCTTTACCTCCTACAAACATCTTAGCAAAGGGAATGCTGAAAACACAGAAAAGCCCAATTTCCTGCTCTCGTGCATGATATTTAGGCCCACAAAGGCATGAACAGCTGGGACAAAAATTATAAAGGTGCTTTCTACTCTTTCAGAACTCTTAAAGCAAGCTCAGCCTCTCAAGGGAAGGCACAGTTGTGTCAGAGCTCTACTACTGTTGAGCTTGCTGATTTAAGATAGAAAGTTTGAAGAATGTAATCAGCATAACAAGGGTCTGTTAAACCTGTGCAAGTAGTGGTTTTTTTCCCCCTGGAATTGCAGTTTGACAGGGATATCATGGAATGGCAAAAAGCATAGGCCTAGTGATAGGGGTCATCCTCCCCAGAAACCAAAAGTCAGGTGTGTGCTACAAGGTATGTGTCTCTTACAGCTTCTCAAGAGAAAGAAATGTATTTTTTCTCTCTTGTGGTAGATTTTCTCCCCTCAATCCCGGTCTCAGAGAAGGCTGACTTGTGCTGTTCAATACTCTTCAAAGAAATAAGCTGAAGACATTCATGTAGAGAGTAAAAATTCTGTCCAAATGACCAAAGTTCAACTTAGCAGCATGCAAGACTTTATAACAAGAAGCGATGGGCAGCCGTAACTGCAGATGGGTCTAACAGCCCTACCTATACCATTGAGAGAAAAACTGGCGACACAGTGGCCTAGGGGAAAACATAACACCCTACAAATATCTGGCAGGTAAAATGGAAAGGATGGACAGAAATTATTTAGGATTCCCTGAGTGGAAGTTATAGCATGAAACAGTGCTATGAAATAAGCTCATATGGGAACTAATGCAAATCCTTTAAATTTTTTTCCGAGCAAAAATATGAAGTGTAGCACAGGGAATCATCTTGCACTGAGGAGGATTTGGGCTGGATCTGTTAGAACTTTTCCATCTTTTTCTTCTGTAATTAATGGTAGACGATTTACCAGCAACCAGAAAGAGAAAAAAAAAAAAGACAGAAGTTCCTTCACCCTGTCCATCCAGTCTCTCTCTGTCTCATTAGGTGGAGACTCTGCTCTCCCTATGTATCAGAAAAGAGAATGTATCAAGAAGATGAAGAAACGTCTTCAGCCAATAAAAGAATTGCAGACCCTAATGGTGTAGCTGGCAGCAAAAGGCAGCCAAGCTTCTTCCTGTAACTAAGGAAGGAACATTTAATGGAAATTCACATACGATAAGATTTAAAAAAAAAAAAAAAGAAGACAATACCTTTGCTGCTGTGTAATTTATGCAGTCACTTGGGAGGAAAAAAACAAAAAGGAGTCCAACTGTATTTTAATGGCTGCATTAGAAATGGACAGGATTATAGTTTACAGCTTTTATACTACTTCTACACCTTGTAGAGAAATACATTATATAATTTTCAGTTATAATTTAAGGATTTAACTTCTAATCTAATCTTCTAGGTGAAAGAGCCTTTAGTTCTCCACACCTACATTCTTTTGGATGGGTGAGGACAGCATGAAAAGTATCTCCTAAAAATTAATAACATGCAGTCTGCTCAATTTTTCCATCTCACTCTTTCCTTCCTTCCCAGTTCTCTAAGAGACCCTTATTTTATGAAGTTAAATACCCTTACAGTGAAACAACTTACACATTCTTAAAGGAAATTGTTTCCTGATAGCAGGTTCTTCAATACCAGCTACTTCAGGTGGAGACAAATTCCTTTTGGGGATTAAATACATTTCTAAATAATATGTGACGTAGCTCTTACAAAAGACTATCCTCAATCATACGCGGCCAGCCTTCTTGATCTGAGAAGATACGTGATAAAACTTATGACCCAGAGCCACAAGACATTTAAAGCCTCTGTCAGAGACCTGGTGGATGGGGAGACTTTGAGAGTAGTTTATGGGTAAGAGATGGCAACTGTTTCCCAAGTGGCCCAGGACTGCAATAACTGGGTCCAACGTGGGGTCCAAAGGTGATTTGCTGGTGTCAGTCACAGCTCAATTCCTCCCGCAGAGGGGACTCAGGTTATTTAGGAGGCCCCACGGAAGTAAAGCCACTATGAAGAAAGCCAGAAAGCTCCTGCACGGAGTCATACTCAAATGTATGAAAACTGTAGTGGGAAGTGCCGATCTCCTCTCTCTGGTGACCAGCAATAGGACATGAGGAAATGGAATGAAGCTGTGTCAGGGGAAGTTCAGACTGGACATTAGCAAAAGGTTCTTCACTGAGAGGGTGGTCGGTCACCAGAACAGGCTCCAGATGGAAGTGGTCATGGCACCAGGCCTGTCACAGTTCAAGGAGCATATGGATGACACTCTTAGTCGTATGGTTTAGTTTTAGGTAGTCCTGCATGGAACAAGGACTTGAACTCGATTCCTATGTGTCCCTTCCAACTTGAGATACTCTATGATTCTGTGATTCTATGTATGTACATTGGGCATTACAGGTTGGGTAACCATCTACAAAACAATAATAGTAATCTACTGTTACAGAAGAAT
This sequence comes from Burhinus bistriatus, assembly GCA_013397275.1. Lineage (NCBI taxonomy): Eukaryota > Metazoa > Chordata > Aves > Charadriiformes > Burhinidae > Burhinus > Burhinus bistriatus. The sequence goes on from VYXH01007960.1 coordinate 40,188, forward strand.
AGGAATTATATTTACAATTCTTATTGTTTCAGAAGTTTAAAACTACCACAGATAGAAAAATAGTAATTACGAAACAATAAATAATCTTGTTCTGACTTAGAGGTGGGCAGAATAGCCGTAGGGGTTCATAGACATTTTTTTCCCCACTTCCCAGCAACTTTCAGCCTCAGTAGTGGCGATAGTGGTGGGACCTAGTGGCATTTCTCAGTTTTGTGTCATGCAGCGTAACACTTTGAACTGGTCCTTGTATCATCAGTGACAAATATGGCATAGGATTGTTCCTGTCTGGGTTCAGATCATGTCCAGATTTACTGCTGAACAAATGAACCTTTGAGAATTTTGGCTTGAAAGCCTTTACTTTCTCAAATTCCATGTTATTCTCTTATCTCTAACTTATGAGCTTTCCTTTCAGTATTATTTAAATATGAAGCTATACATGATAAAACTTTTCAATACATATTTTACTTGTAACTGCTTCCCTGTTTGCCAAAAGTACTTCTTAAATCCACCTTCTTCCACAAAGTCTCTCATCTCTGATCTATATAAAAAAGTGCACATCATATTAATTCAGATTTATTAAAAAACCAGACCTGCTTAGCTCTGAGATTAACACATATTCAGATCACCATATGCACAGTCTGTATTTAAGGTCTGTCTATCACAGAAGTTGCATATTCAGAAACTGTGTGTTCCTGTTATCTTTTACATTGAGCTAAATAAATGTGATCCTAAAATAATTATATTTGCAAAAGCCTGAATCCTGAAGCTCACAAAGAATCCTCATTGAGGCAAAAGTGAACAATATAAATGGAGTTTGAAAGAATAAAGTAGAACATTGACTAGAAAATGATGCCTTTATATTTGCTTCCTCTGCGAATCAAGGAGCCATGACTGAAAATCCAGGGGGCAGTTCCAGGGAAAGAATTGTTTCTCTTTGTGGAAGGAGCAGATTTGTCTCATGTGTGAGGACAATAAAGCTTGTAGCACCCTATTCCGCTGCACCTTTGTACTGCAAGTGGCTGATCCCCATCCCCGGCACTGCAGGGTCTGGAGTGGCTGATGTTGGCCAACAACTGTTGGATGCTCTTACTGTCCATATGTGTGGACAAAATCCCAGAGGTGTGCAGAGAAGGAACCAAGGTGCTTTTTCAGGGGTGGATTCACTGAAAATTGTTATAGATAAGGGGGGTGGGAATGGATGGAGAGCTGGTGTGTTTCTGGTTCCAGTCACTGCTGCTGTGGGAGTAAGCACTGACACTCCTAGCTGTACCCCCACTTCTTAAAAGTCATCCTAGCTGAAACTGAGTCTTTGCAAGGTGTTGTGATTGGCACCAGGATCTGAAGAGATGGATGGGAAACTGGTCAAGGTTCTGCTTTTGGCTGTTTGGGGCAGGATTTCTCGGTATGTGGCCAGATGATAATAACTGTATTAGTTCACGAGGGAGAAAAGTAGACCTGCTACATAGTATGATCTTTTTACATCAACAAATAAATCATAATACAAAGACAGCAAGCCCCAAAGGTCTTTTATTCAGGTGTTGTAAGTTTTAAAAAAAAAAAAAAAAAAAAAAAAAAAAAAAAAAAAAAAAAAAAAAAAAAAAAAAAGTAATTTATCTCAGGTAGACTCTGTTTAAAGAAAATGTTCTTGGAAGACAACTCAGCAAGCATATTTAACATTAATGGGATTGAGAAGAATAATTTATGTACATGAGAAAAAAGGAAGCCCAAAAAATCATAAGAACTGAACACAAGCCAATTCAAAATTATTTAGGATGTTGTACAAGTTACAACAGTACATTCCGTGACTTGTAGCCTAATATCAAATATCACGAGGAGTCTTTACAAAATTAAAGACCAGACACTGCTCAGCATGCTAGACCTATGATGAATATGAATCAGTTCCACTCTCTCTTCAGCCCTGACCACCATTCCCATGCCAATTGACTGAAGTTATATTATACAAATTAAATGCAAAATGGGAATGCAGTCAACAGTATGCATTCAAAAACATGTAACTTCAGAAATGAACGTGAGAGCGTTTCTCTTCCCCATCTCAGTCCCTCACTTAATTCTACTCTGTTAGGTATCATGCCATATTATATCTTTTCTCAGGCCACAAGACAGTAGACTAATATTTTATTTATCTGTCAGATACGCACATCGATAGTCTAAAATTCACAATGAGGCTGAATTTTAATTCCAGTCCTACTGCAGAATGCCACCTTCCTCAACAAACAGTGTACTTGGCAATAAGACAGCTTCTTCATATTTTTTTTTCCCCTTGGAGAAAGTCGCTGTTTCAAGGTACATTAGAGTATTAGACTCTGGTTTTAGAATAATAAATAAAAAAATGCTGAAACTGGCAAAGTTCAAACTGACACATTTATAACAGTGAGAGTAATCATCCTGTGAATCAGATTTCCAAGGGATGTGGTAAATTTTCCATAATCAGGGATCTTTATGTCAAGACTGGATATCTTATTAAGAGGAATATTCCAATTCTATTATAAATCCTTGAACCTAATGCAGAAATAAGCTGGCTAGAGGTGAATGGACTAACTTATGCAGGAAAGCAGATATCGTAGTGATTTTGTGTGAACTTAACATCTATGAAAAATAATAGTAATGGTAAAAATAATAGCATTACAGCTATTTAAGCAGTTAGACACCAGAGTCCAGAGTTAGGCTCTTAAGCACTTGGTTTTCAAGGATATTAAGAGTCAAATAGCTTTTGGTAGACTCTGTGGAAAATATCCTTTAGCAAACAGAAATCAAAAAAGGGAGTTTTTCTACATCAATCTCTGAAAAAAAAAACAAAAAGAAAATAAATCAAACAAACCTGATGAATACAAGGGATTTCCAAGCTCCAAATGCCGAGGAAGCATTTGTGAGCAAAGGAAAGAAAAATCAACTCAAATTTCCGGAAAGTAGTGGGGATCCTTTTTTTATTACAATTTAGTTTTAATTCAGAGATTGTAATTCACTAGAAAATCCACTTGGCACTTTTTTCATCACTGCTGTTTATAAAATGATGTTTTCTTAATGAAGATGATCTACTATGGGATGAAGGCAGGAAAAGCTTTAGAACAAACTATTTTACTGAAGACAAAATAGGAAGTAGCAGTCCGTAGAGATCTAGATGGGGAGCTTTGGGGCAGAAATTTCAAAGGCAGTCATTGTTGGCCCAATGTTTTTCTCTCTGAAACCAGTGGAAAAACTGAGTGCTTTTTTTGAAATAATGTTCTTTAATAGAAGCATAGCTAGGCCAAGGAGATGTGTTTATGGTAATTAAACCTTTTGTGTCAACTACCCAAAAACTTTTCAAGTCTAATGGTGCAGTAGTAGACAACTATCATCATTCCCAAAGCTTTTCTTTGTGATAATTATTATAAATCCCTACCCTTCCCTTCAATGAGGAGGAATTTTCTTCCTCCTTAGCTCATGTGTTTGCTTTGAATCAAGGAAAATACGTCTAGCCAGTCGAAAGAAGCATAGGGCATCAGATCCCCTACTCACTTAGTAACGCAGAAAATATTTTAAACTAAAAACACTGAAGTGAGCACTTTAACATACAATTTGACATCTCCTATTACTCTTTTCACAATCCTTTAAAATTTCAGAAAGAGGCATTATTACTTGAACCCTCTCAGAAATTAATTTCCGTTGTGATACATGCTGTTTAATCACTGAACTGATGTCGACCTGGCATAACTCTGTGCCTCACAGCTACAGCTAAGTGAGACGTGCCTCTGACACGGGGACCTGGGCTGGGCAGAGCACCAGGCCTCGCACGCCGTGTGCCACTGCAGGCAGTATCTGAGCTCACTACAGGATCCCTGCGCAGCACCGCTTTGTGCATCTTTAGTCTTCTTACAATACCAGTGCATTAAAAAAGCATGCTCTAGGAGGAAAGTACTGTTCTTATTCCCTTTTTACAAGTAGAGGGAGATGATAATAATTTGCAGAGGTGCTCATAACTATTATTATTTATTATTTTCACTGTGATAGCATCTATGAACCGTCTGTGGCAGAGCTGGAAACAGAATCTAGCTCTTGTGAGCACCAGTCAAGTGCCAAAACCACAAGTCCTTCCTTCCTCCCACACTTTGTAAAGAATTATGCTTTTTTTCAATTTTGTAACTGCTACAGCACTGTTAAACACACACCACCACCACCACCCACCACCCCCCCCAGTATTCTGGTCTGTATTTGGTTTAGGAAATTAAAGTTTTTAAGGATATTTTCATTATATACTTCTTTTCTCTGGATCAATTTAATGCTTTCTCCTTTGAAAAGGCCATGAATGAAGGAAAAGGAATTACCACATTGCACTTGTACATTCTCAGCAATTACTCATATGCACTTATTCACGCACTCATATGCACATAGTCACAAAACTCAACTTGTAGAAAACATTGATTTCCAGGGTACTCTCACAGTCTGTGACTGATCAAACACAGAAACCATTTAACCTCTCTCAGACGCTACAAATACAAGCAAGAGGAAGTGAGAAAAAAAGGAACTAGCAAAGTTTCAAACAATGGAGTCAAAGAAAAAAGTCTGTATACAGTTTTTCAGCACCGCAACAACAAAATGTGCATCTTTTAATTTTTATTCCTGTAGAAAGCACAGTTTGCTGTGGATCCTGCTTGCAAAATCCACAGTGGGGAAAAAGGGCAGGAAAAGGGTTAAGTAAGCCAGGATAGGAGGAGCCCTTCAGAGTCTGTTAAAAGATGTAAATAACTTTTGTGCTGAATGTGGCTCTGATTAAACAAAGCCATTATTATTAGTTTTTTAAAACTGTAAGTCTGAATACACACAGCAACTTGCCAAGTAACAATGCCATGTCACTTGTTTCCTATTCTTCTTACTTCCATCCTAGTTTTACCCTCTTCACCGTTCATGTTATTCTCATTCTTAAGTTTGGGCCCCATACTGATTAACCCAGTGGAGCCCAGGTCCATGACTTGGCTTCCAGAGGCTACTGCAGCATGAAGAGCATGTAACTAGTAATAATAATAGTCTCCAGACACTTACCACTGGTCACGGTGCTTATTACCATGAGTAGTCTCACTGAAGTCAATGACACTGCTTTCTTCCAGGAGTAGTTACAGTGCAGTTAATGGCACTCTTCGTAGTGTAAACACCACGCCCTACGAAAGTGTTTAAAATATCAGGACTTTATGAGCTGTTCTGGCCAGGTAATCAGTCTTTATTTGTCCTGCTGAGCATCCCACGTGATTATGACATGATGTATTACAAATTAGAAATGTAATACCTTCAACTGTAAGTTTTTTTCACTTTTATAGTTGTTTCACTCTTCATAGGAACATGGCAGTTATGTTAGAGCTAGGACTCTAAATGCCTTTTTCTCTAACTTATCTATGTGCCCCTAAATCTTATGCGCATTTTCCAATCAGACAGAAATTCAGACACCATAATAGGACTACTGGCTACAGTGAGTGCTTCAAGCATAGTTCTACTTTAGAATTTCTAAAGATTTAGCCATTTTTGGCCTCAAGGGAAAAAAAAATAGATTTTGTCATTCAATAAAAAAAAGATAAATTCTCAGCGGGGGTTTTTCATCCATGTAGATGTGAAGATCACGCTGAACCTACACTTATGCTCTAAGTGACCTCAGTCTCTCAGTGTTTTTCTCAATCAGTATGTGGTTCCCCATTTTTTTTCGAGGAAGAAAGAGTTGAGTTTCAGTAGAGTTGATTTTTTGGCAAAACAGCATGTTTGTTTGGGAAGGACTATCTTGCACAGATATGAGTGATTTCCATTCAGGTGGGGTGGCCAAAAAAGATTCATGAAGAAGCCAGCAACTCTGCCCTTCCTTCAGCCAGTTTCAGTGAAAATTGAACTACCCTGTAGGCTGGGAGAGAATTGCTTAGAGGTAGGAAAGCTGAACGTGGCATAGCATTAGCCAGATGGGACAGCCACTAACATGGGTCTTCCTACTAAGGGACCTGAAATCCCAGCAGGATAGAGAACATCGTGTGTTTGTGTGTGTGCATGTGTGAAGCTGGAAGTGCTTCAATCTATAAGTATACAACAGAGTGTGATAGACATTTAGGAATATTTTTTATGTGCTTATATATTCCAAAATGCTGTAAAGAGAGGAAAAGCAAAATGGATAGAGAAAGGTAAAATGGTGAGGGGAGGTAAAATTGTGTGGGGTGGGCCAGAGTGCCCAGAGGACAAAAAATATACACTATGTTATTCAAGTGACTAAAACTATCTCCATGTAATAAAGCTCAAAAGAAAAATCGCACAAAATGATCATGCATTCCTGATGAAAAAATTTCTCTTTCGTTAAAAAAACAACAAAAAGTAACTCAGCCTAAGTAGATCCAGTGAGAAAAAAAAAAAAGCAAAACAAAAAAAGCTTTGTTAAAACTGATTTAGGTTTGCTTAGAGGTATTTTGTCCCCATTCTGTGGATGAGGTGTAGCAAATCCTAAGCTTCTGAAAAGCAGGGAATGCATGGGCAGATCTCTCAGTTTAAATTTCTGAAATCTGGGGAATTCAAACTTTAATTCACCTCCATCTGCCCTACACTCAAACTCTTACTCAGCTCCATAGAAAGAGCATCACATCAACATTTTTTTTAAAAAAAATGTTATTTACAGTGCCTTCATCCTCCTGCAGATGACTCAGTCTAACACTTTTCTTTCACTTACCGGTCTGTAAACCCACAGACCACACACATCGCCCATCTAGCTGTGGAGGATCTCAGCACCCTGCCACTAGCGTAATATACACATGACAGTGCAGAAATGAAGTATGTAGGCTCTTCCCAGGTGCATCAGTATCTTTTCTCTTTGACTGTGACAGCAGGAGTCGCTCATCGGGATCCACATGCACACCCAGAGAGACCCAACCGCTGCCCAGTCATCTCTTGCCACAGTCACCGTCCATCGGATCCTTCTATCTCTGCACATACAGCTCTATACATACTAGATGCGGCAGAAAAGCCCCCGGGGAATGCCCAGCCTCTACATGCAACTTCCAGAGGGCACAATTAGGCTGCAAGGCCATGTCATTTAACTCTTTGCTTCCCAGTTTTCCAAAATCTGAGTTTTACTGTGCCCCTGTTGTGGAGTGGCACGAAAGGCATTTTCTTAATTCATAAAGCACTGTCTGTCTCTCGGTAAGTATATTAAATATTCTAAGGAATAACTTTATAGCAGGTATATTCATCAGTGCATTTCAAGTCATCAGTGCAGAGCGCGTACAGAAAGCAAAACTTCACGTTCATAATTCTGAGTATTTACCCCATGAGACTGATTTTAAGTGCTGTGGTAATTTGATTACTATGTATTTTCAATGAAAATAGTTCCAGTAACTTGGTGCTTCTTATAAAAGTACTTCTAGTTTGTATACAAATGAAGGAGCTATTCAGAATTTGAGTGGTAAATACATGTAAGAGAAAGCAACTACCTGTTTTCAGGCATAATCTGCAAATACAGCAATAGGCAAAATTAACCAAAGTAAACAGGAATTAAGTATTCGTTGTGAAGAGCTGGGGCTCGTATTGTATCACAGAAAAATGCATAGATCTGTCATGTAACACAACCAGTATTTTTGATGACCCTTCACGGAGCTGTAATGGCCTATCTTGCACGAGGTACTTGGAGATCAATTAATAGTTAGGATGAAAGGGCCAAGAATCCACCCCGTTTCACCGCCCTGAGGCTTTGAGTTCAGCAAAGAAACACAAACCTCGCCAGTACACTTATCATCCAGGGCTTTGCATCTGGCAGTCTGCGGAAAGCTTGATTTAAAAGCGAAGTCTCAAGGTGTGCTCTCAAGCTCCCCGTGTGTTCGAAATAGGACCAGGTTCAGGTTTAGACATGCTGTCAGCAGGCAAAGGACCGGGCCTGCTCCTGAGGATGCCCAGGAGCTTCTCTTGGCACGTTCAAGTGTTAAGGAACATAAAAGTTAGGAGGCATGTCTAGCCTTTGAGCCAGCTGGAATACGCACTTGTCTCAGCAGCACATTACCTCCACAACTCACATATGCACTGTTTCCAAATCAGTAAAACAATAAATTCCTTTCAATCTCTTGTGGCAACGCTTCCTGAGCCATTTTACTGAGCGAAGTAGACTGGACGGTGTATTTAACACTTGCTTAGTGACAAACCACTGTCACTTTTTAGGCTGGCAGGTGAGTGTATGTACAAGGTACCTTTTATGTCAGAAAGTAGGTCCTGAATTAAAATGATCCTACTGATGTTTCCTTTTGGGAGCGGTGGGCAGTAGAAGGCTGCTGTGCAGCAAGGCAACACCTTCCTGTTGTCCTCACAGCTGATCCCGACCAAAGGTAACGCACTGCTCAGCTACGGAAAGCTGCGAGCGCTCAAAGCAAACAAAGTCCCAAACTCTGTGAGTTCTTAGTAATTTTTTTTCCTATAAGCCCATTTTTTTTTTTT
>VYXH01007960.1:50160-90194 GCA_013397275.1 Burhinus bistriatus
AGAAAGAAAGAAAGAAAAAAATCGACTGTCTCACTGGATTGAACCTCAAAGGCTTCTTTGACGCAAGTGTTATTTTGACCACGTGAACGTGGTTTCCATTTTTAAAAAAACGAGATTAAAACATGCATGAACAAACTGTCCATTGAACTTTAATGTTTCTTTGTTGCTTTGATGGTTAGCAGATTTCTGCTTCATAGATTGCCTCCTCCCTATACATTCTAAAAGTGAAATGATACATTGTAATTTGAATGATAATTTTGTTTTGATGATTTAATTGATAACAGACAGAGGAATAAAATGCCTGTTTTTCTCTGCCGTGCAGATGATATAGCTGCATTTCTTAGTAAACATCTGTATATAATTAAGGGATGTTGCACTAAAACTGTTTCTTCCTTACCTTTACCCTGGGGTTTTCTTGAGGCTCTGTAGGATAATCCTGGTTCAGGAAAGGAGATGTTGCCGCTTGTCATTCAAGGGTTCTTTATCTTTACTTTTAGTGATTTCAGTGCCAACTAAAAGTTATCTGCCCACATTGTTTTTAATGACGTCAAGACCAATCATAGCACACCCCCTTTTTGTTATCTTTCCAAGAATCTTTGCAATCTCATCAGTTTATCTTTAAAAAGACACCTTAATAGCTGTATTTTAGTGTACACAGGGTTTGACCTAATGTGTGTATATATTTTTGCAACTGCAATGTTATGGGGAAGATGGCAAAAATATTCAGTAGGATTGCTTTTAATCCAATTGTTTTATTGTGCAGTTATACCATATTTTTTAAGTTGCACATCTTTGTATAGACATGTAAATCAAAAACAGACCAAGGACTGTTCAAACCTGCTCTGCCTATGTTGCACACAGGGAGTTATTCATTCAGTTTATCAGCCATAAAAATAATTGCACTACACTCAAAACTGACTGACATCTTTTATAATTTTTAACACTAAAATGTCCTGGTAAAACAGAACACTACACTAACAACACCTGATTAGTAGAGAATTGCTACTGTAAATTATAGTGTTTGCAGAATAAAACAGAGTTAAGAGTTGCGACTTTATATTAAAAGATATAATTAAGATTTTTGTCTCCCTTTCTCCCATAAAATGCCTTAGCAATATCCTAAGTAGCATGTCTCTTCCTAGTCCTGCAAAAATAGCCAGGTGACTACTATTTTCCAAATTTCCAAATATTGTCTTCTTTTTTGTTTTAAAATTTAAAATAAAACTGACAAATTTTCATCAGTACTTGGATTTCTGTTTCACATGCAGCTATAACGACTGCTAATTTTTAGGGAAGAAACAAACAAATGGTTACAGGAACATACAAAGAAGATTAGTGTGCGTGTGTGTCTGCATGTGTGCACAGAATCCCCCCTAATCTGGAGCTCCTTTCCTCATCAGCAAAAGGGCAGTTACAAGTGAAATGCAATTTACTGTCAGTAGACTTGCAAAAATAACTTTAAAAAAAAATTTGGATGTCACAGTAAAATAAATAGACTATTTGATTTGATTTGTGAGAATGTCATTTGAAAATATTGACCTTTGACATCAGTGATGCTGCTTCAGAAGTTTTTAAAGCATTTTCCCAGTATCTAAAAGCCAGGATAAATCTTGTGAAACTTCCTGAGTATGTTGTTCTTCTTTGCCATATTATACATAAGAGATCTTGAGACTTGCAGTGACTCACATGAGTTCTGATCAAGGTTCTTGATCATCTGCTAGTTTGTCAGCAGGAGTACTTCCAAGGTTCTTCAGTAGTGAAGAGACAATCTGTGTTGCTGTTTGATGGCCATTCCAGGAGTCAAAACCATCATCAAGACTAGACACTGATCTTGTAAGCATGGGCTCAGACATGCTGGAGGGTACCCTTAAGAGCACATGGGACCCTGCATGTCCAAGCATGCCAGGTAGATTAATTCCCTACTAGGTATGCCCAGATAAATAGCCTACAGGTTGATTGAGAAGCTGTTGGTCTGAGAGGCAGCCAAAGGGAGAGGATCTAAATAGCAGCGTAGCGCGCCTCTGCTCAGGGCGCTCCAGAGACTGCTTTCTCTGCCTGAGTGATTTTACCATACCATAAGTTTTATATGAATTACTATGTCACAGATATCAGATTTCACTTTATTCTTTTATTTCATATGGAAAATACATTAGAAGAGAGGAGTACATGAGGTTTGTGAGAGAACAGTCTGCTCATCAATCCTTATCTTAGATTTGCCTGTCTGGATTCCACATACTTGACCATGGGTCGATAGCATTGACCATCTTTTGGGAAAGGTCTCAAATGTGAAGCAGCAAGGAGTTACACCACTTAACAGTCTTGTTCCCTCAGGCCAACCACACGATTACTGTCAGACATATTTACATGGTGCCTGTCGGCATCCATACTTGGCCTGTGAATGAACAGAGAACTTCGGTATCTAGCCCTGACAGTCCCTCACTCTTTGAGAAGCTCCTTTACCTACCTATCACCTCATTACACTAAAGAAAATGAACAAAATACAAACAAGTCAAGGTCTTAGGGTATCACAAGGGTGGTCTTCTTTTGCAATATAAAGAAAATGCTGCAGAAAGAGATAAGCTTTGTATAGCGCAATAGGCAAAACTCTTCTTTAGTCTGATTTACCTTATTCCTGTTGCTACTATGATCAGTCTAAATTTAGAAATATGACAAGATGAAAAAAGAAACTTTATAAACAAGGACTTCAACTTAAAAAGACACACTCACCTTCAGTGTGTGCACATTTAGTTCAGTATTTTTCTTGGCAAGGTTTAGGCATGTCTCTAGTTAACAAATGTATTCTGCTGTCAGCCCTTTTCAAGAGTTATATTTGATGCTGGATGCCAAATAACTTCTTTAAGTATTAATAAATAACTCACAGGTATCTTAGATAGTGTGCACTTGAGGAATTATGCTAATACTTTCTATGCTGGAGACAAGGGAAATTCCCCCCCCTCGAAATTTCCACTTTTGCTGACGTGTTCTCCAAGTTCTACTTTCAGAACGGGTTCATTCTCACTAAGACAACCATCTAATCTCATGGAAAATCTGATCACCAACCATCTGCTTCTTGCTGATGTTGCTGAGAAAATTCCTGTTGACTCCAGAATGGGAGAGGATATGGATCCATCAATTTTGGAGCCTGGACTAGCTGCTTATATTTCATTAGCTTCATGGTAATGAGTCTTTGCAATTTGAAAAGAACAGAATAGCCTCTACCATGTGAACCAAATTACACTCTATATTACATGCTACCTAACTAACAATAAAATATTTTATAGGTAAAAAAAGCATTAACTGACACCATGATTTTTCATGTGGCTTGCAGAGAAGAAAGGCTCTCTAAGGGAATACTTAGATAAATTATACCCCAAATCTCAAGGTGTGTCAGTTACTTGGAACATTATTTTTAGTGGAATTAATTTTTTATCATGTTTATTTGAATCTATTTCAAGCTAGTCCCTTGTAAGAGCTGCTTTGTTAATGCCACAGAGACTGAAATGGGTGTTATCGCAACCATTTCTCCTAACACTGAAGTAATTAATCACTATCAAGTGATAGTAGTTAGCCCCTTTTCACATGCCATTTACTTCCTACATTTAGTTAATCCAACAGAAAATTTGTGGGGTAAATTTCATCCCAAGTGAAGGTTTGGAAAGAGAATCTTTTAAAAGCAAAACCCTCCAGAAAGCAGTAGTTTTTAAGGTGTTTCGATTTCAGAAAAGAATAATATTCTGATTACTTCTTGACCACCAAATTCACTGTTGCACTAAAATTAATATCTCACAGCAGAGGAAAGAGGAACATGCAAGGAGAGTTGATATAACAAGGAAAAACCTGAAAATTCAGATGACCTACTTTTGATGTCTCTACTTTTGATTTGAAGATTTGATGACTAGAAACCTTCTTCTTATTTCAAGCACCAATTTATATTTTCCTTACGGTTAAAATATTTATTTTGCCTTGTGGATTTTCTCCCAAGAGATTTTAGACAGCAGTGTTTCAGCTTGCAGTTTTGGCTCTCTGGCCCATGGGAATTTCAACCCTCAATTCCAGAGAGTGCTTTAACCAGGAAGGGGTAAAGTTCTGGATTAATGTGTCGTTCTCTTCCCTGTGTAATATCCTGACAGCCTTGCCCCTGAGAATTGTCTACTGGAGTTTATTTCATCAGTCTTCTGTAAAGGATGATCAAATGAGCAGACTATCATGCACTCCACCCTCTTTTCTTTATATATATATATAAAATATATCTGTCATATAATGTTAGACAGTTCCACCTTGTTACCTTTATATTTATTTAAAGCTTCTCCCTCTGCAGTTTGTGTTCCACTGATGGTTATTCTACCATGTTACTATTACTCACAATAACATCTAAATTCACATCCTTCCTGGAGAGATGAAATGTTTTTTTTTTTTTATCTCAAAGCTTTGTTTTGTTGTACAATGGTTGCAATTGGTTTTGACTGCCATGTCCAGTTCCATAGGTGCATTAGGCACTGCTCTCACCTGGTGCTGCTCTCATTGCTTCCTTTTTTCCTTTCGTCTTCTCCTTCACCATTATCACAGGCCGTATACTTGCCTCTTCTTAAAGTCAGGTCTTCTGAGTTTTGGCATTGCTAATTCTGAAGAAATGCTTGTCAGCTTTGCCAGCATGAGTCACAGAAATATATATGATATCTATCCATGAAAATAAAAAAAAAAAATCCATTCATGAGCTTTCCCACAGATGCATCTCAGTAGTCCAGTAAAAGAGTTACAGAAGAATTACTGATGTATTTTCATTTTCTGCTGGAACAACTACAGGGAATCTTCCATGTCTCAGTCTGATTGGATGCTCATACTTACAGTTATTGAACAAACAATCAACAAAATTAAATCAGAAGTTTTCTGACTGTTTTACCTACGCTGGTCACTAATAAGAGAGAAGAGTCCAAGGGACATTGTCCAAGGGACAGGCACCTCCTCCATGATGGACATAGCAAAGATCAGCTCTGTGAGGGACATTGGCAACTGCAGAGTTTTTCCTCCCTTCCCTTCCCTTCCCTTCCCTTCCCATTTAGACAAGGTCTGCATCTACCCATATTTGAATTATGTCTGTTCTTCAGAAAGGTGCTTATCTAGTTCACTGTTGGGAACACAGGGGACACTGCTTGTTATATTTCATAATGAGAAGATGTAAAATTAGTTTTGATTCTAACTACCCCTGTGATCCATATTGATTCCTTAAGTCTCAGAGCACAAATGTACTGACAGTCAAGAAATGAGAGATTTGTAGATGGGAGGATAGAATTATTGGTTCAGTTTTGTCCATGAGAAATGACCCAAGCTCTTTCAAGGTGTTTCTGGAGGTGTCTAGCAGTATTAACATAGACATGTCTGCCAAAAAGAAGTTCTTTGACAAAACAAAACTCGATGTCTCACATACAGGACACTCTCCGAAAAGTTGTAGAGTAACTACAACTCAAAGATGTCAGTGAGGACTGCCACATGGGAGTTAATTTGTCAGTTGTTCGGTAATTAGTAAAGGTTTGCTTTTGTACTGCTTGAATTTTAGTGTATTTTGAGTCTTAAATATATTGTAACTAGAGGAAGAACTGTCCAACTCTTCTGGTAAACCCTATTTGGTTTGGTTTGGGTGTTTTTATCCTGTAGAAGAAGAATAATTAACAGGACTGAAATACTAGTGACAGTCCAGTTTGTAATCAGCCTTTCTGTACCCAGCGCTTTTCCTCAGAAACTAAAGGCTATGTAAAGAAAAGGAATGGCAAATGTACAAATAGCAGCAAAATCTACAGTTTTAAAAGGGCAGTATTCTAAAAGGACTCATTGATGCCCAACATGGCAGAAACATGACCAATGGTCAGACGCCATGGGCAGGGAAACCCTGCGCCCTGCCCAGCACTGTTTCCTGTGACAACACTTTATTCCTTGTGCAAGATAGGTCAGTCGGTGCTGATCGGATTAGTGTTAAATTCTACAGGTTTCTACAGGTTTCTGCTCCAAGCCTTCTCTACCTGTCACAATAAAATTACACTAAATTGTACGAGCAGATAGCTAGCTAATCATAACTACTAAGGGAGCCATGATGTCATGTTTGAGAGGATAGCAGGGAGTTGCACAGGACTGTCAGAGAGTGCAGATATGCTGAGAAAAAGGTGCATCAGACAAAGAAAGACCAATAGCAAATGAGGAAGGGGAAATTAACAGTGATTCAAAATTGCTAAAATACTAGGCTTCTTTCTAAAGCTGCACTCAGCCAGCTCTTGATGATGTAGACTACTGAATGCTTCACTGCTGATAAGGTTATATATTACTTGCGGTTTCGTTGTTGTCAGATCTGGCATTGCTCTGCATCAAACTCAGTTTGTGATGTTTTTGCTGACTGCTTTTGGCACTTGCATAGGTTATGATCCTGCATTGCATGTAGGTGCTAGACATCTGGAGTCTAGTTACTTAAGGCAGCCTTATTTTCCTGAGGTACATTTTCCAATCTGAAAGGCATGAAATAGTGAAGTGGATTGTACCATAGTGGAAGAAAAGTTATCTCACTCACCAGCTGCCATGGGAAAGGCAGATGTGGTGAATACCCTTGATTTTCTTGAGCTATTGGAATGTACAGAGCCGGGGAAGGATGTTCTGAGAATAGTGGGGAGTATACAGAAAGGAGAGTATTACTGAAAAAATATTACTGTTAATAATGATAATTATATATCATGAAGAGAAGCTTAATGATGGGGTTAAATATTTCTTTGATGAGAATATTTTCAGTTAAAGGAAGATGCATACACCCTAATTTCACTATAAGTCGCAGGAATGGAAAGACCATGAACACCTTGCTCAGAGTGCTCTATATTTCCAAATGATGCCCACGATCTTTGCCTCTTACCTATTCCCAGAAACATGCTTTAGCTGTCACCTATTTTCATGTGACATCTTTTTTGTTCAGTGCTGTTAAGTCTCTTGCTGCTGCTTCTCCACAGAAGATGTCCGAGTATCTTTTAGATCATATAGTCCCTGAACAGGTTTGCGCAAGGTCCTCGGGTGGTATTTTTCACAACTGGTCACTCAGTATGTCGTTCGACTAACATGAATGAAATGTAACTACTGAAGACAGGAGCCTGAATAAGCCTATGTGATTGCTCAGCCTCCAGCCTAACACTCCAATTTTATGTGCTATATGATATGATAACAATTCCCATTATTCATATATGACTTCATCACCTGTTCCTGAGGACTGGATGGCCTTCCAAATGTTATCATGAGAATAAAAAATTACTTAATACGCTCATTCCAAGCCATCTGTTTCTGAGTAGGTTTGGTTTTAGCCAGATTTCTGAAAGATATAGCCCTTTGATGAAGATTGATTAGCTTCACCACAATCCACATAACTTGCCCCGTTGGAGAAATAACTCTTCCCTGCTTAGACAGTCCATGACAAAGTGAGCTCTAGGGTAACTACCTGCCTAACACTAAGTTTTATAATAATTGCTGCTTGTAGGGAGGTATTTGCCACGTTGGAGTACATCATAGGAGAATGAGGGAAATACAGAAAATACCAATGAGCTTGTTCCAGTTATTCACTGTCAGTATTGCCTAGCTGTCTAGATCTCAGCAGTCAAAGTAAGGAGGATACCACCCTTGACTTTAAAGACTAGTTCATGGGGTAATGGCTATTACCTTCAAGAAATGAGAAGAAATGAGTCCTGTCATCTGAACTTCACTTTTTCCTATGTTGTATAACTAAGTAAGCCACCACTAGTGTCAAATGTTTTTCCACTTGGGTTTAAACACTTTTGAATTGTTATAACTCAATGTATATGCCAGTCATTTCACAATATTTTCAATGAGGAGAAATAGAAATAATAGTTTTATTCCTATTTTTCAAATATTGAACTTTTCATAAGCCAGTGAAGAAAGACACTAAAATGTTCTCTGCCAAGACTTCTCCACTTTCTGCTAGCTTTCCCTTAGTTATGTCACTTTCCTCCAGACTCCAGCATAGATTCACAGTAAGCATTATCTAGCAGTCTGCCCAGAAACAATATCCTCTAGCGTTGACTCTTCCACTCCTTTCTCCTAGACTCTTCTGGAAGAATCTAATCTTCCAAGAGAAATTTTAACCGCTACACTGAATTGCAAGTGTATTCCAGGGATGCAGGTTACAGACTAATTCATCAAAAAGTCTGTCCTAAGTAATAACTAATAGAAGATTATTAGAAGGCATGATCTCAGCCACTTATCTTTTGGATTTACACTGAGTGATGAAAAAAGAAAGGATGTCCAACTAGGTAAGTACTACAAATAATGTGGTGATTCAGTGAAATCGTCTTTACTTCAATATGATTTTAGTATAAAGAATAGCTCTTTAAAGGTAAGCCTCTTGATTTTCTTTTTAAGAAAACTAAATGAATTGAAAGGTAGCCAAAAAAAAATTCCTATTGCTCAGTTTCATTAATATGTTGATACTAGAAGTGTTATACCATATAACCTTGCAGTTATGAATCTATCATATGATGGAGAAGGTTTCTGGACTCCTAAAAAATATTGCAGTTGGGAGTAAGCTGCTATACAATTCATTAAGTTCTGGTCATACACCTAAGTTATTACCTGAGGAAGAGCATGGATGAAAGAGGTAGACCAGAAGAATTGTCTCCGTCGTTGCACACTGAGTTGCATCTGGTAAAAAATACCTGATTTGGATCACAATGACTTGGGGGAAGGTGTTCTTGTTAAAAGATCATTACATGGTATATATGAGAGATATGTAAAAGTAAGTTGAATTAGTACAATATTAGAGAGAGCTGGAAAAACTCCTGATGAAAATCTTTTCCATCAGAAAATCTGAGTTTGTCAAAATGCGTTGCCTTTGACAAATTTCTGATCCTACATAGATTTTGATTGGGAACCTTTTTGGACAGCTAAGTTTCTTGAGAGCTCACTCCCCGGATCCTTACCAGTTTGCCTTGAAGTCTGCTTGTCAGAAGCATTGTTTCTGGATTTTTTTAGCTTACAAGTTAATTGGCCTCTTGACTTTCTAAGCCATGAGAACTGAACTGCAGGTTAGTACCAGCTAGGTTCTCAACTCCTGACTCCTGTCTCCAGGGCTTTGTGAAAGACTCAGGGGAGATTTGAGAGACATCTCCAAACCCATTTAGCCTGACTCCAAGAATCCACCAGGGATAGATGGCGTCTAGACTCCTGGCTTTGCAGCAGAGAGACCAGAAAAATATAGTGTGTAAGTAAATTCTCAGGATTGCTCTTGTTTTTGAACTGAATTCAGGTGTCAAAATTTAACCTCTATTTTTTATTCTGGAAGTCTCCATCTATTTCACATTTTTTTCAGTTTCAGACTCTGTTCTTTCCAACCCACAAACCCCAAGCCACAAACCCCTTCTTAGACCCATGGTGATATCTTCTAACAGATATGAAGAAATAGCTCTGGGTGTGCATAGCTGAGACTTTGGGATAGTTAGGAACTGAGCAATGTCAGTTTGGAAGGAAGCATCAATACGGCTAGGAGAGCGTTGTAAGGAACTGCTGATGTCCTGATGCTGATACCTCAGTATCTCAGATTATACATGTATGCATATGTATTGTCTATACAGACTCGAAGGAAAGATTAATAAAGGAAACCTTTAAAGAAAAAGCTGCTGAATGTGATGGCTGTGGCTCTAGATGGTTTTCTTGTTGCCTTACTCAGAAGGGCAGAGGGTGTTGCTTTCCCGTTCTGGTTCTGGTGCTGAAGATATTTCTGAAGACTGCTCCACCCTTTGTCTTGTATCAGGTCAGTTATTCTTCTTGTAAACAGGAAAATTATCATGATCGCCTGTACTAGTATGTCTGGTTGGAATGCCTATATGGTTTTGTTGTTGTAAAAATCAACTGGGTTTCAAGTGCTTTCAATCAGATGCTTGGTTCTTCTCATATAATTTCAAGTTTTGGATAACAAACAATATTAACAGTAATTGTAAATATCACTTCTAAATTACAATTTTCTTATGAAATTCAACTGCAGGACACTCATTCCTCTTTTGGTCTGTCTTCAGTTACAGAAAAAATGAAAATCACAGGTTTTTCAGGCTTAAGCATAAGAAGAACCAGGCGACAGGCAATATAGTTGACCCACTGTTAAGCTGTCTGTGTCATGAGAGTCCTGAAGTCCTGCATTCTATAATGACTGAAAGAAAAGTTACAGAATCAGATTCAGCTGAAGTATCTTTCTCTTGAGCCTCCAGTATCCTAACAGACACTCTTCTAACATGGAGCATCTATAAATCACTTTCACACAAGTTGGTTAGACCAACAATTCTCGTGCGAAGTATCTTCCAAGTTACTTTCTTCTGGATTATATTCTACTGTGCAAATGCAAAATAACATCTGACCAGACAGAAAAAGTAGAATGACAGTAGTCAAAAAAAAATGGTGCAAAAATTGATTACGGCAATAATGCAAGTTACATAGAGGGATTTTCAGAGAGAACAGCATTGTTTGCCTGTAGGTACTAATGGTTTCTGAACTTAGAAAAGACTGATTGCTTCTCCAAAGAACTCACATTTTAAGAACAGAGATGGGAATTTTAAAAGCTACCTTTTTGTTATACTTAAAATAGTATATTATTGATATATTAATATTTTAGATTTGGGTTTTCAGCTCAGACATTGTGGCCACAGGGAGCTAATATGAATTTCCTGGGGATCTCTAGCAAAAGGTAAATGTTTCTGTATAGAGATCTTCTTCCTTATCAACAACTATTCATGAACAGACCATCCACATCAATTTTTTTACCTCTATCTTGATCATGAAAGTAACCAGCATTGCCAGCACTCAAGCCTCTCTTGACACGGACTGTGCATTCTCACCCTGTGCTGTCCTGCTTCTTCAGGCTGAGCACTTTTTTGGGGGAAATTGATGGAAATTTTATTTCTCCTCACCTTGGATTTATTTTAACCTGATTGGTTCCATGATCTTGTTCACAGTGCAGCCGTACAGATTCCTGAGTCGGTCCATTCTTAGATGAAAGAGCAGGTGACAATAAATAGCTTCAGTTCTTGGGTGAGGATTCCCACTGGAATCCTACAGATCAGATGTTCTCCTCTCTCCTAGTGTGATTCTCAAGTCCAGGCAGAACTTATGTTGCAACTGCAGATTTAAAGCTGTAAGAAACCGCTGTGTTTGTCTTTAGCCTGACTTCTCTAGTTGAATCAGTGTATAATATTCATACTATTGTATAGTGTATTCTATACTTTCTTTGGAGGAAGGGGAAGAGCAGATGGAATGGAAACTAGAGATAAAGAAGTTAACCCACCGCATGTGTACAAGTATGTCTATAAATACATATACTGTAGCTTTTTTTTGTCCATTAACCTTTTCACTTTTCAACTAAAGAAAGAGAACTTGGGCTGTTTCAGTATTGCCTCATTTTCCAATCCTTTAATCTTTCCTATAGATCTTTTTAGAACCCTTTCCAATTTATAAATAGCTCTTTTAAATGATGAGTACCAGACTTGGACATGTTTAACTCTGCAATAATGCCTGATACCTTAGTAATATAGTAATAAGGGAAAGGAATTACTTTCCCTTGTTATAATTAATTGTTTTATTAGTTATTACAGGGGTCACTGTCAAAGCAAGATTGGGTTCTTCTGCACTAGGTTCTGTACTGTCCCTAAAAGGAGGATGCTCCTGTAGCCTTTGTTCTTTATTCTGAGATTAATGTCCTAATATTTGACGGTATGAAACACCATATTTTTCATTTGTACTCAATTTTTTGAGCCAGTGAAATCATGTGGTATCATTCTCTCATCCCCTTCTCTATGTTGCATGTTTATGTCATTTCTGTTCAGCACAGTGAAGTGTTACTTGTGTATTATAAAGCACCTCTGGCTGTATTTTAACTTTTCTGGATAATCACTTTGTATTTGTCCTTCTGATTTCATTATCAATCACCTACTCATTCCCATTTCCCCATTTTACTCCTTATATATATCGATCTGTTTATGTGCATATACATAGAGACATACAAATATTGTATACATATGTATTTTTAAGAACGGCTTTCATTTCCTTTTCTAAGCCAAGTTGGCTTATTACCAGAGCAGTTGTCCTTCTTTATTGATTGTGGCTTTTGGACATCTAGTAAAATATTCCTAAACAGTTCCTAATTATTCATATTTTTCTGTTTAAATTCTTTCTCCCAATAGATTTGGCTTTATTTGTTCTCCGCTTTGGAAAATTGACTCCTTTAAAGCTCCAAGCAATTCAGTAGCTGCCATAAAAATTATGAAACAAAGCCCAAGGAAAGATCCTGACCTCCCCTTGCTTCATTTCCAGAAAGAATATGAAAGGAGGATGATGCACAATCTTGATTAAAATTAATCTAAGTGTCTGAGAGAGAAGCAGTAATTTTTAGAGCTCACAGTAGATTTTCATGGTCAGGAAGCTTGACGCGCATTGAAAAAAACTGTAGTTTGTAATGCCGGCTATCTCACAAGCAGTACTATCAAAGTACAAAGTGCTGATATTTTGGAATAGTGGACTCTGGAACAGTTATCTGTGCAGGTCTTGCACAGGTAGTGTGAACTCCCCAGTTTTTTATCCATTCACTAGTACAGCTCATTATTACTGAAAATACCTGTATTATTGTTACCAGGACAAAGGTGTCAGTTTGATTGTAACTCTTCTGCATTGTAGTTCTAAGGAAGGTTACTCTCCTTCAGTTTTAAAACCAGAAAGTGAAGGTTTTAGACAAATAGGTCCTGTAGTTTCATTTTCTCTTATACAATCTTAAAAACTCTAAGCACCAGCTGTGTTGGGTCATGAAATAAAAGGGCTCCTTAAGATTTGGACTGAAGACTTGCTCTGAGAAGAAACATACTTCACTTTCTCAACCTGGTATGTCAGTGTTGCGTTGGATACAGCCTTCTGAAAAGAAATCATCAAATATACACTTCAGAGAAAAAATAGCCAATAATGAGAACAAAAATAGGAAGCACAATCTAATATGTCTGCACAAAAGCAGAGTCACTTCTTAGTCTTTCATCCCCTGTTAAGTAATTAATGAAAGAACTGAAACTTTTCTCTGAAAACAATAGCTTTTTAAAATTTAGATTACTGTTAACTGGGAGTTTTAACTGAAAGTCTAAGGACACCAAAATACACTGTTTCTATAGGCATTTTTATAGACATAACATGATGTTTGGTTGGGTTGTTTCTATTTTGAAGAATTCTTCTGATAAATTCAAGACATTGATATGAACCATGGTAAAGATGAAAAAAGTGGTGCTACCACAGACAGGTCTTCATAACTCAAAACACTTATTTTGAGAACTTCAGCTGGTGAGAACATTGTGTAGAGGGTCAGCTGATATCCTACTTGTCTTTCTTTGAAAGCCTAGTTTCATTAATGTTTACTACAAATGATGAGAGTAAAACTTGCATTCCAGATCATGTGAAAGCTTTTGCTCAGTGTAACCAAACTCTTCTGGGTTTGTTTGTTTGTTTGCTTGGGGTTTGGTCATGGGTTTTTTTTTAGATATAAAATATGAAGCAAAAATCAAGTTCTGTTCAGATCAACACTTTTATTCAGCTGAAGAGTCAGACAAGAAAAAAGTTTTTCAGGGTGTCCTAAACAGTTCTTTCCTCAGTTCTTCCCTGAACTCTTGGCAATTGTCTTTATTCTTTACTTTGTAAATTCTTTCTAAACTTCAGTACATCAGAATTTCAAGGGTCAACTTGTGCTTTAGAATTCTTTTCCTTATGTTGTAAAATTTCATTTGGAAAAGCCAAATGAAACTGCAACAATACACTATGGAATTATTGATGCTGAAGGGAAAAATAAAATTTGATTTCCTTACATCTGCTTCTTATAACTTTTCTAAAAATTGTATTAGTAGATCAATGTTGAGTTTTCATTTCTGTTCAGATAGTAGGATCTGCATCTATACTTTACATCTTTTTTCCCTTCTAACCGCTGTTTTACTGTCTCCATCCTGCCTATCTGTCTGCTGGAAAATCAATTTTTTGCAAGAAAATTTTGCCAAATACTCCATGGTAATCTGTTGCAAACTAATCTTTAGTTGGCTCTGAGCACAAAGTTACATTGTGGAAGTCGTAGTTGTACCCAAATGTCACTATAATGTGCATTGTTTCAGGATGGAGAGCAAGCTGCATGATCTTTCCATGTTGCAGATCAAATGGACATGTTTTACAGCAACACAATGAGTCAAGTTTCTTGGAGCTGTTCTGAAGTCTCCGTTCCATCTCATTCAATTTTCGGCTGCCTCCACTTGTTTAGCCTCTTATCAGTTTACATATATCTCAAGGATAAGACACTCCTTTAGCCAAGTTAATTATACTGTCTTCATCCCATGCAATCATAAGCAGGCCTGGTTATTTTAATCATCTTCACGCCTACTTTCCTATGCACACTTTGCTTCCACGGTAGCCATTCTGAAATGTGTGAGCTGGACTCTTGCCTAGAAGTAAGCCGATCCCTGCATTACCCTGAAATGTTCTCATTGCATTTGCTTCTAATTGGGTAATGTGCTGCACTGTTTTTATATGACATTTCGTTCCTTGCTATCAAACATTCCATGCTTTTTTCATGACATGATTTATAAGACTTCCTTGTCACCTACATTCCTGCCAATTCTCCCAGAGATTCATCCCTAGATTGTTCTGTTTCTTGCAAAGTCTCACCCTTGTACTGCTGCTAATTGAATATTTGCATACCCTGTTCCTTCCGTCTGGATCTCCCAACCCTTTTAACTCACTGAATGTCCCTTGCCAAACACTTTTAAAAGTCAGTCTGAAACTTTCCACTTTGAGTATTGCTTTTTGTGTTCGTATGTAATCCTTTTCAAAATATTCAGAGCCCAGAAACGTTTCCACATTTAAGCGATCAGAAGTGAGAGATAATAGCAGGGTTTCAGGCCAAATCAGATATAGACTGATCTGTGAAAGTGTCATTTCCTTGTAGAATCATACAGCAGTGACAATCGCGCGATGGTTAAGTCACATATGCTGAAAAAAATTCAGCATGTCCTCCTAGTAAAAACAAATCCAGGAGGTCCTTAATGTTCTTGAGCGAGTACAGGCCTGTTACATTTATATGTACAAAAATGGATCTGAAGCAGCAATATGTTGGGTAGCTTAAGTTGTTGGAAACTGGAAGCCTGAAATTTAGCAGCAGATAAAAAGTGTTCAATTCTGTAATATCAAAGCAGTAAGTTCAAGAATTAAATATTTTTATTCAGGTAAATGCTGCGTGCTCAGCAACAAGTTAACAGACAATCCTTCTAATAAGACCAAGGATGCCGTCTGATCTAGTCCCGTCCCTCTCTTCACCATGTTTCCAACTCCTTCTGTTCCCCTCTAAGTCTTGCTGTGTCCACTGTTACTTACGTGCAATTCAGAATTTAGATCTTGTCAATCTACCGGTTTTGTGCCAATATATAAATGACATTATCAACTTCACTTCAGAAACTGTTATGAACATATCAGTGAAATCTCCAAGAGAGATACCAGTTTAAAAAGATGATCAGTGTAATACATGCCTGTCAAATTATGAAAGTAAGACATGCCAGCATGTTTTTACACCGTATTGATAATTCTACACCAGCATTTTTGCTGACTTGACTTTCTAATTTAGTCCTTACTAGACTTGTATTGGAGAAACATTGAATTTCTGACAGATTTAAAGAATAAAAAATTGCTTTTATTGTGAGTATGATAAACAGACTAGTAGGGATGTTATCCAATGATTCTGCTTTATCTTCAGAGGATGCTGTATCCTGCAACTTATTTGACTGTTCTTTGAGTATGTGAGTATTTTTGGAGTATTTTGAGTATTTTCTGACCAAAATCTTAAAAAAACACAGTTTTTCTCTGTTCGATATTAGAAATATCAATACAAAAATAAAACAAACCTTTTGGGTTTGTAGGGTTTTTTTTGTGAGAAAAAGCTTTATTTCTTTCTATAGGTGGACACAACCTTCAGGCTCCAATAGCTACAAATTTTCACACCTTACTACATTAATTTAATATCATTAAGCTAGCAGTGACCATTCCTTTTTAATGTCTTACTAGAATCAATCAGTGTTTATATTAATGTCAGGAATATCCAGAATTATGAATAGGCTCCAGCAGCAACATGTTTTAGAAGTTTATTAGATACCATAATTATCCTCTCACAGGAACCTCTTCTCTGCAGGACGAATACTGAGAGCAAGTGCCATATATTTACCTTTTCCCTGGCTTTTACCCCCTTGTGAAGGGCCTGATATTGGCCACTCTCCATAGCAAAATATCTGAAGATGGGTCTTATAAGAGGTCCAAGAATGGCCAAGGTTACTGTATGATTGAGGCGGTATTTTAGCTCAGTGCTCTCCAAAAACATTACCTAGCTGTTTAGGAAAGTGAAAAAGTTAAAAGTGAAAATTCAAACAGTGTAGCTGTGTTTACAAAGCAGAAGGATTTTGTAAATAACTGGTATCAATATGTTGTTATGAATGGGATTTACTTATGCAGAGTGTTTTTCAGCATTGGAACAAAGACTTTGCTGAAATGCAATAGCATATTAAAGGTTTAGCAAGAGATTAGCTGTGCAGTAAGGACAGGGATTGGCTTGTAATTATCTAGAGATTTCATTGTTGGTGAATGTGCCTTCATAACCACCACAGAGGAGACAAAAAACATGGAAGTTATGTCCAAGGGTCTGAATTACCTGTCACACTGGCATATGTCAGAGGTAACAGTTGCAAGCAGCCGGAATTACACAAACAGTGACAGAAAGTTGCTCCCTAATGTGAAATTTAAATAAATAGAAAGGGATTTGTAGATGCACTTATTTTTGGAGAATAGCTTACTGAAGAGGTACGACAGTGAACAGCAAAGTCTGCCGCTACTGCAGCTGTGGTTTACTTTACAGTTTTGTCTCTTTCAGAAGCTTATTTCACCTCCTGAAGCTTTTTCTTCCTTTGTCTTTTCATTGTGCTTGAGGAGACTTTTGTGCCCTCCAACATTTCTCAAGAGGGAGACGTGCCCCGAAACCTCTCAGAAGCACAACCACCTGCCAGTCCTGCAGGCAAGCAGCAGTGCAGCAGCAGCTGGCTGCATACTCTCTCAAGGAATTACAGAAGAAAAAGTCAGAGTCAGGAAAAGAGGATGTAAATTCTGTAGACATGTAAATACTGAAGTGAAGTTTTTTCTTTTAGAAAGCAGGTAATACAGACATGTACATGTACATTAATTACCCATTTGCTCTGTTGATTGTGTCTCTTGTATGATTTTGGAAGGGTGAAGTAGGTCTTAGGTTATGAGTTCAGTTCTTAGCACTAGATTTGAGAAAACAAAGCTTTAAATAAATTAGTGCAAGTTCAGACTAGTACAATTTATTCCAATGTCTTCAGTTTAGCCTTTCTGGTACATGACAGCGCACAATACACATTCCCGTGCGGAGTGAGCTGTTGTGACTGCAGAGGAGCTCAGGGCTATCATTATGGTTCAGAAGCAGAGCATCTGTGAGGAGCTGCCGTGGTCAATCTGATTTTATGTTGTGCATGTATTCTGGAGCTTTCCCTTCACATACAGAAAACTCAAATAAGATGGGAATAAACTACAGCATATAATGGAATGAAAAGGAAAAGAAATTTCATTTTGCAGTTTTAAAACACAAAAATCTTCATCAGAAACCTTCATGAGGTCCTAGCTGGGTCACAGGTTTTGTGGCTGGAACACAAATTGAGTGCCCAATATTGGATAATCTCATCTTAAGGTTCCAAATACATGCAGGAAATAATTACAACTGGTGTCTACTCACAAGAGCTACTGAGCACCCACAACACGTATTTCTGTTACATCAGATTTCATTCTGACCCCCTGTTTAAGCGTTTACATGGTTTTAAATGGTTGCTGCAAATTCAGACCTTTGAGAAAGACATATGACTGGCAGAGAATAAATATTTTACATGGAATAATTACTTATTGCCTGAAGTCTTTGGCATGCTATCCAGCAGGAAAAAAAAACATTTTAATAAATGCCAACCACACCTACAAAAGATAAGTACCATCACAAATCATACTCACTTATTCCAAGATTATCATTTGATAACCAGTCCAAATTGCTGTTGAGATAATAGCACCTCTTTTGATGTTACTGGCAAAGTGCAGGTAAAAATATTTCTGTGTTTGGCTTTCACCATTAGTGCTAAGATTTTACAAAACCTAACAACAAAACAAGAGCCAAAGCATAAGAGGAAGGATATTTTCTCATAGTAGAGTAAATTAGATACGCTTCAGCGTACTTTGGAAACAATTGCCACCTACCAGAAATAGGCTATTAAGTGGAAAGTGTATAAACACAGAACTTATTTTACTGGGTAAACTTTGGAAATATTTGGTACAATCTCTTTAGTTTAAGCCTAGTTTTCTTAGAGGAGTTTGGAAAAATACTTGCAGCAAATATAATAACATTCTCCCAACAATGAGAGAAGCAAAGTCACTTTTTTTGGAAAAGGTACAAACTGGCTGTGTTGTTGTAACAGATTTCTCCCTGATGCCTCAGGTCCACCTCCGTTTAAAGGCTGCCTTTATAACATCCCAGAAAACTTTAGTCAATGTCAGGTTTACACCAGCGCAGAGCAGAATCTCTGGTGTATCAGTTTAAAACAATGGGATCCTTTATGCAGGGAGATTGTGACTCACTGCCTTGTTTGTCCTAGCTAATGAGAACTAACAGCACTGTCTGTAATGGATGTGCCGTGGATATTACTGTGGGAACGTGCCTTCAGGAAGAGATCCAACTATCTTCAACTGTGTAGTCAAAGATGATTGTTATTAAAATAATTTTGGAAACTCATGTACAAGATGTACTTGAATTGCACTGTGAATAAGTTAACGATTGTTCTAACTTATCATAGCTGTTCTGCACGTATGTTCAACAAGCAGCTGGTTGGCATTTTAATGCTGTGTATGTGTGTGGGGAGAGGGGTGTGAGCAGACCTACTCTGCTGACTCATCTTGATAGATGGATTGGGTTTTACCATCACTGAATCAGACAAACACCGAGTGGTTCTCCAAGATGAAATAGCTTGAGGGAAAAGACTGAACACTCTGCATCAGACCTTACAGTAAATCAGACCAAGGAAAGGTTCAATTCAAGCGATTGGAAGCTTGCTCAGGATTTCTGCCAGGGTTTGTTGCACCATAAATGAAAATCCAACAAAGTAGGAGATGGAAATCTGTTAAAGACCCTTGATTGCATATTTGCTGTGTGGGAAACTGGCAGGGACAGCTCATCTCCCGGTATTCGGTGACTGCTTACGAGAAGTTAGCTGCTGTTTAGAAAGTATGGCTCTTCCCAGATCGATAGAGAAGATATCTCCTTGCAGGGGACACAGTTGTAGAGAAACTTCCCTTCTGGTGGAGTCTGGAATACCTGCAAGCCCTAAAATTTAGAAATGAAAATCCCTATGACTGTGGGGAAATACGGGCGTAGGAAAAGAATGAGCCAAGTTTCAAGGTGAGAAGAGTTGGGAATCTTTCATTCTTTCTCCTCTGTGGAGAATTCTAGCTCTCTGACAAAAGTCTTGGAGAAGACTGAGGACTAGCATTGAGCCTTGTACACGTGGTCTGTCAGATAAAGGGCAGGAGGAGAGTGAATGTGTGACTTTCTGTTCCCCTCCTAAGCAGGCTGAGATCCATAGCAGAGCATGTAGACTCAACCGTTTTCTGCAGGAGTACAGAGTGTTCAATAAACCAGCTGGGACAAGAACAACTTGGTAAGGCCCTGAACACTGCAGAGCTGTAAATGAAACTATTTATACAAAGTAAAACCAGCAACAGATATTTGGACACCACCATCATTATAATAATTTCTAATGCATTTCTTTTTAAGAAAGGCTGTGGACCTGATAGTGTGGCTTAGTGATTCATCCACAGCAAATAACCACTGAGTAGGTACAGAAGCAGCATGCGCTTGTGACCGAGTGAAGATATCCATTTCAGATTATTTTGCATGATGAAATTTGGCTGTAAAAGGTCAGGACTGTGAAGTATTTAATAAAAAAAAAAAAATCAAATAAAATTAAAAAGTTAGCAAATCTGCTTTTCAGTTATTCAGCATGCTGCTTGTCCCAGTCATGCACGTTGTGTAACGTCTGTATGTTCTTATGCACACACTGTAAATTTTGCATCTATATCACAACACTTGTATATGTCCTATCAGCCCCTATGGCTGGTGGAGGCCAGACCTGAAACCTGTCCCTCACATACATCTCTTTAGCTAATGAGAAATGTTTTTAAACGTGTCAAAAACTTCCTTTAAGCCTCAGGTGAGGACTGCTACACGAAATGTAACTGTCATGAAACATGTCAGGGGCTCTCATAAGCAGAAATTAACAGATATAAATGATCAGAGACTCAGTGAAATTCTGACATGCAAATGTTCTGGATAGTGTGGTAGACCAGTTTGGAATATGCAACTTTCACAAAAATGCAATATATGTTAAAAAAAAGGAATAGTACTTAAATAATCAATAGAAAATTTCAAATTTGCAACCAGAACATAAATGTTTGGATTCTGAAAAACAGCTGAAGCACTGCCTGAGGTCTTCACATTTCCATTCTTCTCTTCTGGCTTGACTCTTAAGCAAGACCACATCTCCTCTGATACAACCATGAACTTGTTTTTCTAACAAAAACATCAATGTTTCCCACGAAAAAACACTAAAAGGTACTTTAATCATAATCCATAAACCATAAATTCCCATTATTGAGAGCTAAAGGGGTGTTAGATACTTATTAGACCTTTCAGCTGAGATGCAGAGTGGGAACATAACGGAGAAATGAAGATGTCTGCAGTATCTTTCCACTGTGCTCCTCCACTACAGGGCTGTACACAGTCTGGCAGTAACATTCATACTGTTACTTAGACTGCATTAAAATCCAGGTGCTAAGACCATCTGATTTCCCCAATCTACTAGCCATAATAGAGACATAACCTGTCCCCAGTCTGTGCCCATCTTCATCAGAATTGCACATTACATGTATGTGCAACACTTGCGCAAACTTTTTTCTTCAGTGTTGTTATAACCTGGAAAGTAGATATTCAAGAATAGAAAATCACATGCAGCTATAATTAGCAGGATTACGAATAGTAAGTAAACTACTAAAACTTTATGAAAATTTTACAGATAGTGTAGTTCAGATAACTGAAAATAAAAAGGAACTTTTCATCTGGAGTGGGAATGAGTTAGAGAAGATTCCCAAAAACTTGTCCACAATCCAGATGAGATTACCATCATTAAATATCTATCTCGATCACTATTCACTGTCTCAAATGTCCCTTATTTGTCCCAGCAAAGAACTAGAAAACCTATTCTTCGAACTGGACTTGGCATGCTGTACTGAAAGAAACTTGCCTAGCTGAAGAAGGACAGCTAGGAAAGCCTGAGGAGCAGGGCTGAGGGAGGTCACCTTGCTGGGGCTGCCTTTGCATTATGGAACAGTCAATAAACCAGGTAACCTATGGAACAAGCGAAACGTGTTGACACACATGCCTGGGGGCCTTGTACAGCCGCTAAGCATTTATAACTAGTATTAATGAGCCATTAAAAGAAGAGAAAACCCTGCATTCCTGTTCTACTTCTCTGTGCTTATTATCCTATGAAATCTCCATGGATTTGGGCTGGGAATATTTGCTTGTTAACCATACCTTTATCACAGGCATGACAGAGGTAGTCCTAATACCAACACAGTCTGCCCCATAGAGCCCCCACGTTGCACAACTTGGCAGCTGCTTTGAAGGTAGCTGTGAGCAGTTCTGCCTGTGCTCCCAAGTCAAACAAGACTAAACTGTTGTGTTAGTGGGTAACTTAGTCCAAGGCTTGGCTAATAAGGCAATGGACAGTTTCTATTAGGTGGGTTTAGCATCACGCTGACCAGAGCCACACACAGACACACCAAGCTCCTAGTCAGCTTGAAACACAGGCAGAATGGATGCCATCCTGTGCAACCTGCTTTAGGTAACCCTGCTCTGGCAGAGGGGTTGGACCAGATGATCTCCAGAGGTCCCTTCCAACCTCTGTGATTCTGTGACAAGCTCACGGCTTTCTGGCAGAGATGGTATAGACACTCTGTTTTTACCACCCTCCCTTTCCCCTTGGTAAGTAACGTATTATGCAAGTGGGAAATGAAAGACATACTGAGAAACACACCTATACCCACGTGGGCTGAAGAGAGCCAAAATTGTGACGTGCTTCTGGAAAGTGTGTTGTTGAGCATGTGGAGAATAAATAAGAAACTCTAGTATCCTTCCCCCTTTGAAAATATTTCTTTTCTCTGCACATTTCAAAACCCAATGTTCTAGATCCTTAGGTGCATGTAGTGCTTCCACGGAGCCGGTGATGCTTGGCATGGAGAGACATGGGACAGGTCATATAATCACAATTGTGCTTCACATACGTGTTGTCTAATGAAAGTTTAGCATTAAAAGAATCTAGAAATTAAATGTTCCTACATAATTTAAACAAATATTTGTATTCCTTTGAGATTTTCATGTTATAATACATTTTACCTTAGATATTTGCCCAAATATTGCTCAGCAAGAATGCCATTAACAAATGTTTTGTATTTCTGTTCATGGTATAGTCTGCCTTTTCCAATGATGTTTTTTTTGGTGATAAGTCAACTAATTGTTGCCACCTTGTGACACCAAATCTCCACAATACTCTTCCTGTTCTGTTTGGTAGCAAGAAGGCATCCAGCTGAATGTATGGCCTGAGATGGTTTGCTGCTACCCTAGAAGCTTCCGGGCAGTTATTTGCAGCACTTCTAGATTCATTTCACAGTGCTAACACAGCTATGAATTTGATATGAAATTATATTTAAATTAAAAACACTCTCTTCCAGTTCAGCTCTCTTGTAAGAAGTACCTGAGCCTCTTGATTCAATCGCCTCGGTAAGTCAGATTGCCTAGAGCTCACGATTAAACTGCTTTAATTCCCTTTTTTAAAGGTCATGTAAACATGTGTGCTTAGTGAATTAGATGCAAATTCAATTCCCTATTCACAAAGCTTCCTAGTTAAGTTCCCTACCTATTCCTCACATGCAAGCCTGCATCTGACAGCAGAATATTGACTTTTGAGCTGTAGTCAAAGACATGATTAAACAAAGAAAACAACTGCCCCTGCATTGGAGAGAATATTGATACAGGGAACTGGAGCTACATTTTTTCCAAATGGTGCTCATTGTGTAGGTTAACTAACACATTTTAACATGGCTGTTCCATACTTTTATTTGTTTTTATACACTGTATTTTTATAGGGGTAGTATGTGCTGCAGAGCAATGGATAGAGATCTCGGTACCAATGCCTGGATTTTCTTGAAGCGGTTAAATTAAGCACTGACTGAGCATCCTTCTTAACAAGTGCTGCTAAAACAAAAAGATGATAATAATGAATATCAGTTTTAAATTCAACTCGATCAAAGACTGAATGAACCACACTGAAGAGTTCACCATTACAGTAATAATAGTAGAGCAAAATTTTTTGGTTCTGGCATTCAGGTTCACCTATAAATAACAGCTTCAGTTCTGATTTTCATAATTCTGCAAATAAAATTGTTACATTTATGATCTTGTTGTTAGATCTTTCCTTATAAGTAATGAGTAATTATCTGTGCGCAATTCTGCTAACCCCTTATTACGATACGAAGAACTGTTACCCTAGCTCACACCACAGGTCTTGCAGCACAGTACCTTAACCTCTGACTGGGGCTGGCGATGGAAAGACAATGAAAAGCAGTACAAACAGTGTGAGCCTTCCCCAGACATCTACACTTAGTTTTCTGGAAACAGTAGGTCTGAAATAATCCTGAACTCATTATTTAGGAATTGTCAGTTGTGCCAGACCTGGGAGTCTGAAGATGGTAAGTCCCAGAAAGTCACCAGGTTTGTGTAATAATTCGATTTTGCAGACAATGAAATCTCAACTTCTGTGTTTGCCTCCAGGTTTTCAGCCTCTAAGGTACACATTTTCAAGAGTTTTCAAAGACCAGGAGGACAAAAACATCTTCTGAGTACATGAAAATCTCAGATGAAAACAAACAAAACAAACAAACAACAAAGCAACAAGTCACTCACACCTGTTGTCGTGCTCGGTAAACCACCAGGTACAAGAAAAGCTGTGGTATTGTCTAGGGCAGGCAATTCTTCAGAAGTACTTTGATGCTCACCACAGGCAATACATTTTCCAGGTGTATCACCATACAGACAATCCTTGCTGTGGGAAGATCCACAGCTGTTGTTAAGCCTCAAGACTTCCCGTATTGCATGAAGTTACGGCACTGTTAGAAAGGAAAATGGTATGATATGCCTGTTGACAGGACGAGGGGCAACGGGCACAAGCTGGAACACAGGAAGTTCCATTCAAACACAAGGGAAAACTTCTTTAGGGTGAGGGTGACAGATCCCTGGAACAGGCTGCCCAGGGAGGTTGGGGAGTCCCCTTCTCTGGAGGCTTTCAAGACCCGCCTGGATGCAGTCCTGAGTAATGTGCTCTAGGCATTCCTGCGTCAGCAGGGGAGTTGGACTAGATGATCTCTAGAGGTCCCTTCCAACTCTGAAAATTCTGTGATTCCGTGATTCCGTGATATGATTTGATAAGTGTCATGACAGATTGGAATGATGAGGAAAGGGTAGACAGCAAAAAAATTCTAGTGAGAGAGCAGATAAAGAACTGGCATACATGCAGATTCATCATCCTTTTTCATCAAACAACTCCCTCAAGACTCTCCTGGTATGCTTACGAAAGATAAGTCATCCAGCTACCTAATGGGCTCAGCGTGAGATGAACTCTCAACTGCAAGTTCATGTACTTCTGGGGTCACCTGCTGTTCTGGCCTCTTGCTGAGGGTTCTCCGAACTCCCACCCTTAGGTCAGAACAAGACCTGAGTATCAGCCACGTATCTGCCTTCAGGTCCCACTGGGGACTTGATATCTGCATTTCTTCCTTTCAGAAATAAATGAATGTGAATATTAGCCAGCAGATTTCTTAAAAAAAATAAAATTAACTAGCAACTGGAATAAAAGGTTAAAGGGAATTAAACTCAACAATTAACCCATCTCAATACTTAATATCATCTGCTAAAACAACGTATTTCAAACCTTGAAACCCTCAAGCTTCTCACCTGAGAAATTTAAAAGAATTAGCCAAGAAGCTCTCTGGACCACTACAGCTAATTTTCTTTATTGAGTTTTGGGAAAGAAGGGATATTTCAAAGAATTGCTGACTTGCCAAAGTAATCATAGCATTTAAAGAAAATGGCCCAGGAAATGATAGATCAGTTACCCTGATACTAATCTTAGGGGAGAAAAAAAGAAAGCCAGACAAATTCAGCGCTCTATCAACAGGGAATTACATGCTAAAAATAAAGCTATATCATTCAACACAGTTTCACAGAAAGTAGTTCTTGTCAAATTATCTTCCTGAGGGTTTTTTTTGCAAGATTATAGGTCTGGTTGATAAAGGTAGCTGTATTGTTACAGTGTAATTAAATTTCTGCAAGGCATTTGACATACTACACATGACATTGTGTTTTAAAATCCTGCATTATATGTAATTAATAGAGCATACATTTCATGATTTAAAAGCTACTTGACTGATAGCTCTCAAAATGTATGCATTAATGGAAAGGCATTAATTAGCTGTGCCATTTCTAACAAGATACTGCAAGACCCTTGGCACTAAACCATTTTAAACCCTTCTTTGAAAACAATCTGAGCCGTGGGCACAGTCTGCAGGGGACACAAAATTGATGTTGTGAAAAGTAATCAGGAGTCAGCTTTTGCGGAGTGCGCTCCATCACCTGGATAGGTGACTTGAACTGAGCGTAGGAGTTCGAACACACTCAAATGCAGTGAACAGGGAAAAAAAAACGTGTTGCAGAGTGGAGCTGCCAGCCCATGGCCCCAGGCAAAAGGACCTATGTGCCTTTGAATGCATGAAAAACTCATCCCAAACGGATGCAGGGGAGAGACCTCATCTTTCACATTGGGCAAAGCGACATGAGGTTGCATGGGTGTGAAGGTGGTGCCAGACAAAGCCCCGGAGAAGAAAATGAAGAAGAATAAGGCTGAGGGGATTATTTGGAGCCTGTATGGAGATATAAAGGACCAAAGCAGCATTGGGGAGAGGAGGTTAGAGAGGTGGGCACTGCTGAAACGTGGCTCCTGGTGTCAGCCCACCCCTTCCCATCACCTTCAAGCCTGTTCCCTGTCCTGCAGGTGACTGACCATGGCCACCTGGGGAGAAACCCAGCCCTCTCCCTTCCCATGGCCACCCTGTGCTCCACACCCTGCAGCAGCTGGGGGTGACAAGAAGGCTGGCAGCCACCCTGAGGGCACAGCTGCCACCGCTGGGGCATCGACTTCCTGCTCTCCAAAGACCTTCTAGGGGAAACAAAAAAATTAGGTCCCGTGGTGAGAGATTAAATGGTAACAGTGGTCCTTTCTGGCTTCAGAGCCCACGAATCACCCCGCACTGTCTGGTTGGGCTTTCCTCCTTGGTTAAATGTTGGGGGGGGGGGGGNNNTAAGTCGATTTATAATCTTTTAGCAAAACTGAAATGTCCCTGTAGGTCTGACAATCTTACTCTGATTAATTTTGTGTTTCTTTTCCTGTTCAAAAGGGATTTGGTGCTCCCCAGGGAAAAAGGACTGGAATCAAGTAAGAACACATATGAACGTGTTGCAAATCGGTATGTAGCAATCCTGTTAACAGTTATTTGCAACAGCCAATATCTCCGTGCTTAAGATCTCCAAGACAGTGAAAGTCATGATAGTATTGTATATCTACTTAGGTTAAGATTTTACGTATCAGGAAGAATTTCAGGCTAGAATATTCTTTTTAAATGTTCAAGTGTTTTCCCAACAGCTAGTATTGAAAAAAAACCCCAAAACTCAGACCCAAGTCTTTACAGAGGTTTCAATTAGTGCATAGGTCAATTAGTTCATTGCTCCATGTTAAAGCAAATCCTCAGCTTGTTAGTTTTCAAAATCTGAACTTCAACATAATTTTACGAAGAACCAGTACCTTTATAATGGGCCAAATTAAGCCAAAATCCTTCATGCAAGGGGGCATAATGTTTGGATTTTAAAAATCCACGTGAGACATGAATTCGTTGGTTGGAATCCAATACTAATTAAAATTAAACAGAATCCAACAGACCTTTGATAATTACATCAAAAGTTCATATTCATTTGATGTGGATTGTCTATATTTCATTGTTACTCTCTTAAAAGATTATTTATGTACAAAGAGTTAGAAAAGAGTATTAATATTTAAAAAGTGAAACTATAAGGGCAAACACTGATTCAGCATGTTTTAATTTATTAAACGTTCGCTTTATTCTGCTCAAAACCGTCACTTGAGACATTATTTTTTGCATAAAGAATGATCTACAAAGATTCTTAGTAAAATACATTTCTAGTGGAACAAGAAGTTTAGCTTGTTTACTGGGGACTGGATTCAACAGCATTTGCTTAACAAGCTGGGCATTAAGGAACCACATCAGTCATATTTTTATTCCAAATTTACCATTGGTTTACTAAGCCAAGCTCCTCCAGAGGAAAAAATCTG
The DNA here is from genome assembly GCA_013397275.1 of Burhinus bistriatus. Lineage (NCBI taxonomy): Eukaryota > Metazoa > Chordata > Aves > Charadriiformes > Burhinidae > Burhinus > Burhinus bistriatus. The sequence continues at coordinate 77,796 of VYXH01007960.1, forward strand.
ATTTCATAAAAGATCACACACAGCAGCCCAAACAATGTGAGATGCTGTACTGAAAGTTGTCTGGAAATTCGGCATATTTTATGCAACTAAGCACAAAGCCCTTTCCTCACAGCTGAATATGTGGAAAGCACAGCAGTATTATAAAAAGGAGAGATTACCAATGATGTCTAGACGTGGAGAAAGTATGACCTCAGTTAGAACACTCCAGTATTTACTTTTCATTTCTAAGAGAGATATACAGTATTTCATGGTTCCAATACACAAGGCAGCAAGGTTTCTGAGCAGTTCGGCAAAAGTCCTCAAACAGACTGCAGGCTGGGAAAACTTAAAAGGAAGAAGAAAGGATCTGAATGAAAATCATCTTTGCTAGAAAAATAAGAAGCAGAGTGCAGCTACTTCTCCTTTCCATCATGCAGACGGTGTTGATTGCATTTTAAAAGTATCCATATTAAAAACAAAACCAACACTAACAAAACCCTCAACCTCAATACCCCACCAACACCATGAAGTCCAACATTCAGTCTTTAGGAAGCATTTAAATGGCAATTGGCTGCGTAGCTTTATTGCAGCCTCAGTGTACACAACAAACAGAATCTTTGTCTCAAACTTTCTCGCTGTATGTATAGTTAACAATTGAATTTTCACTTTATCTTGGGTTCAGGGTCCCATTCCTTCTTTCTTACATATTTAAAGCTCTTACTATCAATTAATTTATTCATTTTTAATGGTGGTCCTCAAAATAATATCTTATTGCACAGATGCGAAGTAGACTATGATTGTTATTCTGCTGCTTCGAAGTCTGAGGGCATTGAAAGACAGGTCTATTGAAAGACACACAGACACCTTGTTTTGCATAAAAATTATCTGTAAAGATTCTTAGTTTAATGTCTGTCTAAAAAAAGCAATACACTTAGTTTGCTTGCTGACCACTTAGCATTTATAACAACTCCGTTCAGCGTATGGCTCCCATCAGTTCTGCTGAGCCCACATACACAAGGAGCATCCCAAACCGTGAGTTAGGGAGTAAGGGCTGCAAAATTACTGACTGACCATCCTTGCAAAATCTGATGTCTGCAACCAAGCAACACAGAAAAACTCTGGGTATTTTCCACATTGCAATCTGTTGTCTACTCAGGCTAACCCAGCTGCATGAAGTGGTTTGGCTGTCGAAGCTTCAGCTAGCCCTGAGGTTAACTCAGAAGAGTCAATTACCTTGTGCTGCTGCAGACTTGTCCCTGATACCTGAACGACTTAGTTATCTCTACGTTATGCACTTCAGTGTAAATATACCCACAGTATCAAAGACTGTAGTAGAACCTGTCTTCTTGGGCGACCATCTTTTTTTTTTTTTTAATACCACGGTGTTTTTGTTTTGATCACACACCTTGAACTTCTGCAACGAGTAGGGGAAGAGGCCTATGAAACTTTGTTTACAATACAAGTCCGTTCATTATACCATCCTGCTGGGTCCCAAACTCAGACCCTCCCGTGTTATGAGTGACGTAAGGACACTGGTGGGGGAAAAAAATATTGAATGTATACAGGTAATTAAAGCCTGCATCACAATGCTTACACAAAGGGCTGGTGGAGGCAAGAATTCAGGCTAATGTTCTTTTAATGTGTTATCTTCAAAGGTAATGCCTGGGGGGGTTATGTGTGTCTATATAAACAAAGGAAAAGCCAGAAACGCCAAAGTATGGACAATACTGAAATCCATAAGGTGGCAAGAGGCCAGCAGGAAAGTTTGTTTCCTTGATGTGTGATTACCAGAAGCCACGGCAGATTTCAGCGAGGGAAACCTATAAGAGAAGTCCTCTTAGCTGCAAATAGCAAGACCTCTAAGGAGCTCTCTAGGACCAGAGAAGGGATATTAAAAAGAGGTCACTTCCAGGCTGTGACAAACGTCTTGGCACAAGCAAACGGTGACTTTTCAAAGGTTTACAACTAGTTTGATAAGATTTTCAGAAAGATCAATAAGCACCTCTTCAGCACGGAGGCTAAGCTTTTCTCAACCAGCAGGCTCTCGAGCCAGACTTTGAATGTGCCAGACCTTAACGGAGTAGCTGGTATCTTACACTTTAATAATCAGCACAACAATATAGCCTCCTAATCATAGTCCCAAAGATGACTGAAGTTTTCCAGGAAAAACATTCATGTGCACTCCAGACATCTGAAATGAAAAACCCCACCTTAAAAGCTACAAAGCTAGCTGAACACAAGTAGCTCATAATTAGAATGATTGTCGTTCAACACAGCAAAATAATCTATTAGAAAGCCAGTTCAGTGAAACTACATTTTTTTTAGCATAAGGCAGGAATTTTGATGACAACCTAGTCAGGAAATTTTCTCGTCTCAGGACGGTAACTAACCAATATAGATCTGTGAGAGAAAAAAGAAAAAAAAAAAAGTTAAATCTCTCCTCTTAGAATGGGTAGTAGACATGCAAGTCTGACATTTTCATTGGGTAAGGTTTTGTGTAGAGGGGTTCACAATTATATTTTTAAATCTGAATTTCACTGCAGTGTATAAAGGATTATTTAAATGAAAATTTTCAAAAATCAGGAAGATCGTCACCTATCCTCTTAAACTGGAAAGTATTTAAAAAGTAACTACTGGCAATTCTGTTCATGCAAATACATGTAACTCATTTATTTGCTGCTGAGTAAAAGAGGACTGATGAGAACAACATAGGTGGAAAACACATTCTCAGTAAAATAGGAATGAGGGGAGGTGTTAATGTCTCCCCCAAATATGTATACTTATCTTTAATATTAATGTGATTTCCATTCATGCATGATAAAAAGATCAACATTAGAATTCTAAGGGTTAAATCTTGACATGGTTTCCCCTCTTACGCTCACAAATAATTGTGGCCACAGTTTTGTAGAATATGTTATTTGATAACACACAGACATTTAACTATCAGATTAACAGGTACATTAATGTATGTAGATGTTGACATATCCACATTTGCACCCATAATTACTTGCAGATGTGGACTATGGGCAGAAAAATGGCCATATTTTAAATACTGCTCCTTAAGTCTACAGCATATTTTCATTCTAAAGTAAATTTGGCATGAGATTTTTAAAATACTCAGATTCCACGTAGGTTCGTGGCCCTAATGCAGGCAGATGCTTTTTGAAATTTCACCTTGAAAACACACTTAGAGTTGTTGCTTTTTGAAAGCATACAAGAATTCCATCTGCCTTTTAAAATTTACACGTCTCAGCCTTTGACTTTTTAGCTACAGGAAGGCTATTTTGAGATGCTTCTTCCTGCACTTAGAGGGTTTTCTCTCTTACTTTGCCCCCCTTGGAGCTCTTCAGCTCCTCTGTCTAATCATGGAGTGTTCCTTATGGTGCTCTGGTGGCATGCAAAGCAAGAACAAGCAAACAAAAGCTGTACATCATCGTATTTCTTGTAAGTCAAGGAGAAAAAGAGAAGTAGATCATTTATTTCACTACACTAAGAAACCCAAGAATCAGGAGAGAAGAGGAAGGTAAAAATCCTCTGAATTCTGTCCTGCAAGTTAGGATCAAAGAGAAGGTCAATGGCAGAGCAGAGAGGACAACAGAGTAATAATGGTGACACTGCTTACAACTCCTGTAATGCTTTCGTGATGCTGCTGAACCACGTTAAACACCAAGACAATGGTGATTTTATGCCCTTGTGCAGTGGCAAAGAGACATTCTCCAATTATAAATACATCTGCTTATTCATACAATGGTAGTTCATTCTATCTCTAACAGATCTCTGACTCTTAGACAGTGTAATTATCTCTGTTTAAGAGATGAGATGCCTAAAAGTCTCTGAAAATATGCCAGCTTTCACTCTGTTGCTCCCTTTACTAGAAACATCACCAGAAATCTCAAGAGTCCCTTGTGAAAGCCTACAGTGGCAATCTGTGGCCACCAGGTGAAGGTGATTTCTATTTACTGCTCTAAAGCCTCAGATGCCAGATGAAAGAAACTAATTTTCAGTGATAACTCCTAAATGTGTTTCAGACTGTCTAGCCTAATTTCTGTCCTGCGTCCTTTCAACCCTTCTGCTTAACTTATGACAACAAAATCAAGTGGTTTTGGCCTGCACCTATTCAGCCACCAAATGATAGAACCTAACAGAGCCACTTGGGCCACTGATTAACTCAGGAAGATATTTTCCTAAAGGTGCTACTGGAATTGGGTGCAATACAACAGATGACACCAAAGGACACTGGTGTCATTATTCATCTCCCTTCTTCCCATCAGCACCACACTGGAATGGCTGAGAGCCTGATTTCTTTCTGTAGTATGGTAAAAAGATAGGGGCAATTTTGGCAATGAATGAATATGGAATCATGATATAAGGAACTTTGGCATGATGCCAATGCTTATTATGAAAGACGTAGCTTCAGGTCATAAGACTTTCTTCTATTGTGCAAGCTGGCAAGGTCCTAGGGGTGCTGCAGAAGAAACACATCAAGGAATTAATCTCCAGTTTTTACCTGCCAATCAAAGTTAGGATAGCATCCTCGAACAGCAGGTGAGTTTCCTTGCTGCAATACCTCTGTTAGCGTCAGAATCAAAATAAGAAACTGTTCTGAAGGACAGTGGTCTAAGAAGATACTAAAGCCCAATAGACCCTGGAACTGGCCTGACACAATCACTGAAACCTTCTCTCCTCTGCACAGGTGGCAGATGACACTATAGCCTATTCAGTCCAATAAATAATAAGAAGAGAAACATAAAAATACTAAAAATGAAAACCAAAATGCTTTAGCACTGAGGAAAAGATAAAAAAGAAAATGAAGTGCAAATGTCAAATGTTAGTCATATTGCTTACCACACCGTTGAAGCTGTTGAGATATTATGGTGATAAGCGTAGTAAAAGAATCTATATAGAACAAGGGTGGACTTGTCCATGGAATTTTGGTGTTTCTACATTCAACCTTCTCAACATGCAATGCACTTGCACCTTCCACCACTGCAATTAGTTATTTCATTGGTATGTTACAAAGCAAATAAATGCTTATAAATGATTTTATGTTCCTCAGAGAGAAGAAGGATTTTGAGCTACACCCACTAGAGATGAAACCAAATATTATAGAGATAAAAATACCAAAGAACAGCACTTCCAAATGGAACATAGATATTCAAGGAGACTCAGTCTTCAAGGGGAAAAAAAAAAAAAAAAAAGGAAAGTTGGAGCTCTAAATTCAGTGTGTGGGAAGTTAAAGAAATAAAGGAAAATAGTAATGAAATGACTTATTTAGGTTAGGATCATTTCGTGGAAGGATGGTAAAATAAATCTTCTAGAATCAGAAAATAATGTAAAATCAGAACCTAGTTGAAAATACTTTCTATTAGACTCATGATATGAGTTAGGATTTTGTATAAAAGCTGGTCACAGAAAAGGAACTTGAGTCAAGCAGATAGGAACTGATTCCGTTTAAGATATAATGATAAAAAGCAGGTATTCAGCTGAGAATTTATAATTCAAAAGGACAAGCTTTGATGAACTAACAGAACTGTTTAATAAAGTTCATTAAGATGAGAATCCCAAGGGATTTGGTCATGGAAGAAACCTGGAATTTCAAAGTCAAAAGTATTGAATCTTACAGAACATTTTACCTCAGACTACAGAAAATTTTATAAGAACTCTTAAATGACCTACAAGAATAACCACCCCAAGGTGGCTACTAGAAATAAGTAAGAGAGACCTAAAAAAAAAGATTTAGCAGGAAACAAGCTATGAATCAAGAAGTGAAAGATGAAACTTACAATTGTCAAAATAGAATCTAAATTTGGTCTTGAAGAAGATAGTGAACCATAAGGTATTTCCTTTTTAAACCATATAAATTGAAGCAAAAAGGCAGAAAGAAAGATGTAGTAGGGCGGCTTTGCAGTCAGGATAAAACTGAGATTAAAGATAATCTAGGTGTGGCCAAAAAATGAAACAAACTTTGCCTCGGGTTTCAAAAAGGACAATTATGTTGAATTGGGAGGAAAAACAGAATGTTTAATGGCAGCTTTCATTTCCACACCCTTGTTATCTCAACTGCAGTGGAGACAGAAGTCGTGAGGCTTAATGCACTCAAGTCAGGGGGATTAGGTGGTCTCCCTTGCAGGATTTATAAAAAGTATATTTAAACACACCTTTCAAGTCAAATTTGGTATGACGGTAAAACACCAAAAGCTGTGCCTACGGTGAAAAGAGGAGAAAGTAATCAGGCATCTGTAAGTCTGTAAGTCTGTACATTGCTTTAGGACAGGTTTTGAAGGAAAAGATATTTAAAGACAATTTAATAAGATGTAAAACAACAGGGATTTAATCAAATGTAGATCATCCTAGACAGATTTTCTAGACAAAGGAAGTGCACTGGATTTCATATATCAAGACTTCAGGAAATGGTGCCAACAAAGAAGCTTGTCATTTAAAATCAAAGAAAGGAATGAAGAATCTGTGAAGTGAGTACAAAACTGTCAGGTAGCAGTGGCAGAGGAGCTGGAGATGAGTTACTGGTAGAGTTCTTCAAGGCTCAGTATTGAGACAGGTGATGATTAATAGTCTAAATCTGTTTTTTACTCAGGGAGCAAGAGAGTGAAATACCAATTTGCTTATACCCCTCAACTTTGTACTTTTATCAGTAGAGGACAACTAGGATATCATATAAAATAGCTGGATGTTCTTGAGGAGTAACAGGATAGCAGCTCATAACAGAAAGTTCTGCTCTAAGGTGAGAGCTCATCAGCTGAAAAAAATGCAGAAGGACCTGAGTGGACTAGCTAACTGAAGAATTATATGAGTGACCAGTAGAATGAAGATGCCTGCAGTTTGTGGTTGTATTAGATTTATATCTAGAAGAGCCTAGGCACTTGCAATACTTTCAAACTTCTTGTTATACGTGTTCAAGAACTATAAATTAAAACTTAAACAACTGCAGAGAAGAGGTACTAAAAGATCAAGCTAGTGGAACACATGCATTATGGAGACTGAAAGAGCACTGCCAAGTTAACAAAAATAAGATTGAAAGGTGATGCAGTTTCTATCTGTAAACACGGGTAGATTAAACATCAGGAAGTGCTAGATTCTTAAGGCTAGTGGTTTTGATGAAAGTCAACACAATGGGAATAAACTGACTAAGAATAAATTTTATCTGGAACTTAACAGGTTGCTAGTGACAGAGAAAACAAAACCACTAACTCTGTGTTTTTAGCAAGAACTTCAGAGTTCTTATGCAATAAATTCTTTGTCATGGCACCAGTGATTGTAATGACTGGACTGCATAATTCTTCTTACTGCTGTATTCCTAAATGAGCATAAATGTGTTAAGTATTATAATTTGCAGGTCTGAAAGCCTAGTATCACCTAGTCCAGTTTCAAGAACAACACATTTCTTATTCACACACCTACTCATCTGCAGGCTTTTTACAGCAAAAATCCTTATCACAAGAATTGTGTCTGGTGCAGTGAAAACACTGTGACTTTCTTTGATTTATCTTCTTCCTGGCTGAGTGTCTCACTGTGGAAATTCCTATACGACTTTTATTAATGCACGTATTCTAAATCCGCAAACCTAAAGTTCACATGCTTGTCTAAAAATCATTAGAACAGTGTGGAAATTTCACAGGTTGGAACTCTCTAAATGTAAACTTTCAGGAAGAAGGAGCTGGGATTTACCCAGAATTTCCAGAAAACTAAACAAAGTACCTATTTCTTATGAAAAAAAAAAAAAAAGAGAAGAAAGAAAGAAGACACACCTCTTTCAACTCACTTCAGTAATCTCATTCACATGTCAAAGTCTTTCCTTTCTCCAACTATCCTCTTATCCAGCCTGCCTCATCCCCAAACCGTCTGACACTTTCCCTCATTTTACACAACACATCCCGCTAGTCTTATTTTTCCCAAAGCCAATTAATAACACCTGCTCATCACTTCCCCGCAGAGCCTCTCTACACCTTCACTGCACCCTAGAATTTTGTAGGAGGGTCAAGGACTTTCTAGATTTATTTCATCTGTCAGAAAGCAAGCTTGTAACTGATATTTATGTCAAATCTTCTATCGTATAATTTGCTCACATAATGCTGTATTGATTATAGTCAGGCTTCTGTGTATGACTTTTTGTCAGAGTTGTAACCTGCAATTTTAAAAGGAAATAGCCTGGAAACTATTATAAAATGGAAAATCTAAACTTTCTCTTCCTTGAAATTCATGTCAATAGACTTCACCATCTCTAGAATTACATCTTGTATTACATGGCTTAAATGGATCATGCTGAAATTTCAGTATTCTCTGTTCTCACTCACCTACTCAGTCTCATTTCTATACTGTACTTAGAATTTTACCTTCTGTCAATTTGTGCAGTGTTACAAATACAACCAAATTGTAGAAGTTAGCAACTGAAATTGTCAGAAAAAAATTTTGTGGTATTTCCTCAAAAAACTTTCAATAGTGGTGAAAAATATGTATAAAAACCTAAAAAACTCCCCAAAACCAAAACTGAGACTAAAAAAAAAAAAAAAAACAACCAAAAAATCACAAAAAAGGAGACAGTTTTCACAAAGTAAAAATGTTTATTCTTGATTTACTCTGTGTTGAATAATTTCAAATTCTTTCTTTTCTCTTATGATACAAGCAGTTGGAAGATATAGCATTCTCTAACTAGAAATAAAATAAGTAGTCAATGATATTGAGTGCACATGATCAGTTGTCATCTATTTTGGAGCTGCACTTTCGTTTGGGGGGGATTTTGGTCCTTATTTTCCAGGACCTTATTTTTGGTCCCTGTTTTCCAATTTGTGTCTGCGGAAGGGCAGAGGAGTGTCAGATTGGGGAAAATTGTGTTGGCCACTGGGAAAGAGGAAATCCTAGTCACAAAATTAAACTGGCTGAAAAGGGACAAGTGGTGTGGCAGTGAGGTCCATCAGTGACAGAAACCATGGGAGGAAGGCATGGAGAGCTGACCTGGCTATCTCACTCTGCAGTCTGAAGAAACCACTATGCTCTGGCCAAAAAGAGATAAGCATGGTGAGGTGACGAAATCCCAGTATGAAAAACGGAGTAGAGAAAGTCAGCAAAGTTGAGGGTAAAGAACTCCAGGGGTTTCCAACGTCACCTGTCCCTTAATAGCTGAAGCACCTGCCGAGTGCGGCAGCAGTGATAACTGGCTGGCCCTTCAGAAGTGAAGGCTATCTTCCTCAGGAATAGGAAGGAACTGAGAAAGAATTGTTTTCCTTCTTATCACCACTGTTGTTTATTCCCTTTCTGCTCTATGCACTTTATATTCTTCCCGTTCCATTTCTCTCCCTTCTCTTTTAAGTTGCCCCTCTTCTAGCTACAAGGGCAAGTAAGAAAGAATCACTGAAACAAGGAGACTGAGTAAATTGAATGATTTGACAGTTTGGAAATTATTTAAAAAGTTCTTTCTGATATAGCTGAAAATACAGCTATAACATCTGGTGTTGTCAGATGTGATGTTTTGACTTTGAAAAAAACATTGCTTACAGTTCCTGTCAAATCTTTGTGCTTAATAAGACTAACTCCAGTCACTGATTTATCCATGACCTAGCCAGTCATATTTACCCACCTTTGCAAAACCATCTGGGCTGCACAAAAGCTATATGGATGTGGAAATGAAAACACTGAAGTCCAGATATCTATCCGTGGTCTAAATTCAGATGCATTCTCAGGAATTCTGTTGGGTCGCAATTGGTGAGCATGCATCTTTCATCGCTGCAGAATGAAGAAGGAGCACTCTGAAGGATTACTAGTTTTATGTGCTATTTTGAAAGTACAATTATGGTACGTGTGAATCAGTAATCCAGTGGTGTTTTATAGGCAATCAGTTTTGTGATATTTATTCATTTCCTCCATCCCCTGTCTAAGCAGCTTAGGGAATTTCAGGGGAAAAAAATAAGAAAACTATGAAAAATGCGTAGTTAAACATTCAGTCACGAAACACTGAAGTAAAGGTTTAAACAACCTAAATAAAACTAATATGTATTCTTGGCATATGGATCAACTCCAAATATGAGACAACATATTTCATTTCATCATACATCAGTAGAAATCTAGTTTCAAGGAACAATGGCTGTAAGAAATAGCTGTTATTATAATTTCTTAAAATTATTCTTTCTTAAGAAAATTGTTTCCAATTAATAAATATAATGGAAAATGTTGATTCTATGAAGTCTCTCGCAAAAGAAAGCATTTAAAAACAAATATCATGCTAGCAAAAAAATGGCACGCATTAGAGAAGCTTGCTGTGTAGTGATGAAATGCCCATTTCCACTCCATTTCCAAGAAGACGGAGTCTGGTTTACCAAACTATCTAGGTCTAAATCCTTGCCACCAAAAATATTACAGGAAGCCAAAGGCAGCTGGCATTTTTCTGTCCAGAGCTGGGTGGGTTTGATGATCATAGAAGATTCACAAGAAAGTATTCGTTAATCTCTTGTTGCCCTCACATCAGCCTTCATAGTCACCCCATACATCAGAGGAAATGCAGAGGAAATGGTTATTCTGCCCAGTGTGGGCTGCTGCTGAACAGCTCAGCGAGGTGTCCAAGCCAGACCCATGAACTTAGGTGGCCTAATGTGCCCGGTGAGGTCATGGATCATCTCTGCTGCATAAGGCCTCCACTGCTGCACTTCTGCTTTACAATCTGAGTTTAGGAGTAAACTAAATCATCTGAAATAATTCAAGCATTGATGTATAGAGCTTGCTCACGGGCTGAGAAGCAACAAGGACACTACCCTGTTCTCTCTTTAATTTTCCTTTAAATCGTCTCAATTATTAAAAAAATCGCAACAATCACCTCAATTATTAAAAAAAAAAATCACAACAGTCAGCTAAGATAATTTAAAAGGTCTGGATTTTCAATTGAATAGAATGACTATGCACACACAGACACATATAAATATACATATCTATGCAAATTCAGAGAAAAGCTGACACATTCTGTTACCTTTTGTGAGAGAATCATTAAGTTTTACGTGCAGACACCTCTGTTTTAAATCATCAAGCTAGCAGCAGAACTATTCGGCTTTTCCAAAATCTCCTCTCAGCCCCCAGCCTCCAAATAAAATACTAATTGCTGATGCTTTTAGTACAGAATCACTTCATTAATCCCAGCTACTACCCCCATATACGAATGCATTATAACTCAGTTCTGGGATTCATTAATTGACCTAGTTAATTTGATCCCTAATAGCCTATAATTAGGGATGTGTAAAATAGCTTGAAAAAATTTGTTGCAAGCAGACATTCCCTGAACGGTGGGCGTATAAACCTTCAATAAAGCTTGTTCCTGAGATAAGTCCTTTTATCTTTAAAGGGCTTTAGAAAGTTTGCACTAAAAAGGAGGGAAGGAGAGGGAAATGAGTGAAAAACAAGGACAGCAGATAACCTTTGATGCCAAGTTAATTTCATTTACCCATGTTACCTTATCTAATTCGAGAACTCCACTGATATCTGTCAGAAAGGCACGTGTAGCAGAACGGGCTGGAATCAAGGAGAGAAAAACAAATGGAAGTTCCCAGAAATGCACAAAAAAGGCCTGTATTCAGCCCTTTTTGAATGCCAAACTGCACTTTCAAGTGTCACAGCTTTGTCTTGCGTGCCAGGCAGGGTATGGTTTAAGCAAGAAAGATCTTCCACCTTGGAGCAGAGAAGGCATCCTTAGCGTATGTGTGCAGCACCCAGGGGAAAACAATGTTTGAGAAGGTGAAATGCTGAATATGTGTGTGTTTTAATAAAGCATTTCATTTGAAAAGTTTTTGCAACATTCAGACAGATTGAGTTTTAGGGAGGAAGTGACTCTGCAGTCAGTGCCTGGCCTGCTCTACTGTCAGAGGAAATAAGTGAAACTAAAATGAAGTGATAATATACTGTAGGAAATTTAAGAGAAAGAAAGGCAGAGGAAAAATGGCAATCTGGGACCATACAGCTGATCCCCAAAATAGACACGATGACCAGTGCCAAACTAGCTGCCAAAACCAGTAGATTGTAAAATTACCTAATACCTATGTCATGTTTACTTTATATTTACATTGGGGAGCGGGCTCCCCAACAGACACAATACTCGACAGTATTTTTGTTCACTGTCACTATCATTATCCACCATCTGCTCTGCCAAATTTCCTTTCTGTTCTTTTTTGTGCATTCATCAGCGCAGTAGTAAGTAACTACCTTAATGACTGCAGCATATTGCTTCTGGATTAGCAGCAGATATTGTACTACTCCTGGCTTATGGACAGAGCTGGAAGTAGGAGACCTGGCAGGGGGTTCCATTTAAAATCCTTTCCCCTTTGCAAAAAGAGACATGGTAACTAGGAAAGTTTTGTCCCAGCTCGCTAGCAAGGATGTGATCTATGGTTTGGGTTAAAAAAAAAAAAAAAAAAAAAAAAAAAAAAAAAA
>VYXH01007960.1:90266-101355 GCA_013397275.1 Burhinus bistriatus
AAAAAAAAAAAGAGAGAAAAAGTACCTCCTTCTGTGAAATTCAGTGAGGTACCCGCCAGCTCCACGGAGATGGCTGAATTCTGACAAGATGTCTTAGTGTGATGGGTAGCCTGAAATACTGGCAGAGAACTCTGCTTACTTTGCTCAAAACCACAGATAGAGAAACCACAGCTTTGAGAAAAGGGCAGCTTTTGAAAAGGACACGTGTTTGCTGAGTGAACCTTGTGGGTTAATACGGCGACCCGCAAGCACAAGGAGGCCTTTTTGTCTGTACAGTCTGTGGGTAGATGTCACAGTGGGTAATCCAATCCTGGCACATCTTTACTTATTCTTTCCTTTGAGGCCATCTAAAGCGAGTTCTCCAAAACTTATCTCAGTGCGCTTTTTTCTGTGCTGAGCAGACTTTTTGTTGCTTAGTCAAGTACTGAGAAAGTAAGCAGGGGTGGTTTTTTCTTGCTAAACCCTAACCCAACCCAACCCAAAACATCCTTTTTAAACATCTTGCACCAAGTTGGGGGTGGGGGTTGGGGGCAGGGAACGTGAAGGGAACAAGCTAAAGAAAAAGGGAAAAAGGAAAAAATGAAAACTAAGAAGAGCCAAAGGAAATTTGGACTGGAAAGCTTCCTCAGGAGTATTACAGTATAAGGAAATACAGCAGAAAAATATATAGATGTATATATAAATTTGAAATATATTATGGAAAGTTTCCTACTAAAAACACATTCAAAAACAATTACTTCTGATCCACAAAGAGAGGAAAAATGAAGTGATCTTAAGCTTCAGGGATCCCAGGACGGAGCGCTGCCAGGCTGTTTGAATGCAGGCGGCTTCAGTGCAGCCCAGACAGGCTATGGGTTAAAAGGCTGGGGAGCCTGATTCTGCTCCCACTAAATTCAACAACAAATTTCAGTTGGGCTTTGAAACAGGCATGGGGTGAGCATTGTGTGCAGCAGTCAGGGACAGAGAAGTTAGCAATGGTGTGAGAGCTTTGTTAGTATACCGGAGTCTGGCTCTGACGGTGAGATGTGTGCTCCTCTTGGGTAACTGTCCCTAGGGCCAATTCCTCCAACCCGTGGAAATGAAATCTGCAGTAAAAAGAAGAGCAGAGCCCAAAGCTTGGGCCTATCAGCATGCAAATAAACTAACGCCATAGTGACACTTTCTTAGGGCTTTCACAGCTAAAAGCTGTGACCTGACTACGTGGGCAGAAATAGGGAAAGAGAAAACTGGAGGAACTTCCACTCTTCTGCACTTGTGCTAATACATACCGATTTGGAAAGTACTGTGTATTTCTTGATTTTAGTTGCAGAACAATTCCAAACATATGTCCATCTACTCAGGAAGCGTACAGCTTGGCTGCAAGTGTTTATCAGGTTTTACAATGTGCAGTTGTTGTAAACACGGGAGAAGCCCACTGTGTACCAGCCTGTAAGGTCTGCAGGGCTTTCTGGGCACTCGCCTTCAGGTATGCCTCTTCTGATTAAATCACATACTGTAAACTGTAAAAGCAAACACTGCTACAGGATTATTATCCAAAACTTACTTTTCTCTATACAGCAGCTTTTGAGGAGTGTTCAGGGTTGGGTTTTTTCTCTCGTTACCAGTGATAGGAAATTGGACACTAGTATTTTTTCTCTTGAAAGACCCCCTGAGGTATTTTTAGTGCTTACATATATATAAATATGCTTAACTTTTGGTTGTCATACAGTACGAAAGGAACGGTGCTGTTATAAACTATAAAATATGATCATCTGCTAAACTTCCAAAATTAAGTACCCATTTAAAGTGTCTCAGGGTTCGAGATACCCAGCCTGCGACTCCTTCTAGGGGCTCTAATTTCATAGTGAGATGCATTAACTGGACAACTGCAAATGGAGACAACTATTGATCACATGGGATAAGACGGAGAGTCTGGAGAAGTGAAATGCATGCTCTCTGAGCTATCCCAGCAGGAGGTAAAGCTCATACTAATGTTGCAAGTGAGTCTAAGTGGCGCAGCTCAGAGGTATGTGGTGTCAGCTCGTGGATATGCACTGGGAGGAGGCTCAAGAAGGAAGTCTTGCAAAAACCAGGTCCCTTAGCATTAAGAGCTTTGAAAACCAGCAGGGACTGCTTAAAATAAATCCTCTAGTTTATAGGCAGCCAACATGAAGGGCTCAGGGGGGTGTAATATGAGCACGGCTGCTCAATCCTGTGAGTGAACATGATGCTGCATTCAGGACTAGCTGTAGTTTTGACGTTTTTCTCAGACCTAATAATGGAAGCAGCAATTCACTCTCTCCAGAGAGAGGAGCGGAAGGCGTTTTAGCAGCCTGAATATATTTGTGCACAGGGCTGACAAAAATGGCAGGATAGATTTGGAAACTCCTCATGGGGTTGTTTTTATGCACACAGAACAGCAGCATTTAGATTCGTGTCGTAAAGGAATAATGAATGGGGGTTTGGAGCAGCTGACTGCAGAGAAGAGAGATGGTAGTACTCTTGTGGGTCCTATGTCCTTGTAGATGTAACCTGAAAACTCGAATGATTAATGTCAGCTTTGGCTATCTTAAACCAAACCCACAAGCCCTAAAACAGTCCTTCTTTTTAATGACTTTCTGAACCTCAGCAAGGTCATATGCTCTTTGACAGCAGGAAATTGTTACGCAGGTTTATTTCTGAATTTATACTGGTATCACCATTTATGTGTAAAATTGAGAAAGAGACTCCTTTTGCACCTCCGGAAAAAGTAGAATATAATAATATCACCGCTTGGTTTTGGTATTACTGCTCAAGGACAGCTTTGCTAAGATATTCAGGAATCTAGAGATTGCAACAGACTCCTCACAGGGAAGAGAAACACAGCAGAAACACTCCAGTTAGTCAGGCCCATGTCCCTCGTCTTTCAAATTTTTGCAAAAATTACTCTACATCATTAGAATTAGGACTTTGGAGAGAGTGAGGGTGTACGCATAGTGTCAGTTCGTGACAGGTCCAAGCCTCTTCTCAAAACTATGCAGACTGTCATAGCACACTGCAGGTGCTGCTTCTTTGGTATCTAAAACAAAGAGGCTATATGATACTCAATATAGTGATTTATAATAAGAAACACTTTTATTATGTTTTATGTTTATCTTTTTGTGAGACTAATATTTTTGCCAGAATCACTTCCTTTCTCTCCTCTCCATCCCCTCCAGGTACATCCAGCAGAAGAGATATGTTTTTAAATGAGTTCCTAAATGAGAAAAAAGAAAGGTGATCTGGAAAGGTTTCACTAAGCATGGTGAGTTTTTTTGTTTCTATTTATCCTGTGCATGAGCACAGTAAGATGAAATGCTCTTTAGCCCTTTAAGTATGCTTGAATTACACTCAATCATTTGCTATTCCTTGTTCACATAGGCTATTCAAGTGTAAACTACCCCCATATCCACTAAGTTGAAAGGAATTGTTCAAACATAGAATTACTGTAATTGAATTGTATATACATGAGGAATTGTTTTCCTGTCATAAGGTTATCATAAAATAAACAGCAGACTCTGCACGAAACACATCTGACTCACGGCTATCCATTCAGAGGGCATGCTCTCTACACTTAGTTCCTCTCTTCTCCTTCATGTGCTTCCACAGTGAAGAGAACAAAAAGACAGAAAACATATCCTGACAACATAGCATCTGCCCAGAAGCAATATATGCAAAGTTTAGGATGAAAAAGCCTTTGAGATACCCTACAAAAAACATATCCAAATATCTCCCAGCAACAGAGACAAATTAGGAGGATTAGCAAACAAAAGTTGTACCATAAATGCTCTAAGAATGAAAAATATCAAATATTTCAATATTAAAGTCTATGATTACAAGTTGCCTGAATCATGAACTTAAAGAGAGGATGGAGGTGGAATTCATTTGACGAAAAATAGAAGTTTGATTTAAGTGCCTAGTCTTCATTTACAAAGTCTTACTGATTCCAGTCAACAAAGAAAAGTAACGGTTCTAGGCACGGTTCTTCTGGCCTATTTTGAATATTACTTTCATGGTGAGTTAACGGCTGGACTCAAATGCCCAGTTCTTGCCATTATCTATAAGGGGAGTCTAGAAAGCTGGCTCAAACACAAACCTCTACACTCCAGGCATATAAAGATCAATAAGATGAATCCTACCATAGACATCTCTGGGTTCTTCTAAGGATACAGGATTGTTATTTATTCCCAACAATTTTCTTTTCTGTATATTCTTTTATTCCAGAAATTATTTTTGTATAAGGCTCGAGGAATACTCAAACACAATTACAACACATTTTGCCTGTAGGATGTAGAGAGGACTATATTATGAAAAAGTATGGGGAATGACTACTATGATTTTTTGAAGTTATGTTTGGTCATTTACACAATGCAAAAAAACCCCAAAACTAAAAAAGTGCAGAAATTTTCAACCGATCATTTGGCCACATATTCATAAGAAAAACTGAATCACCTTACTATATTAAGTGACTATATTGTTTCATTCTAAAGAGGAGAAGAGGTAATTTATATCACAGACCAGCTACCTTAAAAGTCTGTCATTTAGGCCATATCCTGTTCCATTTATCACTAAGATAAGACTGAACAAAAAGTCAGTATCTCCTACCTCATACTTAACAGCACTTAACAGCATGTAGGGAAGAGTTTGGAGAAAATCCTCTGCATCAAGCAGTAGAAGGGTATGGTTGGCTGACCAAGACTAATAACGATGGAAACCATGTTTATTAAAAGCATCTTACCAATTTTACCAGCGTCTTTCAGTCTGTTTATGAAAGCATCAAGATGGTAGGCAAAGCATCCAAGGAAACAAAATGCTTTTTAATTTCTTCTGATTTCTTCATCAGAAAACCTCACAGCCCAGCTCTGCCAAGAACCTGAAAAGCCAAGATTCTCACAAAGCCTTCAGACACCAGCATAGAATTTGTGTAGATTTTCTGTGAAAGGTGCAGCATTTCAGCATGCAGCCATTGCAAATAACTATTCATGACCCTGAGTTCTGCGTTATTTGTCAGCAACTAAACAAAACAAAAGCAGAAACAAGGAAGAAGTTTATCTATCTTCAGGCAGTAGGATGCATGTGGAATCTGGATTTACTGGTTCTTTCTCATCTGTAATATTTTACAATAACATATTAAATCTTTAGGAATTATTAATCATTAACCTGAGTACAAATCAATCCTCAAGTACTTCGCACATTACATTGGTTTATCAAATGTATGTAGGTTATGCTCCCAGCAGGAAAATTTAGCAACGTCTTGAATGAATCCTCTCCACTCTTGGATTTTATTCAATGACTGCCCAAAACAATTTTGGCAAGATGCTTAAGAATTATTTTATCACATTTGAAAATCATGGCTCCTAGATTAAGGACAGAATGGAAAGTCACTAAGATCTGTGTTTGTTTCTATGTTTCTATTCAGAATTCAGCATTGCTTTGTTAAAAGTTTCTTTTCTTAAGAGCTGAGTAAATTTATTTTTGAATCATGCGCGTATATAGTTTACACTCTCATTCCCTTTTTGCAGATTACGGCTTTTCCTTTACTTGTTATACATACCATGAACATTTCTAGAAAACTAAATTATATTTCACATTGCCTTTTGCTTTTCTTATTGCTGCTTTTTGCACAACCCATTTGTTCTCTATACTGTCATGAGTGGAATATACTCTGCATAAGAAAAATGTTCTTGCTTAAGTGTAGTAACTCTTGGTCCGTATTTTACAATTTGGATCTCTTTTTTTCAGTACGGACAACGGTAGCCAAACTGTTTTCTCACTGCCTTTATTAATAAGTTGTGATACTGTGATCTTTATTCTGTCAATTTTACCCGCGCCGTCAAGTTATGATAGTACCTGATTACAGTTATTGTAACTTTAAACACTGCTTTGTTGTTAAGCCCTATAGGTAGCTGTACAGCATATAGCTATATTGCTTTAGCTTTCTTACAAATAAACTATAATGTATGTATTTTTAAATTAATTCCATCCATTATATGTCATGTCAAAAGAAGAATTGTTTCATATGAATGATGAAAAAGATACTATATTTAAATATTGAAGGTCAGAAGAACATTTCAGTTACCAGGTTTCCTTTTCCATCCCTAAATTGTACCTTTATCAACAGCTTTGTGAGATAAGATTTATAGACACCAAAAATACATTTTTCATCAAGCCATCAGTTTGATTTGTGGAGCACGAGCACGCCAAATTGAAAAGTCTATAAAAAGTAGAGCTGAATCTCTGTTTTGTCCTTGTTGACAACAAAGAGATCTTGCATGATTATAGCTTTCAGTATTAAAAAAGAACTCAGGGGCCAATGTTTGCCAGGTGGCCTGGATGCCTGGTGGGGCATCCCTAGTGTTTCCCTAAAGAACTCAAGAATTGAGGTTCCATTTAATTTCGCTTCAGAGTAAACTCAGACTCAGGTATCTGCTACTAATTTCTCACTTTGCCAAACACTAGTTTAGCAATGTTTTCAACTTATAAATGGGGACATATTAGAAGTCCAAATGAGTTTCTTGTCAAAACTGTCAATGAGAATACAGCAAAAGCAAGTGGAGATGTAACCATTCTCCGGTGCTTTTTCACAGCTCCAGCCCTGCACACCCAGAGACCCAGAAGACTTCTTGAGCAGTGACCAGAGGATGGATCATGTTTATCTTAATGTAGCATGTCATGGTTTAACCCCAGGTGGCAGCTAGGACCGCACAGCCGCTGGCACAGTTCTCCCCCTTCCCCCAAGAAGGGTGAGGAGAAGAGGGGAAAAAGGAGGGGAAAGGGAAAGGGAGAAAAACTTGTGGGTTGAGATAAAGACAGTTCAATAGAAACAATAACAGAAAGGGAAAATAACAATAACAAGAATAGTAATAATGACACAAGTCACTCTCACCACTCAGTGAATTGGCACCGTTCTGAGCAGTGATCGTGAGTTCCCACCCCTGGACAACCCCCGTTTATATACTGAGCATGATGTCTATGGTACACAATATTCCATTGGCCATTCCATTGCTCTGTCTAGACTCCTTCTTAGCTTCTATGGGAAGCTGAAAAGAGTCCTTGAAAAGTATAAACATCTCTTGGCAACAACTAAAACAATATGCATTGTTGACATTCCTTCCACAGCAATCACTAGAAAGAAAATTAACTTTCTCTTGTCTGAAACCAGGACACAGCAGAACAAGGGCTGTGTGATGTGCCCGTATGAACCACAGCAACATACAGATGAATGCCATATTTGGACTGACACAACAGCATAGGTATGGCTTTGCAGTCTGGTCATATGGATGCCAAGACCTGAAAACTCATCACCTGAGTTGATGACGCAGTGACAAGATGTTCAGTAGCCAGCAGTTGGGCAGGCGACAGAGTGGCCTAATTTTTCAGGTATACCCAGTCTTGTATGCCTCAAAAGCCTGACACAGAAGGCTTTTTCATTAGACATACGATATCTGTAGCTGTCTCTCAGTTGCACACAATTTCAAAGTGTGCTGTATTTTGAAGTATGAGAGCATTCAGGTGACTACAGGGATAGTCTTCCCAATAAAATATATTACTATGTGTAGAGAGTCTGGCAGTAGAGTAGAGGAAACAGAACAGCACTGCTGCAGAGGTACTTTGCATGGGCTTATATACCCTGCATCTGGTATATAGGGTGTAACATTACTTTAGAAATTTACTGGAGCCACCAGAAATGACATGTGCATTTTCCTACTTACCTATAAAGTGCTTCTTGGTCTATGGATCCAATGATCTTTCTGAGGTTTCATGAATATGATCATTAAAGGAATGTGTCTTTTCAGCAACTTAGTTATGACAGATAATAGTATCTGGTAATTTATACAACTTTATAGACATTTATAGAACTGTACAGCTTCAATTCGTAATGTCTGTGGGAGGTAATGTAGGGAAGATGAAGTAGAAAGTCTAAGTGAACTGGTGTCACATTTTCTAATAATCTTAAATTACATTATTATAAAGAATCTGATAATGGTAATCTGCCAGTACTCAACAGTTAACCTCCAAGACCTTCTTCAAAAGAGATAACAGTATGACCATGGGAACAAAGTCACCCAACAGCACAGCTACTAGCTGCAAATCTCAGGCTGCAAATCTTAACCTAAGTACTTAACGCACTCAGTCACTATAGTGAAGACAGCTGAGAAGCTCATTTATTAAGTCTCTGTCCTAAGGAAATCACACAGAAAAAATCTTCTCAAGAAGTACTCTTTTACTTGAAAGGCATATTGGAGACCTGGTGTACTCCTGTGTGGTGGAGACAAACGGGGAGCTAGAAAAGCTTCACTTTGTTTTACAAAGAAATACCAAAATAAAACCTGTTGTTCTCATTCTGAATCTTTCAGTCTTCATCAGTTACAGGATCAGCCAGGGAGCAGCTATTCCACAATGACAATGGTCACACATGTTCAGTTTGGATGTGCCTATGAATAGAAAAGACCATCTGGGATACTTGTGACAAAGAAGTAAATAAATTTCAGGAAATAAGAAAATTGTACTTGCAATTTCTAAGAAAAATAGTCAGTGTACTGTGATCTAAAATATATACAAGGTTGACAGAACTCAACAGTCCTGTGCAGTCTGATCTTTTTCAGTTGTTTAAATTTATATCATCTCTCCATAGCAGCTATAATCTCCATTAAGTTCCTGTTATTGACAGAAGAAACAGGCCACAATCCAGCAAAGCACTTAAACACAGCTTAGATTTAAATATGTGAATCTGTACTGAAACCAATGAGGATACTCTCATGCTAAAAAGTAAGCACATGCTTAAGTCCTCTGCTGGATCAGGGCCATAAAATAATGCAGTTTTGCCAATAAATAACTTGTCCATCAGGATAATTTCCATTGAGACTTGTGGAATTCATTTTAAAAAGGCTACTTACTGTCAAAAGACAAGGAATTTCTAATTTCTTGTTCTTGTTTCTGATCCCTCAGTTGGGTTGGTGTAACAGTGGTGTGAGATCAGAATGAAGGGTGAGGCTTCTAACAGGAGTATATTTGGCGTACAGGAGTAATTTTATGATCCAAGAGACATTTACTTGTATGTGCATTCACACAAGCAGAATCTGGAACATTTTCTTAGCTGACTTAGGAAAGTTTCCAGAAAACAGACATACAAGTTAAAGCTTCTGGAAGGACAGACTCAATTCACTGCACACGTTAGCCTTAGGACTGTAACTAGATTATTTTTTTTCCAAGTACATATTATAAACCTTATGTTTCTATATGAGGAATAAAGGATAGCTTAAGCATGCTTGTCATCTGGACATATCTCTTTTCTCAAGAGCCAGATGAAAGGGCTAAAATTGATAGGTTTCTTCTAGCTGTCTTAATTGATTGCCAAATATACTTATTCTTCTTTATTGCTTTACCAAAAAAAAAAAAAATAAAAAAAAAAATCTTCAGTGGATGCTGTGCCAGCCCAGGTGCTGAGGCCGGCACCGGGTGCTGCTGCCNTGCTTTTTCGTGTTTATGTCTATCACAAAAAAAAAAAAAATAAAAAAAAAAATCTGTTTGCTAAAACTGATGTATTTCTTACAAAAACTGAAAAGAAAGGGAGATTTTTCCTGTGGCATGAAAAGGCAATTAGGACTGCCAGGAAAGGATGTAGAGAAAGCAGGAGTATTCAGGTTGGCAGAGTGGTGCAGAATGGTAGATGGTATCACTCATCGAGAGCCAAATCTGGCATGTGATGGAGCTGTTCTCTGTGTTAATATATTAAATTTTTGCATGACTCCTGGAAAGCTATAGCGTGAGATGTAAAGTGCCGGAGAGTGACCCTGGAATTATAAACCCTTTAAAGAAGCATGTAGATAAAAAAAACCAGAGACCAGACCATAACAGGGATAATGGGCTGGTCCCGCTCCAGTCGATGCAGTAAGATGTTGGAGAGGGTTAACACTGAAAGAGAAACTTCAGATAAGTTGTACTCAGTGGCAAAGGTGGACTGGTGAAAATGGAGCTGTTTACAGGAACAGGTCTGTTTGGACAGAGCTTCGTGTTTGAAAGATGCCATGGGAAATTATTTCAAAGGAGTAAATATTTTTCAGTGTAAACCTTTTACTTTCTGCTTTGCAATTACTTCATTACTAAATATGTTTGTACTTGAGAAGTTAAGAATATTTCTAACTATTTTAAAGAACCAAATAGTGCAGCTACCTTCCTAGCAACTGAAGGTACTGCAAGGTGTCATGGCAGCTGCTGGGCAGCCCCTTCACCTGAAGATACATTTTTTTAAGGAATACGTATTGGAAAGATGGTGGAAGGGAATTTGATTAAAATGAACAGTGTATTGGATTTGCATAGCAAGGTTTTGGTAGCAGGGGACTACAGGGGTGGCTTCTGTGAGAAGCTGCTAGAAGCTTCTCCTATGTCCATCAGTGCCAATGCCAGCCAGCTCCAAGATGGACTCGCCGCTGGCCAAGCCCGAGCCCATCAGCAACAGTGATAGCACCTCTGTGATAACATATTCAAGATGGGCAAACAAAACCTGTGGCACAGCAACTGGAGAGAGGAGGGAGAGAAACAACTCTGCAGACACTAAGGTCAGTGGAGAAGGAGGGGGAGGAGGTGCTCCAGGCACCGGAACAGAGATTCCCCTGCAGCCTTTGGTGAAGACCGTGATGAGACAGGTTGTCCCCCTGCAGCCCATGGAGGTTAACAGTGGAGCAGATATCCATCTGCAGCCCATGGAGGACCCTGCACAGGACCAGGTAGATGTGCCCTAAGGATGCCGGGACCTGTGGAGATCCTAGACTGGACCAGGCTCCTGGCAGGACTGGTTGGACTTGATGATCTTAAAAGTCTCTTCCAACCAAAATGATTCTATAATTCTATGACATGTGGAGAAAGGAGCCCACATTGGAGCAGTTTGCTGGCAGGACTTGTGACTCTGTGGGGGACCCACGCTGCAGCAGTTCAAGAAGAACTGCAGTCCGTGGGAAGGACCCGTGTTGGAGAAGTTCATGGAGAACCGTCTCCCGTGGGAGGAACCCCATGCTGGAGCAGGGGAAGAGAGTGAGGAGGAAGGAATAGCAGAGAAAACAAGTGATGAACTGACCACAACCCCCGTTCTCTG
>VYXH01007960.1:102696-188981 GCA_013397275.1 Burhinus bistriatus
GCTGGGCAGCCCCTTCACCTGAAGATACATTTTTTTAAGGAATACGTATTGGAAAGATGGTGGAAGGGAATTTGATTAAAATGAACAGTGTATTGGATTTGCATAGCAAGGTTTTGGTAGCAGGGGACTACAGGGGTGGCTTCTGTGAGAAGCTGCTAGAAGCTTCTCCTATGTCCATCAGTGCCAATGCCAGCCAGCTCCAAGATGGACTCGCCGCTGGCCAAGCCCGAGCCCATCAGCAACAGTGATAGCACCTCTGTGATAACATATTCAAGATGGGCAAACAAAACCTGTGGCACAGCAACTGGAGAGAGGAGGGAGAGAAACAACTCTGCAGACACTAAGGTCAGTGGAGAAGGAGGGGGAGGAGGTGCTCCAGGCACCGGAACAGAGATTCCCCTGCAGCCTTTGGTGAAGACCGTGATGAGACAGGTTGTCCCCCTGCAGCCCATGGAGGTTAACAGTGGAGCAGATATCCATCTGCAGCCCATGGAGGACCCTGCACAGGACCAGGTAGATGTGCCCTAAGGATGCCGGGACCTGTGGAGATCCTAGACTGGACCAGGCTCCTGGCAGGACTGGTTGGACTTGATGATCTTAAAAGTCTCTTCCAACCAAAATGATTCTATAATTCTATGACATGTGGAGAAAGGAGCCCACATTGGAGCAGTTTGCTGGCAGGACTTGTGACTCTGTGGGGGACCCACGCTGCAGCAGTTCAAGAAGAACTGCAGTCCGTGGGAAGGACCCGTGTTGGAGAAGTTCATGGAGAACCGTCTCCCGTGGGAGGAACCCCATGCTGGAGCAGGGGAAGAGAGTGAGGAGGAAGGAATAGCAGAGAAAACAAGTGATGAACTGACCACAACCCCCGTTCTCTGTCCCCCTGCACCACTCAGGGGGAGGGAGGTAGAGAAGCCAGGAGTGAAGTTGAGCCCGGGAAGAAGGGAGGGGTGGGGGGGAATGTGTTTTAAGATTTAGTTTTTATTTCTCATTATCTTAGTCTGGTGTTAATTGTCAATAAATTCATAGAATCATAGAATCGTCTAGGTTGGAAAGGACCTCTAAGATCATAGAGTCCAACCATCAACTTAACACTGCCAGAACCACCACTAAACCATGTCGCTCAGCACTACATCTACCCATCTTTTAAATACCTCCAGGGATGGTGATTCCACCACTTCCCTGGGCAGCCTGTTCTAATGCTTGATAACCTTTTGGGTGAAATTAAATTAATTTCCCCAAGTTGAGCCTGTTTTGCCCATGACGGTAATTGATGAATGATCTCTCCCTGTCCTTATCTTGACCCACGAGCCTTTCATTATAGTTTCTCTCCCCTACCCAGCTGAGGAGAGAAGTGACAGAGCAACTTGGTGGGCATCTGACATCCAGCCAAGGTTAACCCACCACAAAGAGTTTGGAGTTTGGAGTTACTGAGGACCAATGAAATAACAAACATAGGCACATCTCTGAAGGAGGAGGAGTCAGACTCCATTTCCATTTACAATTTAAGATTTCATTAGAAAACATTAAAGGTCTGTATTGTCCCTGTTATTTGACATTTAGATCACAAATTATCATAATACCCTCAGGAAATATTTGTCAACTTTCCTTTGGCTAAGTGGATACTGAAATTTTCCAAGTCCAGCAGTGTCAGCAAAGCAGACACTCAAATGACAAGGGGAAGCAGAAGATGGATCACGGAGTAACCGTTAGAGAAGGATCACTGTTTACTCTCCCTGTCTGTACTCCTGTATGTTGAAGGTGAATGTTGCCTATTAGGGGCATTTGCAAATATAATCACAAAATAGCAGATTTGCAGTTTAGCTGCCTGCAGAGGTAAAATGGTCAGACAGCTAATTTGCAGTAGTTTCCAAAAGGTTAATTAAGCTGCTCTATTACCCTGTGAATATGTAATCTACATCTGTGAAACAAGATCTGTCTGGTCTTATGGGTGTCATGTCCTCCAATTTCGTAGTAATCAATTAGGCCACAGTGAGATGGCTTAAACTGAGTCCTGAGCAGAGGCTGGTGGAGAAACCGCT
Organism: Burhinus bistriatus; assembly: GCA_013397275.1. Classification (NCBI taxonomy): domain Eukaryota; kingdom Metazoa; phylum Chordata; class Aves; order Charadriiformes; family Burhinidae; genus Burhinus; species Burhinus bistriatus. The sequence goes on from VYXH01007960.1 coordinate 104,739, forward strand.
CTAGTACTGCAGAGATAACACCTCCTACCAAGTTTTATGACAGGGCCAACGTCAGAGCTTAGCTGGAGTGAGGGCTGCTGGAAAAAAAACTAGAGCAGCTCAGTCAACAAATCGCATGTTCTCTTCAGGACTGATGAATTTTTAAAATTTTTTTGCTTTGTACAACATGTGAAACTGCCAAACACCTATATAAAAAAGTCTGGCAGCAAAACCACCCACCTGGCACATGCAAAAACACTGTGAATGGCTTTTGTTCAGGCATTTTATTCATACAGTGAATTCAGCAAAGAAAATACTTGAATTTGCATCTTCTAGGCCTTGACGGTGTCTTGAACATTAGGCTATTGATTACTACTGGGTGAATTTCTTTTCATTTTGGTCAGAAATCTCTGAAGACATGTCTTGGCCTGCTAAGTTCTTGATAAAATATGTATATTTCTCAAGAAGAAGTCTGTTTTTCAAGCATGAAAAGTTTTTAGAAATTTGATTGAAAAAAAACCCCCTAGAATTACCTCTTCCTGAGGGATACCACACATCTGTATAGAGAAACTTACAAGACGCCTGCCAAGGAGAGGACTGCAGTCTGGATACCTCTGTCATGCAAGTCTTGAAGAATATTTTATAGGAATCCTATAAAATACATCCTCCACACAGGAGGATGTATTACTAGAGCAATAATAGTTCTCCATGACACTTGTGCAAATTTGGTATCTTCTGCAAATTTATTCACACATAGCTGACTGGATGTTGACATGAGTTCTGCTGCAGATAGTCAAGAAGGAGCAGAATCCAGTTTCTCTCTCTACTATCAGTTTTGCAAAACTAGAAAAAGAAAGAATCAGTAAAAATTACTGTTTGGCAAAAAAAAAAAAGTTGTTATTATTCAATATCAATAGATCTATAAATAAGGAGAATTCCCATTTTAAGGAAGTCACTTTTTAGAACCAAACTACATTTTCAAAGACTTATAGAAAAACTATCGTTATTGTCCCACTGCTATAGAATAGCCAGACTTCACTAGAAAGCGGCTTGTTATTTTCTTCTAGTGAGTTATTGAGAAAGAAGGGTTTTTTTGCTAAAAAGTCTGGAAGATTTTAAAGCCAATAGTGAATGTATTATATGTGCTTAGACCAAGCCTGGGGTTTGCAGGGTCTCAGGAACACTCCTGAGTGCAGGCTGTGGGTCCCAGCTGTCCCTCTTTCCAAGAAACTGGCTTCTCTTGCCATCTGACCGTGCAGGAACTGTTCACCTTGGGCTTCGTGTAGCCTTTTGTAGCCCATTGCTCCTCAGGGTCATTAGTCCTCCCATACACACAACTTCTGTGCAAACTGTGCACCTTTATCCCTATCATCAGAATAGGAAGGAGTCTGTCCTCCTCTTGCTCTTAAGCATTATTAAAAGAACAATTAAATCAACATAGGGGAGAAAAAAAGCCACATTCTTTACCTCTTTAAGCTGAAAGGTTTTCAAAAGCAAAAGAATATTAAGTATGGTTAATACTTTCTTTTTGTTCTTGGCTCCCACTTTGCAGCTATTCCACACATCGAGTTCCCACTGTGAACTCTGTATATAAAAAACTGCGCAGAAGATAGGGGAAAAAAAAAGGTATGTGGAACAAACAAGAAGGATTGCAATAATGAATAAAACAAGAACACTTCTTTCAAGTAGATCGTCGCTAAGACAATGTAACAAATCAGCACAGAAATTTTCAAAGTTCAAAACCTGTCACTTTTCAAAGGATGAATCAGGTTCTTCTTCCTTCCTTAACTCCTGAATCGCCTCCAGGAGCACACTGGTTGCTGGTCAGCCATTCCCAACAAAAATTTGTCTTCCCCTTTCTGAAACGTATTTGCCATCTCTCGTGCTAAGTGCTACAAAGGCAAGGGGAGACAAGTGCATTAAACTTTTTGAACGAAGAAGGCAGTTCTCATGGCCTGTGAGCATACGCTCCACTGCCAGGGACTGACATGAGCGTGCACAGTTCCTCCTGTGTAGAAGAACTTGACTTGCTGTGAACAGCTCCATTGTGTCTGAAGAACAGAGCTATCTGTCTCAGAGTGCCCTTGCTCAACAGCAGCACGTAATTTGTGAAAGGATGGACAGTGGCATTGTGAACTACCCATTTTATTTCTTCTCAGGAACTTTTACACCATAAATTTTGTTAAAAAATTTATAAATTATTTTCCCCCTATGATTGCTAGTCTACATACGCTAATGCTAGGCTTCAGAAACAAGTTTTGATGCCTTCTTTGTCACATCATCACCATTAATAAAAATGGTGTTTTCACAGAATCACAGAATCACAGGGGTTGGAAGGGACCTCTGGAGATCATCTAGTCCAACCCCGCTGCCAGAGCAGGGTCACCTAGAGCAGGTTGCACAGGATGGTGTCCAGAAGGGTTTTGAATGTCTCCAGAGTCGGAGACTCCACCACCTCTCTGGGCAGCCTGTTCCAGTGTTCTGCCACCCTCAAAGGAAAGAAGTTCCTCCTCATGTTCAGATGGAACTTCCTATGTTCAAGTTTGTGCCCATTACCTCTTGTCCTATCACTGGGCACCACTGCAAAAAGACTGGTCCCATCCTCCCGGCACCCTCCCTTTAAGTATTTATAAGCATTGATGAGATCCCTCCTAAGTCTTCTCTTGACAAACTAGCAGGAGAACTATGAAAGGGATGTTGTACTAATAGGTAATCTTAAAATATCTGTATCTTACTGATAATACACTGCTTTGTCTAAAAAGCCTATATTGAGTTCAAAGTAGTATTTTCTCCTCTATGTATCTTGTGAAACTTTTTTTTTTTTAATGAGGAAAACCTGTGCTAACAAAGAATTTTAAAATGGTTTGATCCTAAAAAAAAATTAAAAATATTGGCCTGGGTTTCTTGCTGTTTTTGGAACAACACAGAAGTGCCTGTGTGATGTGGTACAAAGGCCACGCTGATACATATTCAGGATGACCAACATAACTTACTCATCACCCAAAAAATACTGCCATCCCAAACTCATATGGCTAACAGGTTTTTACCAAAGCAATCACACGATTTCCCTTGCCACACCTCATTCTTAATGGGAAAGGAATTTGAGAAGTCGGTCTCTCACTGAGTCATATGCTTTGCATACAGGGCAATCAGACAAAGGACCCCTAGATCATTTAAAAACATCCTGGTTTATATTGCTATTCTGTAATCCGTCTATGATACATCTCCTGTCAAATGGCATTACAAATGTTGTGGTGAGTATCTATAGGCACATGCAGAGAGAAGCTACTTTTAAACCCTTGCATCTTTACGCACTTGCTTTAGAACTCATATTTAGAAAATGAAACAGTGGCATAAATATCACTGCTCTCTATAGCTTTAGATCAACAGATAGGACAGCAACAACCTATGCATTGCTGTGGAAAATGAGTTGCAGATGCAGGATTGACTCAATGTCCATTGTAGGCTTGAAAATGTAAGTTGTTGCGTATAACTATTTAGAAACTTTGAGGGCCGGGAGATATTTGAAGGCAGAAAGAAAAAAAAACATTTTTCTAGCAAGCTGGTTTGCAGGAAATGAAGATGGGTCTGGGGCTTCTTAAACAGGTAATCATGCTAAAGCCTAAATCAAAGGACTAGTGTGCAAAATATAGGTTCAGTGATCAGCATTGGTTAGTATCGCAACCATTCATCCATGGATCTGCTAAGACAACCTCAACATGGTGTGAATCTACAAGTCTTATAATTTCAGATCGGTATTTTCATCTTACTTTTACAGCACCGTGCCTATCAGCATCTGTAATTTCAAATCCTTTTCTGGATTTCCACTTGCTCTGATATAGTAAAAGTGTATGTGCAAACCTTGAGCAAACCATCAGGGACTGTTGCACACTGTTTTTAAAGGTTATCAGATACAGAAGAAATATTTCACTTTTAATAAATATCCACATACAAGAAAATTACTTTTTTTTCAGGAAAGAGAAAATATCATAAGAATAGTAGTAAGTGGGAGACACCCCAAATTTGTGTAAATGAACAGCAGAAATTTCCAAATGTTTAGCACTCTTTAATAGATGAAATTTATTACAAAGTGTCACACTCATGGCTCCTGCCACTGCAGTATGATCACATTGACAGTGAGGGGACATACAGAAAGATATTTTTGACTAGGTTAACACCTATGGATGTTATTGTTTACAAGGAGGGATGGTTTAATTTTAATTGACACTGTCTTTCTTCTTTTGTTTAGAGAGAAAGAAAAGAATATATTGCTTCTGTGACTCATCCTTCTCCATAAAAATCTCTGTCTTTGATACTTAATAACCATACTCTGCAGCTTGTGGCATAGTGGGTAGTAGGTATGCATTTGTAATCCCAGCCTGGTAACTTTTGTGTGGATAATTCCATCCCTCAACACAAGAATAGTAGAATAGTTGGAGGCAGTGATTTATAAAAAGTCCAGTCTAGCTCACGTAGAAGCTCAAGGAAGGGATTCCACAGACTTCGGAGACAAACAGATAAATCCAATAGTCTCCTTGAGTGGGTAGCTAGCACTGCCTCTGTGCAGTAGTGAGTAAGTGACTCTCATGACCAGAGTAACCATCATAACAAAAACCAAAAAAACCTTGTTCTAAGTGAAGACACTTGGTGCTTGGTTTACTGGGGAGGTCTCTTGCGCCTCCTTATGTGGTTTTCAGTTGCTTTATTGAATTCTTTCTAAATTTAAAGGACTCGCAAAGCTCACGGGATATAACTTTTTAGATGAAACTAAAAACTGCCACCTGGCAGCAGCTGCAGAGAGGGTATGTAAGCACAATCTATTTCTCAAGTGAACACTTTTTAAGTCTGTGGAAAAGACATGGGATTCAGGAGGGGGAAGATGGGCAGGAAAGTGTCTCTGCACATGGAGTTTATGAAAATATTGTCCCTAATAATATTAATCCAATTCCGCTTATTTATTTGATGTACCTATTGTTTATTTTGTATCATCACTACCGGTGATGCTTATCCGGTACCAAACTCACGTGTTCCACCAGCCGGCAGGAAGACAGCAGAGCTGGATTCAGTGGGAGTGGACATAAATAACTGACACCTTTTTACAGATGTACCTACAAACTCACACTTGCATACATGTGCGTACTCTCAATTTATTGAGAAAATTTTCCAGTGGTCCAGTTTACTGTCAGAAAACATTCATTTATTGGGATTGAAACAGTGAGACACAGTACTTTTGTGAAATCTTCTGACAGTAAGCAGGTTCTTGTTATGGCCCAGCTCACTCTTTGGGCAGCCAGTTTCTTGGCCTGGTCGCCTGGTTATCTGCCCATTTTTTTCCTTGGATTTTTAAATTTTTAATCCCTTTCAGTTTTCAAAAAAAGTAGTTTCTTTCACTGAAATTCCTGTATGTGGAAAATGTCAGCATAATTTTGCATTTGTGCTGATTTAGAAATAAAACAGATGTTGGTGCTCTGAAATCTTACATGAACAGACATCCATTTTTTAAGCTAGCTTTAACAAAAAAGTAGTGTATTAAAAAAAAGTGTACTAAAAAATCCCAACCAAACCCAATGAGAAAAAACACTTGTGGTAGACAGCATACACCATCTGTCCCTTTTATGTAGGGGAAGGATGAAGCTAAGGTAGCTTATGGAAGTCATCATGAGTTGCTTTGGGATGGGGTCAGTTTCCCACAAGCCCTCAATAGGAAGTCATGGCTGTTACTTCTTCCCTTTTCCCAACCACCACTTCTCCTACCAGATAAGTTATAGCTCTCTTCCCAGACTCTGCTGTGGGCTTCTGCACTGTCCCAAATCTCTGTAGGCATCAAATGTGTGTCTTGTCCTCTGCCCTGCATCTTCTTCTCTCTTCCCTGCCTCTGATGTGTCCCACACACTGAGGTCTGAAGAACTGTCTTTAGCAAGCTGTCCCGTGCTCCTCTTTCTTCTTTAATTTCCTTACCCGGGATCTAGAGCTCCTATCTGTCACCCTGGCATGCTGTATTGACCCTTTTAGCAACCACAAAAGACAGAATTCATCTCCAGTTCTTAATTTCACCATTGTACAAATTAAGCGTTTAGACCACGCTATTTCAGGAATGGCACATTGATTAGTATGAAGCAAGGTGAAGTTCCCCACCTTACCTCTCTGATGGACACTGCTGCCTGGAGGGCCAGGCTGTTTGATTTGCTAATGAATCAGCTTCTGAAACACTACCGTTTCCAGGCTGGGCTGTGATGGAAAACTAAAATCAGTGTCTACCTATGACTCCAGATTTAGACCTGTGCAAATGACAAAACTAATTACTTTACTTTTCAAAGGCACCAAGATTTGCCTTTTTGTCAGAACTAATAGGAACATCTTCAGAAGATCTGCAAAGAAATCAGTTGCTGTAACAGTTTCCAAGTGAAGAAAGTGTGTTTAGAGTGAAGTCAGACTGCAAGTAATTCTGATTTCTATTTAATTGCATTTTTTCTGAATTAGAGAAAGATAAAAGAGTTCTTATGACATGTTGCCATAACTTCAGAAAAACCTTTTGCTGCAATACTTACAGGGCAGTAGGAGATAGCTGCTCAGAATGCGGAACTAAGGGATTCTGATTGAGTAGGTGTAAAAATGAGGATGTAGTAATGCATAATGATAGTGATGAACAAGGGGCATACAGAGAAATCATTCTATAATCAGGGAGATGAGAGTGTTTTCTGAGCAGAAGATGTGAATATTGTGTAGAGTTTCAAATATAGGGAGTATGAGATTATGAATTTTCTTCATTTTGAACTAGAATTTTTTTTCCCCTCTCTTTCCGTCTGTACTTCAGTATAAGCACATAACCGAAATGCTACTCAGCTGATGAAGAACTGAGTTGCTATAATAGTTAAACGAGCTATTAATGATGGATGATGGCCATATATGATTTCAGAGACATCTGAAAAAACTCCATCAGAAAATGGGTCTGAACACGTTCTCATCTTCTCAAAGCTCCACCTTACACTTCTTGTTAGATGAAACATAAAGTACAACAGCTTCTTGAGATTAGTAAGCAGGGAAACAAGACTGCATCTATCTTAATTGTGCAACTGGCTTCTCATCATTAGAGCTGAACAATGCTATGAAAATACAGCATCAATGAAGGAAAGTTGACTCACAGCTGTGAGGACACTTTGAACAGAGGGCTTCTTGAAACCCTGTAATTCTGCTCTGCTCAGTTTAGGCCCAACCCTCAAGGGCAAGGAAGCATGATGTCATTGAATCCACATGAGATAAACAATCAATATGCAAGAAAGACCCAGTGAGTTAGAGGGGACAGCACAGCTATCTTCAAAACATTTGATAATAGGACAAAAAAATGGCAGCTTCATCCTGATGACTCACTTAGCAATTAACCACAACACAGACAGGAATCAGGAGAGAACTTTATAAAGACGTGAAGACCTGTGTAAGGTCTTTCTCAAAGCCTATATATAGCTTTGCCAGTATTATTTTCTCATACAATTTTCTCATGCAGATTCAGTTCTACAAAGTCAACTCAACAGGGAAGGTTTTAAAAGTAGGAAGATGAGGAGACTTTTTGTACTAGCGAACTCCCTGTGATTTCTTTGAAGATCCCAATCTAATTCTAGGCTGAATAAGCTGTAATTCAGCTCCATATAACTTCACTTGATAGAACTTACTTAGGTAACAGATCCTAGTGATTCTCTTTACTGAAGTAAGGCGATGTAATATATTATGCAGAAAGTTAGAATAGTCCTTGCAATGCCTTTTGGCCATAAACATCCACAGATCCATAAAATTTACATGCAAAGCGCCTAAGCTTTCATTTTGCTTCTGACAGATGAGTAAAACAAACTGATGAAAACAGCATCTATGAAATCAACAGCCAAGGTAACTCCTCAACAGGGCCTCCTTTTGTTATATTAGCCCCTGACCTAAATCCCAAATATATGACACAAACACAACTACCATGACAATGGTTGCATTTGAACACATACAGGAGTACCACATACTCAGCAGGCATAAAGTAAAATACTACAGGAAGATCATGCACCAACTTATGCATCAACTGCATGAGTTAATCACAAGTATCTATCATTTTATTAATGAATCAAAGCTTCAATCAGTGTCTCCCACTATAAAACTTAAAGAGATCCCTAGTTAGAAAAGAAGTTCATTTGCTTAGAAGTTAGTAGTTTGCCAAAAGCATGTATACTAGCCAATGGGCTGGAAGATGCTTTGATGTATTTTAGCTATCATTAGCCAGGTTTGCTATTAATTATATGTTGCTTTACCTTTCAACGCATAATTTCCTTATATTAAACATAAAAATATACTTTATGTTGCGATTATACAAGAGACAGACTGTTCTACTTTAATTTTTCAGACCTGAAAGATGATAAGGGTATCTGAGCTAGGTTAGGAACTGAAAGTAATCAGAGCGAACTAAGCAGGCTACAATAAAGTCTTTATAAATACGAAGACCAAAGATACCCGGCAAAACAAAAAATAAAAAAAAATGTTGGCATCACATCTTCCAGCTGCTACGTCTTCCAGTTGCTAGTTTGGGATACAGTTATTTTCATGTGAACACAGCAAACCCAGAGATTTTGCTGAGATTTGGTGGAGGTTTTGGTGATATGTCATTGGTCATATACCCCAACAACATTCGCGGATATAGGGATATAGGGATAATTCAATACCACATTCTTTCCATTTGAGATCAACATGCATGTCACCACCAGACCTGGAGACTAGTTCCACATCTACATGAATGCAAGTACAGTGTATTTCAGTCAAGTTGGAGGGCAATTGTTGCGTTTCTGGACTGTTGTCAGCATAGTACTCAGGTAAACAAATTTTGGGGTAATAGTATTTTATTGATGATTTCATGGTTTAAACAAAAGTATTCTATGAATAGCCAAAGAAAGTGTCAAGATTTTCAATGTTTCTGTAGCTGAAGTCTAATTTCAACCGTACTGTTTTAAGAGTGCATAGATTAGGTAGAGTGGAAGAATTACATTACTCCACTGGTGTTGCCCATGCATTGTGCCAAGGGAGAGTAGGAGCCCTGGCCATGTCCTACCACTGTCATTGGACAGCTGAATGAAAACCTTATTGCTCTTTTGAGCCAAAGACGTATTCTAATTTTCATTCTCAGTTTATTCATGGCTGGTTTATTCCCATTTGTTTTGTACTTGTCCTTTACCAGGTCTGGTATTACACTTTTGGTTTAATTATAGCTCTTTTTTCAACTTTTGCTTCACTAAGTTAAACAAAACAAAGCTGGTTTAGTATCATCATCCATTAAGTTCCTCCTTCTACACCATGTCCAGTTTTGGTTTGTCTTTTGTACAGGAGGATATTCAAAACTGTGAAAGTATTCCAAATGAGGTCCTATCAGGACATTTTAATATTACCATTTCACTATTTGTATGGAAAGCAGCTGTTTGTTAATGGAGGTCATTTCCAAAATACTTATATAGATGTAGTCTATAAAACATATACTCAAATCCGTTAAAAAAGCATACTTTTACCTTAAAAAACAAAAGGGGAGGGAGAAAAAATCCGTAATATTTGTTTTTTATTCTCTTGCCAAGTTCTACAGTTTTTGTTTTGACAAAGATACTATGGACTTCAGTGGGAATTTTACTTGGGCATGGTTTTATATCCCCAAGCAGAAAACTGAAAACGTTCATGGGTCGACATGATATACTGCATAATGAAGTTAACTAAGTGAGCAAAAATCTATGCTCATCTAGTGTTAAAACTAACCAATAGAGCTTAGAAGAATGACTACTTTTTCTTTATTTCATTAGCTGCTCTTGGATAGAACCTGTTCATGCCCGTTTAGTTTTTCTTTCTAGTTGATATAAAAATGTAATAAAACCCATTCTTCTCTTTCTTTGATAGAAAGAGGTTTCGGGACTGATTTTCACATATAAGTTTTCCTGTTCAGAAGGGCAGTAGAAGTTAAACTAGTCCATATTCTACGTTTTGAGTGTGCAACTTACCTGGAAATTTGCATGTTGTCAGGACATGTGATTATGAATGTCCAATTATCATCTGATGAAATCCATACACAAACCAGTATACACAAGCAGCCCTGAACCGGAAAATTTGGCAATATATGATTGCTAATAACCTTTCACTTATTCTCAGAGAGTAATCAGATAATTCTCTTTAAAAGATCTTCCTTTCTGTCTGAGGTCTGGTTTAAAACTGTCAGCTACATCTATGTCCTATGATCTCCCGTTCACTTTGAACTAGGAAATGACAGCCAGCTGGGTAACACACTCCCTCCTACAAATGCTATGATGATGAGAGAATATATTGAACATATTCAGATTGACTGCTACCTAATTAAATAGATAGAGTTACACATCCTGAGACCAACCCACTGTGTTATCATGTAGTCAAATGTATTTGTCGTTTTGCACTTTGACATGAGCTAGAAGAAAAAACTATAGAAAAGTGAACAGTCATTATGAGTCAGAAGGCAGGGAGAGACTAGAAAATGTAAAAAGTGAAAGCTTTTACTCTTTGAACTAAACAAACAGGGCTTATCAGCTCAAAAACTGTGTAATCTCTGTGTAGGAGAGACAAGGAAATGCACACTGTGAGTCATGAGCTCTATAGAAACATTTAACCTGTGCAATATTGTGGTGGTATAGTCCTGTTCCAAATGTCACAGCTGGTGAAGGAGGAAGAACTTTTAAACGGGAAAATCCAGTCCAGAAGTCACATACTTACATATATATATGTATATAAAAAAATATATATAAATCCACTCATATACATATGTATATAAGGGTGGATTTCATTTTTTGTTTGTTTATTTTGATGTAATTGGTGTAGGCCACTGATGGTTCTGGCAGCTACCTATGTCTGTACACTGAGTCCTGGCTCCCCACTCAGTTGTGCTCTGGCTCATACCCACACTACGACGCGCTGGAACTATAACCTACAGTATAATCCCCCTCTGGTCTTGAAATACAATTAGTAATTTTATGGGCTTTTTCAGTTCTAAGTGCCTGAAATAATGACAAAGCTCTGCTGTAGCCATCCATGTGGTAATTTTGATGCCAAGGGTGCACGTTGCAGGACACAGGTACAGAAAGACATTAGAGAGTGTTACCCAGTTGGAGTCAGGGGACCCAGACTAGGCATGGTTTGAATACTCCACCTGGAGCAGTCGCTGGAGTGAACTGGCTGCTCCTCTGGAAAGGAGACATTTGGCTGGCCCAGAACAGACCAAGAGCGAAGCAGCACACACACGTGGACCTTCTGGGAGCAAAATGGGAAGTGAACCAAGCTAATAAAGTATCCTGCCACTAAAGCTGGCTATAGGGTCTCATCTTCATCTCACCAAGAGAAGGGAAGACGGCTAATTTTTTTAGATCAAAGGCTGTGTATTAGATCAAAGTAATTTTACAGGCAAACTATGTATGGCACAGAGAGTCAAGATGCTTATCATCATATGGCCTACTCTCAACATTGCTTGGATTCTTTCCTTTCCTTGTTTTATGTGATAGGATTTGTAATGAAGGTCCCATTCTTTTCTCTTTGCTAGAAGGAGGTGCTCTCTAACATAGCCTTAAAGAATGATAATAACAAAAAAGGACGAGGTGATCTTATCTACTACTTTTCTCACTTTGACTTTTAACACCTACAAACAGTAAAAGAGCAATAAAAAACGTCTGAGAAAGTGTTTATAACCAATTTAAATGTCTGTATTCTGTTTTGGGTTCAATGGGATGGAACTTGTCAAATTAAACAATACAGGGCTTGTGGAATGTCCTGTTAATTAGCCAGCATTAATAGATTTCCTCTGATTTTACAGTGAAAAGGCACAGCTAAGTAAACAAAAAAGGAGAGGTGGAAAGACTTTCAGTGCTAACACTGCATGTTTCCACTAAGATGCTATCTTAAAGCTCTGAAAAATTAATCAAAAGGAGGACAATAGTACCTTGGAGATAAAATACATTCTAGATCAATCACTTTGAATTAAAATCAGAAGGCAAGATATACTTACACATTCTTTAAGGAATTTCCACAAAATGAAATTGATGAATTACATATTTGTGATCGGTGCCTAAGTCCCACCCCAGTGGCTATCAATGCGCCCACTGGGCAAAGGGGGAGTCGCACCCCTTTGCACAATGCCAATGCCCAGTGTGCTCCGCACACACCTAACGTGAAGGGCTCGAGTGACCTAGGTGACCTATACAGACATGCAGGATGTTAGATACATTCTAGGTGTGGCAAATTAACTGTGCATAAGCAGACCGACTCTACAGCACAGATGCAGGGAGTAGATGCGTCTGGTAAGTATCACACTTCCAGTGTCTGTGTTGTTAAATTCAACATATCCAGGATAAATCCAGCTCATTGCACATGCACGTTTGAATCAGTCTGCACATGTGCGATAGCTACTTGTCCAATCTGCCAAATATCAAGAAATTCTCAGTAGACAAAAGATCTACATCTTCTGTTTATGCTCAAAGTTTCCAGGGAAACCAGAGAGAAAATAATCTCATGAAGAAGACACAACTCAGTAAAGCTACCGGAGGACAAACTAGCTGCAGATTTTAAGTGGGACCTCCCCACACCATGGTGGGGACAGATGGCTATAGTTCTGTTCACCTTTCTTATGGCTAAGAATATATGGACAATTTCCAAGACCCTTAAAAGTGCAAACCACCAATTTAAGAAGCAACCAACTAATTCAAAAAACAAGCCTTCTTAAGTCAACAGACTAAGTTGCTTCAGTCACTCCTTAGAAATGGAACTGAGCTGTCAAGTCGCTTGCTCAACCCTCTCACCTGCTTTAGTACTGGATGAGAAGGGAATATGTTGGCGCAAGGGTCATTCTGCATGAAATTGAAGAAATCCTTATACAGTGTGTCCCGAGCAATAAAGATCTAATCTGGATCACTATGAAATAGCTTCAAAAGCTTTGGCCATTGTAGTTACCTTTGTGTGCACCACTAGATGATTATTGAACCCCAGTGGCTCTGGTATCCTAAATAAATAAACAAAAATTAAACACGCTGAATAAAATATTGGCATATTAGAAAGGCTACAGAAGAGGGCTCCGGAAGTGAGCTAACATGTGAGACAGCTGCGTTACAGTGAGCAGCTGAAGAAATATTTCTGATAGTACAGGGATCTTTTGTTTAGTAAACAAAAGCATAACAGTATCCAATGACTATAAGATTTAGCTGGACAAATTCAAACTAGCAATTAGGTTGGGTAATTAACCATTGGAATAATTTATCTAGGGATCTGGTTTATTCCTTATTGTTGGCAGTCTTTAAATCAAGATTGGCTGTCTTTCTAAAAGATATGCCTAGCTCAACCAGCAACTCTTGAGCTTGATTCAGGGGTTTTATAGAACAGGTTAAATTAGAAGTGCATCGTAATCTGGATTTAATTTGTGTGAATATATCCAACAATGCTACTCAGGCAAAAGCCTCTGGCAGAAGAGTAGTAGCATCTCAAACCAGTAGAAGTACTTGCTCTGAGAACAAAGATTGGAGACCTTTAGGATATTTGGGGATTTTTTTTTCCCCTCTAAGGCATTTTTTGCAATATTTTTAGAGCTTGGTTTTGTTCCAAAAGCCAGCATTGTTTCTGGTTTGTTCCCCCAACTCCCCAAAACCCCTGTGTGTGCAGGAACTCCACCTATAAAGCCAGATCTTTCTCATATGTCATTTGTACAAATTAAAGAAAGATGTGGACTAACTGGAAAGGGTCCAGGTATGGTCAGTGAGAGTGATCGCAGATCTAGAAAACATGGCCTTGTTCAGTCAAGAAAAGAGACATCAACCTTTCAAGTGCATAAAAGGCTGTTGAAAAGAGCCTATTTTTCATGGCCAGGGTAGATAAAATAAGAATTACAGGAAGCAGGATTCACTTTTGCTCTAAGGGAAAGCTTTTTCCAAGTATGTTAGCAGATTGCCTGGGGAGGTTTTGGAGTCTCCATTTTGGAGATCCTTAAGTGTTTTATCTAACAGATTAGGCTAATTTGCTTTGGGATTAAAGTCCTTTCCAGTGTGATTTTCTAGGATTGTATGAAATCAGGTGTAACTGCATAGTGCATCTGCAATGTCCCTGGAGATCTATAAATAAAAGGCCTTTTATAGTAACCGCGTAGTATTACTGAAGTGATGTATGCGAGTGGAGAGTCATCGTACATAAATTAGTTTCACACCATTGAAAATCAGTAACATCCAGACTTTAAAAAATCTAATTACAAGTCAATTCTGCTGTCTTCCATTAATACTGCATACTCTTTCTAGGGAATGTGAAAGTCATACAGTTTATTTTCTTCATCAATAAGGATACAGGTAGATTACTCAAACAGAACAATTGTCATGATGGTTATAAAGTTGATTATTATTTTGACAGACTCTCAGAATAGTTTAAGTTGGAAGGCACCTCTGGTGATCATCTAGTCCAGCCCCACTGTGCAGAGCAGGGTCAGTGAGAGCAGGGTGCTCAGGGACCTGTCCAGTCGGGTTTTGAATAAGTACAAGGTTACTGAAAAAATTCTCCACATACTCTCTGTTCCTGTTCCTGGATTTGACCATCCTCACAGTACAAATGTCTCTTATGTTTAAACGGAATTTCTTCTATTTCCATTTGTGCCCATTAACTCTTGTCCTGTCAGTGAACATCACTGAGAAAGGCTTGGCTCCATCTTCTTTAATCCCCTCATCAGGTATTTACAAACATTGCTAAGATTCATACCGTATATATTGGAAAAATGATCATCTCATCACCTTGAAGACACACAGGGTGACCACTGCAAGCTAACAGTCATCATTTATGTAAAGTGCAGGGACTGTGAGGTAGAATCAGACCTTAACTCCAGCTTCTGCGATATCACTTCACTAATACCGTTAGTATCAGATTCTCCAGTGTAGGAGGCAAGGAAAATGTCATTTTTTGATTAAGCTGTGCAGGCAGGAGGGGTCTTCTGTCCCCTTCCAATCTACTCGATGGCCAGCTGCAGGAGCTTTGTGCCATAGGGATGTGAGAAGGCTGCCCAGTTTTGTGAAGTGTCTTGTGACAAGTGCAAGGGCTAATGGGGGGAGAGCTACCTTCATTCAGACTCCAGACCATTCCACCTTTCTTATTCCTCCACATATATCCCTAAAGGCTTTAACAGTATGTGCTGCTGGAACAAACATCTGCATATGAAGTTATATATATGCATATTTTTGCTTATGATTAGAAGTGTCTCAGTCTTTGCAAAATAACTAAATGTGTTGTTTCGCTCATTCCTGTGACAGGAAGTTCCACAAACTCATTTCTCCATATGTCAGGAGTATTTTGGATGTTAATATAATTGTGCTGAAATATCAGCTCTTGGGTTTGGGTTTTATTTCCCCTTGGTTTTGGTGTTTGATGAAGAAGCTACTTTTTCTTTGCTCGTACAAAAATTCTTGCTGGATCGAAAAATGACCTGGTTTTCAAACTATATGAGTCTATCTGCCATAGAAATGAGCCTCAGAAATTTGGATTCCATGATGCAGAAACAATACGTCCATACTTCTCCCTGTGTCAGGTCCCAGCATTTCATGCTGAGATGGATGTTCCCTACCAGTGCTTACTAACAGTCCAATTACTTACTGATAAATGTGCTATTCTGGTGATAAAAATCACAGCACCACTCTCTTTTCCCTTCTTTCCAAGCCAATGAATAAAGCACAGTCATTTTAACTTACTCTCAAAGAGTTTTTTTCTCCTTTTTCATGAAACTTTTTGCCTTTTTTTTCTTGATTTTAAGTACATGTATTCTTGAAATTCTTATGCACAGCGCTGTTTGCTGAAACAAATGGAACAGATGCCATTTTTATTTACTGTAGATTAAACTTTCCATCCTATTATACTGAAGAGCTCTACGTAATTTGTTATTTGCACTTGGAAACCCCTCTGTGAAGTTTACTAACCAATATCCTCATTTTATAGCTCGGAAAACATAACCTTGGGAAGCCTGAGCAGCTTTCCCAAGATTGTGCTGAGAGGCATTGGCTCGGCAGCCCTGTGAGTTGCCCTCCTTCGTCTTCTTGACGTCGGAGAGCTGAGCGCTGCCCCGTGGGACCCAGCAGAGCCCAGCTCACTGCTCATTGTGCGTACGATATGCCACTCTACAATTAGGTCAATAAATTTTCCAGACTTTCAAGTTACTTTGTTGTACTGGCTTTGTTCACATTTGTCTCATAATCACAATAACAGGACAGGTGTGCTGCTTTTCTCGGCAGTGATTCTGGTCCCCCGACGGAGCCAACTCCCCGGCCTTTGACCTCCGAATTTATCCGCTCAGGAAACCGGTTTACTGCCTTGCAAAACAGCACACCCCTACGATTAGCACTTAATTACAGTGAAGCCAGTAGCAGCTCTGCTAAAGTTAAGTTGACTTTTTGTATATGGATCATATTTTTGCATGAGTTTAACTTTCTGGCAATCAGGGTGCCTCATGTTGAGAGCCTATGGACAAATGCATTTTATGACCTGCTACATGCATCTGTGCATGTTAGCTACAGAAAAATCAGGACAGCAATTCAGTCAGTTTTACTTACCTTGTTCTTTCTCCTTCCAACATTTCAAAAAATATACAAGGCACCCCGATTCATAATCCCATTTGGGCACCACTCTGACAGGACTGTGTGTGCGAGGCAGACAACGATCATCACTTTACAAACCTGATGCAAGCTCACAGGAATATTACCATATGGGCCCTTAAAAACATGACATCTACGTCAGTCAGAACTTTGAATCAGACACCCTTTGCTTAGACCAGGATCTCAGTCAAGATATAAGCATCACCAAGTTAAAAAAAAAAATCTGCTAGAAATTCTGACAGTAGGAATCTTAGTAATCCTTTAAAGTGTTTTTGGAAATATCTAATACAACCCATACAGAAAAGTTAAAAAGCTACTAATGAGCATTGCAAATACGTTTTCCCAAAGTATCAGCTCTAATTTCTGTTCTTTTGAAAGAACTTTGCAACATTATGAATTAACATCTGACGAAAATATCTCAGGGGTAGCAATAAAATAATGATACTGTAGCCTCCAGTTTATATTACATTACCAAAAATAATGAAAAAAAATACTGTTGCCCCAGAGAGACTTGGAAGACATTCAGATACAGTAGAGCTGGGTGTGACATGAGAAGATAGATAGATTAGACAGATAGGACTGAACCAGTTAAGAAACTTCTGGGTATTCAGCTATCCAGTGTAATATCCACTCTGCTGATTGACGGCTCTACAACTCATAATGAGTTCATATCATAAGACTCATTCCATAGCGTGATAACTTTTTAAAAGTTATTCCATTCTGTGGTAATTTATAAGGATAGATACTCAGTTGTTTAAGTATTTCTGAAGTGAACAGATAACATATCTGCATGTTTAGCAGATGCATATCTTTCCCCAGAATGAAAGAATCTTGAATACAGAGTTACATCCCTCATAATCACAGTTCTTCTGTGGAATAGCAACAGTAATTTTTAATCATTGTTCCAGATTTCAGATACAGCCCATTCTGCCATCACTACAAGGTGAGTCAAGCTGTCTAATGGTTCTGTTATTTTCATACTACCCAGGCATGTACTGAGAGTCTAGGAGCTCAGTATCAATTCATCTCTTGGCTGAGACATCAAACTGAGATTCTGACCACTTATTGTAATTAAAAATCCCCATAAGCTTTTCACAAAGCATAGGTGCTCACCACAGTGTCCTGACAAAATTCCAGCTTTGCATAATTATATTCTTCTCGTATATAATATAATTATATGAAATAATTATATTCTGCCTGAAATCCCCATGAAGTTTCATCTGGATGTAGGATCCCTCTCATTTCCAATCTCAAGCTGTTGTGCAATGCTGCTGTCTGCTCAGAAATATGAATCACAGACAGTTGATGGGGTTTTCTGTTTGTTTTATATCTTATTTCAATATACCGATTTTTGAAATTTTTAAAGCATTGCAAAAGGGTTTAGTCAGAGATCTTCAGAAGTTTCTTTGTTGTTTGCTGAAGAAAAACAGAGCAAGCTATGTTTTGAGAAAACTGCAAAATTGTTTTGAAATCTTTCCATGTAGTTTTTTTATTCTTTTCACCAACTTTAATTTTTCCTCAGATGAGTAGAGTAACTTTATATTTGTAGTTTGCATATTAGTGTGCAGAGATTTTGAGGATAGTGTAGGACTGATCCTACAGGATTTTTATAGATGTTATAGCAATCTACAATTTTATTTTCTCTGCCAATTCAGTGCACGGCAGACAATGAGCTACGCTAATTTCATTTTACCTTTCTCCACATTGTAGTTCTATTAGGCATGGTTTCATTAATGTAAATCCATGAAGGTCTACTTAAAATGGCAAGTGAAATCAAGTGAAATATTGCCATGTCATTTCTGGAAATGGCAATACAATTTCAAGAAGAAACAGAGCAATGCATGTGAGCCAAATTGAATTGAAGTAAGAAGATCTTTATGAGGCTTTACCGTGATGCCGCTATGATATCACAAGAAAAACAAAAGCAAAGCAAGTTGGGAGGGGATGTGGGGAGGAATGTAAAGCTAAAAGCAAACCAAAGTGGATAGTGGATCAATGCAAAACCAAGCAGATGAGCTCACAAGAGAAAAATACATGCAGGTGTTACTGGAAGTTATACTAACATTCAAACTAAAACCTAGGTAAAACATCAACAAAACCTGCTTGAGAGCTTAACTTTTTTGTTGCTTTTGTATATATGTGCACATGGTTGAATACAATGGTTATCACCATCCTTTACTTTTATAGTCCTCTCTACACTCAGACACATCCATTACTTCTGCAAGACATGGTCTCCAAAAGGAGTTCTTTGCAAAATATTTGAAAAGACCAAACTTAAATGAGGAAAACCAATAAAACAAATACACTGATTAATACAGTCCTGAGAGCAAAATTTGTAGGTAATGGTGCAGAACACACATGAACCAAGAGATGTAATCCAAAGGTAAGGTGGATACTATGCTGTGACTCATGGGATAGACTTGTTCCACTCTGAGGTCTGCAGCAGCCACCAGAACATTGACATGACAGAGAGCAAACGAAAGAAATAAAACCCCAGCATTCAGGGCATGTGACGTAAGTGGCCAAGTCATTGTATTCACTGGGAACACCATACAGAACCTGAAGAAGCTCATAGCCCCAACTTTACAGACCTGGATAATTGTAGAAAAAAATGATGAGACTTATGGTCTTTGCAATAACATTATTCGTATGTGTAAAATGGACTTAGCTGGAAAAGAATCACATTTCATCTATCTAGACATTTGCTTAAGAAGCTGTGTTGCTAAGTACGTAAACTTTCAGACTCTCATAAAGCATTCATTTGTCCTCGCAACACCTATGAAGTAAGGAAGAGCCATTTATTTCGTTGATCATGAGTCACCAATGCACAGGGATTTAAAGAAGTATTTACATACATATATATATTAAAAAAGAGACATTTATTAGAATTTTCAAAAACACATCACTGTATAACTAACTCCCACTGCTTTCAGTGTGTAATTCCCATAGACTATTGCATTGCAGTACTACCAAATTAGTATGGAAAAAATTTGATCACTATTACAGTTTCCATCATTAGCTTCAAATTCTCCACAGTAGCTATAGTCATGAACACAACAACCTTTCATTTCTCACTCCCTGCTTACTGCTGAAGAAGTAAAAGCTATTGAGTTGAAAGGACAGGGTCAAGGACACGGGCCAGATGACGTGAGCTACAGCTGAGCATCTCCATTGAGCAAAGTGTGCTCAGGTGTAAATTTGCTCCTCAGTTCATTGCAATGTGTCACTTACTTTTTCAAAGTTTAAGAGATTGTCCCATAGCTGAAGTGTTTTTTTGCAACTTGAACTATTCCGGTTTGATTCTTGATTCGCTCTTCATATCCATGTGACATGCTTGAGTGGGCCAGTTAGCCCAAACTGGATTTTGATATTGTCAAGCAAATTGCCTCAGTGGCTATCAAATATGGCTTCAAATGCCCATCCCAAACTCAAGCACTTAGGTGCTTTATCAAATGCCTAGTGAGAGTAGGAGATCAACAGCCAGAAGGTTGTGGTCTGTGTGCTGTAACCACACGGATAAATGTGTTAACTCCTGGGAGTGGTGTCCAGCCCCTGGGCCACGTGGCAGAGGTGGTCACATCCACCCCACTCTGGAGACTTCTATTCATGTTGTTCAGCTCTGAGACTCCTCCAGGTCCTATGCAACACCCCTTTGGCTATAGTACCTAATTAGGTTAGTATGATTGATTTTGAGTCAGACTATTAGAAGAGAAGTGAGGGCTACATACCAAAGTAGTTCTTTAATGGCACACGACTGGGCATACACGGGACACGAAAGCTCATGGAGATGGAAAGCTTACTGGGGCAGGCTAGACCAGAAGGCACCAAAGCATGTGTGATCATGTCCATATCTATTAACAGGAGGGGTCCCTGGAGTGATCTGTTCCCAGAACCACATTTAGGCTCTGTTTCAGAGAGAACTACTTCATTCCAACAGAAAGCACAAGTGTGGACAAACATTTCTGTAATGTAGATAGCCCAGATGAAAGACTCAAGAATACAAATTGGAGATAAATTATTTTACCATCCAGACTCTCATGTTCCAGCCTCTTGTATAAATTTTAGTGAGTGAGGAAAGTATAAACATATATGAACTATCAGCTAGATAAGCTTTTCTTCATTTATTCTGAGTCCTACTCATATTCAGTCATTTGGTCTCCTTTTGCCTCTTTGCTAGCCCTTTTAATAGTTGTTTCTTTTTACTCATTTGAGCAAACTCTACAATAAGAGCTTTGATTATCCTCTGTTTAAAAAAAAATTGTGTCTTCTAGCAATTAGGACATGTTAGTTACCACCTCACAGTCCGTGAAGCCCTGGGAGGGGGGAGAGGGTTTGTGGACTATTTTTAAGAGATCTTACACATATACTTAAGCAAAACTAACAACACAATACCAAAGGACTCAAATTTCTTACCTAGGGATCTGCACTTTCAGTCGAAATTTCTAGGGGACTGAAGTTGAAGATGTGTGGAAAACTAGCGGGACACAGGAGATGAGAATCCCCTCATGTATACAAGTGATCTGAATTCTTCTCTCTTAAATCTGACTTGAATGTTCAAACAAAAAAAAAATCTGTTGCTCTCAGATTAGAATCAGATCCACAGAAGCATATGAAATAGGTTATTTTACTCTGCACTACCCATATTTAGTTGTTGGGTTCTTTTTCTCCCCATTTTATTTTATTACTGCAGACCTGATACACTACCTCAAAGAGCTTTGCTGCTGATGCATCTTCTCTCCTTTATTTAATTCACATAGCTCCACCTGTGACTTTCACCCAGTGATATTAGATTTTTTTCCAAAATTTCACCAGCTTCCTCCCTCATGTACATTTGTGCATTCCATGTCATCTTTAATAGCCCTGCATAATGCTTAGACATCATCTGTCAGTTACATGTCAAATATACAGCAGTCTTATTAAAACATAGCATTTTGGTGCTATATAAATTACATTTCCAAAGGAATATAAAGGGAGATAAATATATCTTGCTTAATACATTTTCATCAATCTTACACAAGTGCTGTGATGAACAAAAATTCAAAATAAGATCATGCTTACTGTGCTTTAAACAGCATTAAAAGTCATAAAACCACTGTGCTTTTTCTGTTTAGTTTTCTGCATTGAATGCCTCAGAAAGATTTAAGGCATCTAATTAAAATAATTACAGAGAAAGCCTCTGTAACATTTACTAAAAGAAACAAAAATTAACTTAATCAGCTTTAAAATAAAAATAAACAACTCCATCATTGAATTATTCTATTTGTTTTATCAGACTCTGAATTCTGAAGATTCCTATGAGCATCCATTTTTAACATTTGCTGCCTAAAGTTTTTGATATTGTAATTCACAAATAAATAACTAAAGGGATATTGTTTATTTCATATAATTTTTTTCCAATTTTCTGAGAGGAAACCTGTGCTTAAGATGTTTTGTTGTCAAATACTTAACTTTTCTTAGACACAACATTAAGGCTATACTTTAAAACACAAAGCTGGCATCGATATTAAAAGAAGGAATTTTTTTTAAAAATTGTCAATGCAGTAGTTTATATTCTAACAAACAACAATAATACTCTTATATAAAACAACCAATAGTTATTGGCTTTTTTCTTCTTCCAACTATAGAGTCAAAGAGCAGACATCTAGCAAATGCAGGCTAGCTACATAAAAAAATCTCTTCATCCAGACCGACCTGTAAATAACCCAAATCCCTTTTAGAAAGGAATGGCCTATTTGCAATCCTGGAACTATGGAAATGAAAGGTTTAGTTTAGGGATGTACACAGTTGCAACACATTATAGCTGGCTACTACCTGTTATGAAAAGCAAATCTTGAACTTTTAAATGTAAGTATTCACAGAAGACAGCTTCAATTTATTCACCCAGTCAAGAAGTAGAAAAATGATATATGTCCTCAGTATCTAAAAAACCAGCAACAGCAACTGCACCAAGCTCCTAGTACTCATGACAAACTGCTCACAAATAGTCCACAAACAAAGCTTTGCTCATTAAGTTATTCATAGAAGTTGTTAAGTAAATACTTCTGAATAATGAATAAATTCAAGAAAATCAAAAGCAGCTCATGGACGACTAACAAACAGAAAAGTCTAAATTTGTTCAAATAAATTATTCACTGTGAATTATCTGATCAGGTCTAGTGCTAAAATATAAGAAGTATTTCTCAGAGCATATGTGACTGACAACAAAAACCCAAAAGCAGATGGAAATGTATCTGTATCTATGCAGAATTTACAAAGTGGACTAGTTTGAGCATAAGAAGGAAGGTCCCTCATTTCCTTAGTACCAACTTTCATAACTAATATTAGAAGAAAGAGATGTTCTAGAAGCAGAGTAAGTCAATAAATTTCAGATAAAATATTTTGGGATACTGTCATTCATAGACAAATTCCTTTTCTCAAAAGGCCAATCGTTTAAGAAAGTGAATTTTATTTGATGAGACAAAAATAAATTTGAGTGAAACCAATTTGATCTAGTCCAGCGTGGCACACCACAATATCCAATATAAATACTCTTCTGGATGTGTAACTAGTAAGTGATGGATGGTTTAAGGAGGATCACCAATGACGTAACAGTTCCAGGTTAACCTCCCTTCTCAGTCCTAGATGTGATCCACCTCTTTTAATACGGATCCATATTGGTGGAAGAGAGAGTAAAGAAAATGTGTTGTAGCTGTGCTAAATAGACCTTAAAGAAATCTAAGCACTTACACCCAAGATTGTGATGCTGAAACCTGTGACATATCACAGGAAGCACCTAAGATCCCTAATTGCTTTACTTTTTGTGTTTCTTAAGCAGTGGTACCCCATGCACACCCCAAATTCCTTGCCTTGAGAGAACTGAACAGCTCAGTACTTAACTTCTGTTTAAGTCAAACCAAGATCCAAAAATCAGGCATTCCTCAGTTGCCCCCACCCTGCTCCAGTTCCCTAGGGCTTTGATCTGGAAGATGTTATCAAAGCATACCTAACATATACCAGCTGTATTAGGCTCTGCATAAAATGCTGTTATTCTTTATATAATATTCTTTGCTAGGAAAGTGGGAGACCTGAGGGAGAAATATGCTTGCTCTCTACCGATATTTTTAATTAGGTGACCTGGATTCAGCTAAAGGAGGGTTCAACATCCATTTCTCCCTTCTTCCTGAAGGTGAGAGACTGATTTACTCAGGATAATGGGAAGTAAGACACTTTTCCTAGAAATATCTACATGACCACATACAGACAACAATTTAGGAGTCACTGGATGGAAAGGGAGAGCTCTCAGTCATGCCTCACGCTACAGCCTAGTGAAGGAAGTCGTTCCCTACTGGGAAGAAAGTCTGGTCATGTGAATGCCCAGTGTCCTCCCTGGACTTTATTTTGTGACTCTCTCTTTTTTAATGTTAAAAAAGCTTTGCTCACTTTTCTTCACGGCCCCTCAACCCATCAGGAGTCTTTAATATGTAATTAATTTACTTTTTAAGGTTATAACACAATTTAAATACGTTTGAGGAAAATTCTTGTTGAATGAAATCCCCCCATCTCTTTTGTGGGAACAGGGAGTGGACGGAGGCCTCCTGCATCAGACACAGATCCTATTCTGCCTGATGGATCCACACTGAGCACAGATCTCAAACTGCCCAACGGATCAGCTGGTTGGATTATTCAGGGGATGCGATGTTTCGTACATCCCTCAGCTGTCCTTCTTTTCTTCTCCAAAACGCTTTATGGGCTGAATGCTTATGTACTTTCTGGGGAGGTGAGGGATTTGAGTTTTCATAACTTTAGGCTGAGGCAGAATCAATGTGGTTGTTTCCCAGTGCCTGGGCACTTCTACTGACAACCCGTGGCATCAATGAGGGTAGCACCAGCATTTCAGCAGGGCAGAGAAGGGCATCTTGCCAGTGGAGCACTGCTTATGGATTCCTGATTGACAGCAGCTCCTCTGACACCAGTGAAATCCATGTCTGAGGAGCTGACTCCTCATCTTCACTGTTCCCCAAGTGGCTATCACCAAACACCTCAGCCTGATGGCTTCACATGTTTCCCTACTGATTACTGTGGATTCCACTCTGAAGGGCTTAACCTTAACCTAAACATTAGTATCCAGCATGAGAAAGATGATTCTCCTTAACTACAATAAGGTGCCAGCTTATAAAAAAATAAAATAAAATACATGGCAAGTCTTGTTCTTCCCTCTACAAAATCATAAGCTTTTTGACTTGAAAAAGAATAGTAAACATTACGTCTCTGGACATGCCTTACTTCAGAGATGCTCTTGGCTGGGAGTCAGGCTTAGGATTTACCTTCGGGTGGAATATTTACATACTCTCAGCTCTACCCAGTAATATGCCAGTCAATTTAACCTCTTGTACCTTGAAAAAATAGTTGTTGCGCAACACTAAGATTTCAAATACAGAACTGTGCATGACATCTTCTTGTCTGAATATGTTTCATGACAGCCACATCTGCTTGCAGCCTCGAAAATTTTGGTGGACAGGTAGTACTGAAGTCTTATGATAAGATGAGCCTTATGGTAAGAAGGCCATTTTTCCTCTATAATCTTCATGTTTAAAGAACAATCTTTTTTTTTTCTTTAAAATTTATTGAAATTTCTTTTGTTTTTGAAGAAACAACTCCCCACTCTGGGACTTTTTAAGTTTCATCTCTGCCCTTCCTCCATTTTCACTGTTTCTTAAAAGCAGGAAAAAAAGTAGGGATACCCCAGGCTTTTGTTTGGAAGTCCAGCTGTAGACCATGGACACGTCACTGCAGACACATCTATGGACTTGAGAAAGTAAATACATGTAATCAGAGATTTTTTTCCTCACATTTGCTGAATTTTTGCAGATTTTTTAACCTTTTTAACCTCAAATTATCATTTCAAATGTCAGTGACCAGGCAGGGCAGGTGTGCCAACTGTGCTTAACAAAAACCATTTCTCCAGTTTCCCCTTTTCTTTCTTTGCTTCACTTTGGGAAAGCAGGAATAACAGTGGGTTGGTCAGCTCTGAGCGTCTCATGTGCAAGGTCAGGCAGCAGCACCAGCAGTTCCTCTTCCCAGGTGTTGCTGTGACAAGCTGTTTGTCATCATAAATGATGGTGGTCTTCTGGTGGGACAGCTTGATTCCTCATATAGCAGGTCCCCATCTCCTTCAGGGATTTATCTTGGAGGCCACTTCTGGGAACACAAATTTATGATTCCTCTAATCATATGAAGCTTAACCAGGCTCCACTGCTGGGATAGTATCTTGGTTTGTTTCTTTTCAACCAAAACCTACTTACTAGAGACACGTCTGGAAGAGGCCAGCTGTATTTTAAGAAGTTTTCCTAGACACTTATTTATGTTCCCTCTTCCCTTCTGGTTTTCTGGCCCCATAAATCTTGTGCTGGTTTCTACACTGAGGAATAGATTCAATGGAAGCTGCAGAGATTGTTCCTATCAAGGCTGGAGCACTGAGTACTCTCTCAAATGGCTGGAGTGTTGAATTTGAACTCCCCCCAGGCAGAAGTAAGTATTGTATCAGACCTTCCCATGAAGTCACGGGGGAGTGATCTGACTACCAGACCCTAAGCCATGAAAAAGAAATATTTATCTTCTTTAATTTGATGTGGTGGGAAGAAGTGGAAGGCTGTATTATATGTACTGCTTTCTTGATTTATTGCAGAAACAGAACACTCAGCTCCAGTATCATTAGTTAGTCTCCACTGGACTATGAAATTGTAGCAATTACATTAATTAATGTTGGATAAAAGGCAACCAGACAAAAGAAGGGAACTGAGAAGGCGCTTGGAAACTCACTTTGCTTTCATTTTGGTGCCAATGTGAAACAAACAAACAAAATCCCCTTCAGACCCTACTCACAGCCCCGCTGGTTTGCTGGTTCTGTTCCTCAGCTGAGCACAAACACGGGCCCAACGAGGGAGTCTAAGATTAGAAGCTTGTTACTGTGAGCAATTCCACCAAAGCCACGAGCGGAGCAAAACAGCAATAAGCGTTTCTAAACTTAGCACGTCACAGTGATTAAAATCTGGTACAACCGGGAAAAGAATCAGCATTATATCCTGATGTGAGAACCTGCAGAATACAGCTCCTCACAGGAGGACTTCTAGGATCGGGCTTGGGTTAGAAAAACTTAAACCTCCTGCGTATTTCCTCCCAGTTTTGTAGTCTTTGATAACACTTCTCCCCATAGCATATGTTGTTCCCTTGTAGTGTATGTGTCTTTACATGGTCCAGAACAGCTGGTGACCAGTTGATAGCTGCAGATAATTAGCTTTTAATTGTTGCCAGTGACATTTTCACCTGTTCTACTTACAAATCTTTCCATTGTGTCAAATCCAATTACTGCATTTGGATCCTTTTCTACAAGAATATAGAACGGTAAAAAGCCCTTTATCAGAAGGAAATGAACTCCTTATGCAGCAGCTTTCCAGGAACATTTCAGCTTGTGTTAAACTACTACTACTACATGTATATAAATTAATTGAGATCAACCTGGAGAAAATTCACATACTGCTTAAAAAACTTTGGCATCAAAACCAAGGCCTGAACACCTATCTTTAAATACAAACAATGATTTTTCATCACTTTTGTACAATTCTGAGTGTCCATATTAGAGAGGTCATTTATTTTCTTATAGCATTTACCAGCTAAGAATCCAACACTGCAATGAATTCACAGTGACTAGAAATACTATTGCATTTCAGTGACGAGTGATACCTCTCCAGGTGAGTGAGGAATGATTAGGGCCTCTCTGCAGATCTAAATATGCAATACATACTCAATGAGTACAATTATTCCTCAATTATACAGACTATCAGAACCACATCAGTGATGGTAGCCATCTGAAAAGATCACAGATAGGCAACTCGCATACTCCAAACTATAAAAGGAGAAACATTGTGCAACGGAATAGTGGTAGGGTTAAAGTATAGTTATGGACTAAGTGAGATTTTAGATGAAAATTCCGTAATGCAGTCATAGCCTATTGGATACTGAATACGGAGGTTAGTAGGTGTCCTAATTTTGAACAATAGCACAAGAAACATGAGTTTTCTAATAGTTGAACTCAGCAATGGTAGTTGAAGCAGAATTTGAGAGTAAACATTAACAGAGTCAAATTTTCATTGAGTCTGCTAAGCTGAACTGTTCTTAACAACATATTCTAAGGCTTGCTTGGATGCTAAAATAACATCTTTTCTTTTTTTCCTTTTTTTTTTTTTAACAACTTCTTGCTTTTTGTTGTCACAGAAGGACACAGTATTCAGGTTTTATCATAAGCCAAACTCACAAAAATCAGAGCTGACCAGAGCAGATTTATTGTGTTTGTTTTCAAGAGGGAGAAAATATAACCTTCTTCAGCAGTGAACACAAGCCCTTAGACCAGGAACGTGGGGATCCTCAAGAGAGGGGAAAACAAATGACACTTTCAATTCTTGTTCTTGTGACAAGACCTACACTGTCAGAATCCCTAGAAACCCATCAGCCATAACAATGATTAGAGAGCAGTAAGTGTACCAAAATTTTGAGAACTGATCAATGTAGATAATTATTTCTCATTTCTGTGAATTTTGGGAGCTCTGGAAGGAAGCCTCTAAAAGATATTTTAATTCATCTTACACTTTTGAAAATGCTTTTTCTCAATCACAATGAATATACAGTGAATATATAAGTTACTTGTCACCATTCAAAAACCAGAATACCCAAACCTAAATAAGGTAAATCAGATTTAATTTTATCCAGTTGTAGCACTAAGTGATTTTCCCATAAATGTATGACTTACTGGGAATAGAAGCAGCAAAGCTTATAAAAACTAGGGTGCATCCTCACTGGGCTTGAGCAAAAGGCCTTCAATATAATTTTTTTACTGCTCAAGTAAAAGGACACATCTGGCGTGTGCTGCTGGGACACATGTCTGGAACGCTGCTGAGAATCTGTGAGAAGCAAAGAAGCCATCGGGAAGTTACTACTGATTGCTTTGGTGATTGAGAGGCAACAGCAGCTCTGGGGTTTTTAAGCCTACTTTCTATATTGTCACATCAGTTCAGGCTTCTGTTGAGTTTCAACTCTCTCATGTGTTGTTTTGCAACTTGGTCAAATCTGACTGAATCCGGATGGCTTCATGTGAGAACATGGGATTAGCTCAAGTATGTCTCCCATACGTATTCCTAGAATGAACTTCTTCAGCACCTGTTTTAAACTAGATGTCTCCTATTCCTCCAAAGGGCAGGGATGTGTCCTCACACCTTACCCATTACTGATTACTCTCAATGTCTACCACAAAATGTGGCTGCTGGAAAGCAGCTGTCTTATTTCTAAGGCAACTCTCAATAATGTGCAAAGGTAAATGCCAAGTCCTGCGCACAGGGAGGAGTAATTCCATGCAGCATTACAGCCTGTGGGGGGCTGTCCAACCAGAAAGCACCTTGGCAGCAAAGGACTTGTTGAACAAGAAGTTGAACGTAAGTCACCATTTGTGTCTTTTATGTATGGATAAAGTTCAACAGTACACTGGGCTGTATCACAGCAGTGTAGCCAACAAGTTGAAGCAAGTGATTATTCCTCTCTTTTTAGCACCTGGGGAGACCATCTTTCAAATCTTATGTCCTCTTCTGAGCCCCCAGCACAAGACTGACAAATTGGATGAAGTCCAGTGGAGGGTGAGCAAGATGGTTAAGGGGACTGAGCATATGGTATATGATGAACTGTAGACACACAAGGATATTGTATATAAGAAGCTGTGTTGGTTTAGCCTAGAGATGAGAAGGTTAAGAGGTCATCTAACTGCTGTTTTTAACTACCTAATGAGTAGTTACAGAGAGCTACAGAGTGAGACTCCTCTTGGAAGTGCACAGCAAAAGCTTAAAGGGCAAGAGTCACAAGTTGTGGTAAAGAAATTAAAAATGTTTCTCACTTGAGGGGGGTGAAACATTGAAAAAGAGGCCCAGAGATGCTAAAAAGTCTCCATCTTTGGAGATACTATAAAGTCAGCTGGATACAACCCTGAGCAAACTTCAATAATTTTGAAGTTGTATCTGTTTTGGCAAGGGGTGGCAGCAGTGAATCTCCAGAAGTCTCCATTATTTACTGAACGTCTTCTGCCCCATGGACAAAGAAGGGCTACCAGGGGTCTTCAGGATACCAAGCAGTCCATCTGCATCTGGCAGCAGTTTATGAGGTACATGTTTCTGAGGTTAAGAACCCTGTGCCCTTTGTAGAGGTCATGAATGACCTGGAAGAGCCTTCCTGCTTTTGGTAATGGGCCTCTATGGGGAGAGATATTCAGGAAAGAGCCAAACAGTTCCTTGGTCTCTAAATTGGAGAGACATGGATTTGATGGATGGACCGCTCAGTGGATAAAGAGCTGGCTGGCTGGTTGCACTCGAAGAGTTGCGGTCAATGGCTCGATGTCCAAGTGGCGAGCAGTGACAAGTGGTGTTCCTCAAGGGTCAGTACTGGGACTGGTGCTGTTCAACATCTTTGTTTGCGCCATGGACAGTGGGATTGAGTGCACCTGCAGCAAGCTTAATGACGACACCAAGATGTGTGGTGCGATTGACACATTGGAGGGGAGGGATGCCATCCAGAGGGACCTGGAGAGGCTTGAGAGGTGGGCCTCTGCAAACGTCATGAAGTTCAATAAGGCCAAGTGCAAGGTCCTGTACATGGGTCGGGGCAATCCCATGCACAAACACAGGCTTGGCAGAGAATGGATCGAGAGCAGCCCTGAGGAGAGGGACTTGGGAGTGTTGATAAATGACAAGCTCAACATGAGCCAGCAATATGCACTCGCAGCCCAGAAAGCCAACAACATCCTGGGCTGCATCAAAGGAAGCGTGGCCAGCAGGTCGAGGGAGGTGATTCTGCCCCTCTACTCTGCTCTTGTGAGACCCCACCTGGAATACTGCGTCCAGCTCTGGAGCCCCCAACATAAGAAGGACATGGACCTGTTGAAGCAAGTCCAGAGGAGGGCCACGAAGATGATCAGAGGGTTAGAGCACCTCTGCTATGAGGACAGGCTGAGAGAGTTGGGGTTGTTCAACCTGGAGAAGAGAAGGCTCCGGGGAGACCTTATAGTGGCCTTCCAGTATGTGAAAGGGGCCTACAAGAAATCTGGAGAGGGACTTTTTACAAAGGCATGTAGTGATAGGACAAGAGGTAATGGCTTCAAACTGGAAGACAGTAGGTTTAGATTAGATCTCAGGAAGAAATTTTTCACTCTGAGGGTGGTGAGGCACTGGAACAGGTTGCCCAGGAAAGTCATGGAGGCCCCATCCCTGGAAGTGTTCAAGGCCAGTTTGAATGGGTCTTTGAGCAACCATTGAGTTGTCCTTGGCCATGTCAGGGCGGTTGGAATTAGATGATCTTTAAGATACCTTCCAACCTAAACCTTTCTGTAATTCTATGATTCTTTTGTCCTTATGTTTGGGGCACCTACATAGTGACCTGGGCTCAAAAACTGACAGGGTTGAGGCAGATAAGGGAGTCAGTACCGTTACACTGCTGGAGAGTTTTGGGACATCTACGATACAGAAGGGTATGTGCTAGAGAGACATGTCATAACTGGATGTGGGGATGTCATGTAGAAAGCTGTTACGCTTGAGTTCAGCCTTGCAGTTGGCATGAATAAAAAACAATCTAAGGCCTGTTGTACAAATCCCACTGGTTTAAGTCACTGTGCTCAGAAAACGGAAGCCTCAACTAAGCCACTGGTACCAAAGACAGGATAAAAACAGCCAGAGAGTACGTGCTGTGCACGGCACCATTGTTTATCAGCTAATGCATGGAAGGACATGCTTGCAGAGCTTTACTCCCAGAGCTAATAATCTGGCAACAGCTAAAGCATGGAAGGAGATGCTTGCAAACTTTTATTGACGGAGCTAACAATCTGCCGACAGCAGGCACCACCTGTATAGCACTGGAATTTGGTACCTCTGTGTTGCAGGAGCAGCAGATTGGTGGCACTGCCTAATCTTGGGTAAGACTTAATCTCAGATAAACAGCTGTTTGTAGATGCTTATCCCTTGGGGTCTTCACCTGGCAGTCAGCGTGAATGGCTGCTGCCAGCAACAGTCTCCAGACACACACAACTGATGTGCACAGGGGCTTTGTGACTCCTTGGGATCCCCAGTGGTGCCTTGGTGTCCCTTTCAGTGAGGCAGGAGACTTGAGAGACATAAGTATGCAAAGCTGCTGGGATGAGCTGTGTAATGAAGGGGCAAGATATGTACTTGGAGGCACAGGAACATACAGTTGGAAATATGATGTTGAGAGTCTGCATTTGGAAGGTTGATTTGGAAATAACTGGGTAAAGTAATGAAGTGGGACAATAGTGCAGTAAAATATGACTTGAAAAGGGAAAATAAGGAAATATCATGTGCATGAGTGAGTGATCTGATAAATGTTATCAATGACTGTTTGAATCTTACACCTCTGCTTAAAGATCTGAGAAAGATATTAACAAGAATGGAAGAATGGTTGTACTGGTGGCTGGATAGACACTTCCAGATTGTAGAAATATGCTACAGACTTCTGCCTGCCCAAGGCAGTTCTAGAATGAGAGCACAGGACAACTGTAGTGATTGCTCTGGCTAGCAAGTGACCTCCTTGCACAAGAAGAGGTTGGAACAATCACAAAATCCGCAACTGAGAAGAAGAATAGTTTTGTAGATCAACACAGGACTAGAATGACAAAGATTTGTTTTCACTAAGGGGTTTATATGATTTGGGGCAAATTATCCAGTCCTTTTGCACCTTAGTTTTCTATTCCTAAATAGTAGAAATAATATATAATAGAAGAAAATAATGTCTTTTTTTTTTCTTTCTCTTTATTTAGAGCATAATTTTCTGCACAAAAGCAGTACTTCCGTGAGTGCAGGATTCAAGTCTTAGATTAAAAATTCTTCAGAGTAAAAGCTTTCAACAGTGACCAAAATTAGGCTTTGATTTTACTTGGGGCCTCCAGACATTATCACAATAGCATTGTAAGCCCTTGTCCTGGCTTGCTAGGGGAACCACAGCAATTCTTCTGACTCCATAGAGCAGTGGCACAGACTGTCGCCTCCCTTCTGAACTGTAGTGAGAAAAAAGACTATGTTCTATTTTCAGCTCTTCACTGGTTTGCTGTATGTCTAATTGCAACAGAACACCCTACCACAGAGAACATGAATGAGCTCAAAAGGGTTACTTAAGGGTAGCTCAGAAAAATATCCCAATAAAATTAAAACCCTTCCATAAAATCTTATGTAAAGCCCCAAGGGAAAAGATATAGAAAGAGAAAACTACAGTGGAGCAGGTCTCCTGTCTCCTCAGTTTATAAAAACCAAATTCTTGAGAAGAAACATTTTATTATTGCAAATGGGAGTCCCCTGGACTCACTCCTTCAGCAGTGGTTGCAGAGGGGTGCAGTCCTAGATCATACAAACAAGCTCCAAAGAGACGCGATTAATAGCCTCGAACAGCACCATATGAGTACAACCACACAGGCTACATTTGTACCATGCCGAGTTGAGCAGACGTGCAAGTTAATCCTCAGTGCCTTAGCTCTAGACTCAATGACAATATGCTCCAGTCACAATGACATTGTGCTGAGGCTAAATTAGGCTCAGAACTGTGCACGCCTTAACTGTTCGAGGATGCTGGCTACTGTCTTTGTGCTGTATTATGCCTTGAAGATGTTTCAATACCTTCCATGGGGCTGTGCAGTGCGGTGCTGTTCCTGGTGGTGCCTGTGAAAATATTAAGAGGGAATGTAAAGCCAAAAGGAGGTGAAGGGTAGCTTATACTAATAAGGCAGGGAAAGTAGATAGAGTTAGGATTTGTCCATGGAGTGGACCTCTAAGAAGAGTTAGGTTGATTTATACAAGGGCTATTTTTAGGTCCAGATTTTTAAAAGATTTAGGTGCATCAGCATTTTGGTTATGCAGCCTGAGGCATCTTTAGGGCTTCTTTTCTGAAGAGCAACCAGCTTGAGACTTCAAACTGGGTGTGTTTAACTGAGACGCCTGATACTGCTGATAAACTTGAAAATCTTGGTCCAGCTGAGTTTTTATTGTTTTTTAAAGTTGTGAATAATAACCTATATGTGCATGTGTGTGTATATATATATTTATATAGTTTAAATAAAGCGTTCCTCAAGCATCCTGTCAAGGACTTGAGTTTATGACCCACAAATCCTGTATTACAGAACAAGTATCTCAAGATTCTGGAGCTCACTTACCATTTCCTGCCTCAGGTTTCTCAGACATAAAATAGAGAAAGTAATACTTGTCTCATAAGTTGTACCATAATCCACTGGCACTGTACATGGTCACACTTGGAGAATTTCTGGT
Source organism: Burhinus bistriatus (assembly GCA_013397275.1). Classification (NCBI taxonomy): domain Eukaryota; kingdom Metazoa; phylum Chordata; class Aves; order Charadriiformes; family Burhinidae; genus Burhinus; species Burhinus bistriatus. Next base: position 138,667 of record VYXH01007960.1, read on the forward strand.
GTCCAGCAATAAAGATCAATGCTTCACATTGCCAAAAATATTACATGAAATTATAAAGATAAAATGCGTAGTATAACATAACACGTCACTCTGGGCCTTAGAGCAGTTTCTTTTTCATAACATTCAGTTCAAAATGCATGGGCAGATGGACAGATACACTGTTTCTCAGTAGAATCACTGACTGTTAAAAGGGTGTTTCCCAGCTATTGTCTTTGTGTTGGCCAGCTTTTATTATAAAGGCTAGATTCTTCTTTATTCAGTCTTACTATGCTCTTCACACCTATTTCTGAGCAAGTCACACACCTCCAAAACTCCCCGGTCCTGAGTCAGCATGCAAGCCACGTTGTGTCTCTCTTAATTGGTTTGATGGTTTCCTGTAACATGCACTTTTGTGTTTGTGGAGAAACAGGATTATTAAGTAATTATGCATGCTTAAAATCAGAACCCTCCAAAGACAGACACGAATCTTAATGTTGTGTGCTTGTTTCTGGAGACTGATGTGTTAGACCTCAAGTACGTGGCCAGTATGTGACAGTATGCGCTATTTTGGCAGAGGATGGACAAAGACTGCGAATCAACCGGTCAGTCTATACTCTGAATTGTCCTTTGCATTTCACCGTACTGCTGAAGCCATGACATAAGCTAAAATCAAGTGTATTTTCTGACCCAGCTCTAGAATTTCAGGACCGGTGACCCTAGATGTTAGCACGTGCCTCTGGGGATGCATAGCCACCACTAGGGATGCACAGCTCCATGCTGCCCAGCGCAACAGTACCTGTAATCAGTGCGCAAAACCTGGGTCTTTCTGCTGGGGCCCCGCTGGCTGACTTCTCTGTTTGACATCAGTTACGTGACGTTGCCACCAAGGTAGATGGGCTATATATTGCATGGTCATGAGCAAAGCTTGTCTGAAACTTGCATCTGAGTGGAGATGAATTTGGCCTTGATTGTGGCCCACAAGGGCAACAAAGCCACTGAGACCTGTTTGTGAGGTGAAGTTATAGGATCTCTTATCTCTATCTGTAATTATGACTATTTTATTCCAATCCAATACCACTGACAAAGACAGTGGCTATTCCCTAGAAATATAGATGTAGTTAGTAGTATATTGACCAGGATGTGACTTTAAAAAGGGGAGTAAGAAACCTAAAGCACCCAGAGGCAATATCTGTCAAAAGTTCACAAGGACTGCAACCTTCAGCCCTGTCAATTGCCTGTGAAAGGAAAAATCTTCTGTGTTTAAAAATAAGAACTATAACATGAAATTTCACCTAATGTGGATGACTTCCGTATCACCCTTTGCTTATTCATTGGTCCAGAAGTAGAGCTCAGCCTTCCATGTACTCTGAGTTAAACCGATCCTGCTCAGCCCAGGAGGAAAATGAGACAGATGGGAAAATGTGGTTTTGGCTATTTTTATGTTCACTAAAGTTACTTTAGTCTCTACATCTTTAGATTGTATCATTTCCTAATAATGAGAGGGTTAAGGATGCTGTCTAACCTATGCAGGACAGACACCAACTACTAACATTTCACTGTTAGCTAGGAATGAATGGCAAACATTTGGTGGGAATGGTGACAGGGGTGATGTTGACAACAGGAGAAGGACTCCTCCGGACTTAGATGAAGGTAAACAGAGGCAGGGACAAGTCTGGGCAGAATAGTTGGAAAGGGCATGGGCAAGTCAACTGGGTACTGGCCATGGGTTGGAAATGATATCTGGGGAGTAACTTCTTGCCCTGAAACAGACCCAAATTTAAAGTACGTTAAGCCAAAAAGTAAGGGGCTGCCACATTTGAAACAAAAATTACCTAATCCTGGAAAAGTTGATTTGACTATTTATTTTATTGCTGAAGACTTATTTATAGTGGCAGAGCAGGTATAACACGCAGGCAGCAAAGGTACTGCAGTGAAGCTACAGAGGGCGGTTGGGGCACTGTGAAGTTTGGATGCCGTCTGCAAACCTAGAAAAGCCTAAGGCTTGTTCTGCTCTAGGATCAGGTCAGTAACTGGTGAGCTGGAGGTGACTATAGGATACTTAGCCAGCAACTGAATCACAAGCAGCAAGATCCCCAGGGTCTCTCCCATCCCCCTCTGAGTACCTTATGTTTACTAGGTCTCAGGTCGAACTTTAAAAAGTTTGTATCTGTGCTGGCACAAACATTGCTTAATAGTCACTGATTTATTCTTTGTTGTCCATTACTCCCACTACGTAAGACTTATAAATAGCTCTTGCTGAACTTCTATATTTTTCTTTTCCTACATCATCCTTGTCCATCAAAGCACCCAACACACCCATATTATTTTTATGTAATTAAGTTTTCCATTTTAATTTCAGTGACCTCCCTCAGATTGGCCCTCTCCCACAGGCAAAGTGATTATAAGGCAGACAGTGCTACCTCAGCATAATATTATTTAGATGTGGTCACTAACCAAACCCCCAGATACCCACCTCAGCTCAACTCAGCATCCAAATTCAGTTCTGAAGCTCAGGAAGAGTAATCATTAAATGATCTGAATATGGTCATCTGAATCTACTAGCACCCAAATCGAAGGTGGATTCATGAAAAATCTGAGTCTGAATCCATGGGATAAAGATTACTTTATTTTTAATATATAAAGTACTAAAGGGACTGCTATGAAACTCTTCTCATTCTCTCAATTTGTGTGATTTACTAGTTTTTTTGCCACCTGTGTCAGGTGAGCCATGAATTACATCTCTTCTCTTGGTGGACACTTGGTGTATGCTACTGACGTCCTGGTACTACCCTCTTCACATAACAGGCTTGGGGATGGTTGGGAGCATGGTAGCAAGTGTCTCCTGCAGTTCTCTTTCACCATTCCTATTCTTCCTGTGGAGGGGAATATCTTGGATCTCATATCAGATTTGTTCGCAGCAGCGTGTACCCTGGAGGTAATGGTACACTCTTCCTAAGGCGTGTTGGCTGCTGTCGAGCACAGTCTTTCTTACAGACGCTGCTATCATAACCGTTTTGAATCAGTATCACTTCTTGGGTTTTACATTCTGTCCCTTGTTAACAGAGACTAGCATCTTTTTTTCTCTGCCCTCCCCCATCCGCCCAAAGGGTGGCTGTCCTGTCATGAAGTTTTCAACATTTTTTTCCATAAATAATCTTCCCAGATAAATCTTTTCCCCAGCCTGCGTGCTGATTCATAATGGTTCTTTTTTAGCACATTTTCCCCAGAGGAGCACAGCAAACTTTATTAATGTTTTTAAGCACAGTTAGTTTGCATTCAGATAGTATTTCCATACAGTCAGTATTGCAACAGAATATTCATTTAGTGTGGGGTGGCAGTGCGGAGGCAGAAGGATGTTGTTCACAGTCTGCATCCCTATAACTGCAGCCAGTCAGCCTTATGTTTCTATGGCTTTCAGCAGCAAACTAGGTCAGTGGGGCCCTCTACATCAAAGCTTCTCCTTAGACACTGTAAATCGCATGCTTTCATACTATTCCTACTGTACACTGTGTTCTTCTGTAATTATAAATGTATGTTTCCCATCACCACAAAGACTTCACATTGCTCAAAGGAAATCTCTCTTCAAAGGCTTTAAACTGTTGAAGGGCAGGCCCCCTTCTGAGAGCTACCATTGCTTCGGGTGATTCCTTCTTTAACTCATCCACAGTGGAACCACCAGCCAATTCAACTGGCCTGCATCACACCGTGTCTGAACTGGCCTCCGGGTTGCATTTCAGCTTTGGAAAATGGCATTGCTGAATTTAAAAATGAAGACTTTGGGGAAAGAAAAAAAAAAAAAAAGAAAGAGAAAAAAAGAAGAAGCAGCAATGAACTGCTGTGCTCGTACTTGGCTTGTCCCAAAAACATGAGACTTGAGCTACACACTGTCCTTCATCAAGTCAAACTTATGATAAGAGAACACATGGTGTTTTCATTTGCTAGTTGCACCTTAAAGAAAATAAGACTTAAGATGACACATTAGTGGGGAAAAAAGCAAACTTAGAAAAAGGCAGCAAGGAATATATAGAGAAAAAATATTGTTATAAATTAATCTTTTGAAAATACGTGTATGTGTGTGTATATGTATATAAATACACGTATAATGACCTATATATGCATGTAACTAAAGTAAAAACTCTGAAAACATTTCCTTCTATGATAGCACTCAATACCATGAGTAATTCCACTGAAGCTAATGTTTTCTTCTAAGCAGTGACTTACTCATGACAGCAAGCACTAATAAATATTTGCAGGATTGGGACTTAAAATTAAGGTGTATTTAATACTAGCGCTTGAAACTCATACTTGAAAAACAGTCATGAATGAAGATAATTAAGCGTATAGCAGTAGCCACACACTGTATTAGTTTTATAACTAATTATATATGAAAATTAGGAGTTATCTGCCTCACATTCTTTACAAAACTGGGCCTGTAGACTGCTAAGGTCACACAGGAATGTTATGACACATCAATAACCCAGTTTTTCGTGTTCCATGTAAGCATCTTAACCCTGAATAGCTCCGCTTCTTCTCAGTTACCTTCCCTTCAGCCTACAACACAGCTCCCCCCAGCTAAAGTCTGTCTACTGTACACTCTCTCTTTCTCCCCATTTTAAACGCAAGATGTGTATTTATATTTTGTTTCATATTCCATTTGTTTCTTAGATTGCACGACTGCTGTTGACATCTTAAGAATCCTTGATATAATTCCACATAGAGTGCTTGTCTATATCAGAATATTTGAGAAATATGATTCGATGTGGGTAACTATATTACCATTATGATAACTAGGCCATTCCAGGGGAAGAAATCTACATTCCAAAAAAGATATAAAGGGAAAAAAAAGCATTCTTATTCTGGAAAAAGGATGTCTTCACTGGGAGTTATATAACACGATAATAGTGTTTAAATTAATTTAAAAATTCAAAGCAAAGAAGCCTTCCTAACCTTTGGGGCACATTTTGGATTTACATGAGTTGTAGTGGTGGAAGAATAACTTGTGAACTCTACCTGTCTGCAAGATCTGAAAGCATCAGCTTAATGACAGCTACCTGTGTGTCACAGCTTATCAAGGTGGCATCCTTTTCTTTACAACCTTGTAAAAAAGCCGTTGAAACGTAAGCTACTATAGACTGATACTTATGGAAACAGAAGTAACTGGTTGTGTACTGCCGATCGCTTTTCTACAGAAGGAGAACATCACTGGCTGCCTTTGCTCAGTTAGTCAAAAGGGAAGGGAAAAATACCAGCTTAATTTCTTTATTCTTCACTTCAGACAGTTTGATAATTGCAACATCCTTCCATTTTTCCAGACTCGGTTTATTCTGATTGTGCAAGTGCCAAGCTTTTGGCAAGAACTACCTCTTCCATGGCATCTATATGTGACCAAGGCTCCCAGCCTCAGTGGGGCCTTTATTACTATCTTTATTATTTCTATTGCAGGAGCAGTCTGGAGTTCATGTCAGAAACCAAAAGTCACAGTGTAATGTATTATCCAATTGAAGTCAAAAAGTCTCTTCCCTGAAGATTTCTGACTTAAACCCAAAGATTCTGGCTGTACCTCACACATACAAATAATGACTAGCAAAGAAAATTCTACTGATGCTGAATTTGGTTCAAAAGCTCCATATACACATTTCTACAGTTTCTGTGTAGAAATATTTTAAGAATAGGAATTTTCCCTGACCCCTTGGTTAAACTGCAACAAAATAGGGCAACAGAGGGTCATAGTTTCAAAGTTTTCAACACTTTTTTAATCATCAAAGGTACTATAAAGCCACTGTATCATATAATGGATTGAAAAAACGACGTTCATATACTTGAATACAAGTGAAATGTCTCTGTCCACCTTCAATATGCCTCTGAATACAGTTTATACAATTTCAGGTACAGTTTATGTGGAAGACTGTTGTGAACCTACTACTGTGAACTCAGAACGAAGTTTATTAAGTGAAAACAGCATGAGAAGCATGAATGGAAACCTCTTCTCTGCTTTCTGCTTCTATTTTTCTTTTGATTCAATAAGAGCAGAATAAGCCCCTAGTACAGAAACTCGGGACAACTCTTTGAGCTTTGAGACATTAGTTTTACATCTTTTTGTTTCTCTGTTTTTCACCCTGCTCTATTTCCAGATGGTATTAAATAAAATTCAGAGGAATGGTCCTGGTATTTTTAAGAATGTTTACTTTATTTCAAAAATGTCCATAACTGAGCATGTCTAGGACAGAAAACATCGTGTTTTTGTGGGAAGAAAGATGTTTCGTAGCTTATGATGTTAGGATTAAAAAGTACAAGACTCAATTGTATAGAGTCTCCAATTATACTTCTGCTCAGCAGAATCCTTGCAAGAAGATATATGCAAACTAGAAGAGGAATTTCATCTTTAACTCATTAGTTTTCCATGGAGAAACCACATGGCTGGACATTAAAGCACAACTCTATCATTCAGTACAGGCTGTGCTTTCATTTTTTCTGAACTAGAGCAGACAGCAAACTTTATTCTATGTGTGTTCTGATTTTAATAACATAATAAAAAGAACTTAAAATTAAAATTAATTGAAGTCAATAGGAAAAAATCAGAGGCCCCAATCAGGTTCCAAATATTGTGTTCTGGGGTTTTTAACTTTTCTCACAGGCAGTTTTTCTCTACTCTGCCATGAATAGTGTTACTATACTTTCTTTATAATCAAGACTGAAAAAAGAAACCTTATAAGGGTAGGAATAGTGAGAAGTGATAAAACATTTAATTACAAGTTCTTTAGGCATTTACTATTCTTTTCTATATCAAAATGATGTCACAAAACTTTTCCTGTAATACCCATCCATGTATGACCAGCTGAGTGTCTAGATAGCAAATAAACTGTAAGTGTGTGAATATCAGTAAGTGTTTCAATTTTCACTATCTGACCTCTGTTAAAGTGACAAATGGACTTAGTGATTTCAGAAAAGACTGATATTTCAGAATATTGTGTCCTACATGCTGTGGGTTTTTCTCTCACCTAATATATATTCTCACGTTTGAACATGACCTATTGTCCTTTTGTGTAGCAGAACTTGTTTGTTGGGGTTTTTTTAATGTAAAAAACTTTGTTCTCCTCAAGGTGCTCTTACTCAAGATCCCATCTGCAGTTGTACTTGAGCTACTGTCATTACTGGCTTGCAATGCAACAGTACCCTAGAGCATCTCCCAAATGTTTAATAGTACCTGTCTGACATGTAATTTCATGAAATCCTGTGCTAGCTGTATTAGTCATTTCGGCATACTATCATTCTGATGGTAAAGTATGGGACTTGGGCAACCCTGCTAAACCCACATCATCAAGGCAAACATCTCAAACAAAAATCAAAGTCTTCCCACATAGGAGAATAAATTTCAGTAACAGGTAAGAAACATATTCTGAAAGCTTTTGAGATGGGTAGTTGTTTGCTTTTTAAGCACATCTATAATTTCGCGCTTCTATATATTCAATGATTCATGTAAAAACAAAAAGTGCCTAAGAAAATCAGTTTAGTGGATCATCTGGAGAAAATACATTTGCCTTGGACTTTGGAAAGCTGTTTTTGACTACTGGCTTTCTCTGGGCTGTTTAAGTCCTTGGGCACGCTGGGGGAAGTGCAGAAGAGACATCCTTCAGCTCCTCATCAGCTAGAATTCCTCTAGACAGAAAGCATCTGTCATCTAAGCAGTGAAATGCTGCTCACTTGAAACTCCGTAGTTGCTCCCCAACAGGATGAGTAAACCTAGGAGGCAGAGGGCAGAAAGGCTAAACCTGTATGTGTAAACTGTGAGCCATGCACAGCTTCCGCTGTGGGAACACTCTCCTGGTGTGTTTGTTTGTTTATTTTATTTGTTCTTCTGTTTGCATTTTAAATCAGATTCACTTCCTAAAATGCCAACAAACTCAGTCTAATGCTCATGCCAGCAAAATGCATCTGTGCCAAGAACATATGAAAGGGCACTAGAACATATACTTGTATCCAGTTGACAGATGTACAGAGAGGGAACTGAAAATCCAACTTGGAGAAGAGTACATTCATGAACAAAAGTGCTGATTCATTTCACTGCCAGTGAGGCAATGGTGAGAAAAGCCAACCAGCACGCATGCAGATTCAACTGTTATCACCACTGCTCGCCCACAAATACTAAGCAAAGGTGCTGATCCTGGCAGGTTTGTTGGAGTTACTGTTTAAATAAGCATCTTGCATGCTGTAGCAAAATCTAGTTTTGCATTGCCACAAAAACCACATTTAAATCTTTCTCTATATCGAATTCTCAATAAATATGTAGAGATAGGACATCACAGCGGCAGTGCCATCAGTGCTCTCACTGGGCCTCGTTAGTTCCAGCTCAGGACCACGGATCCGACCTCAGTCAGCCAACTTGAGAAACTAGGAGAAAACCCTGCATCTATCTGCATCTCCCATCAGGATATAGCCAGCCAGATACAATATGCTTTCTGTGAGTGCACAAGTGAATAAGGAATAACTGAGACATGGAGGTTAAGGAGACTGTTAACCCTCAACACTTCTCAGTGACATTTGCAAATCCTTTGGGGACATTGTTGACAAATTACCAATATACCAGTAGCCTCCTCAAACTCAAGATTTATTGAAACAGGGAGGAAAATAAAACAATGCCAAAGAAACGGCTTGTGTTTTCCAAATGACAAAGAAGGTGTTAAAAAAAAAAAAAAAAGAAAATAAAAAAAGAGGGAATGGTTTACATGAAAAGCTGTTGAAAACAGCTCTTTCTGACCAAACTATTACTATGGTTTCCTACCTAGATATTTTCCCTTGTTGTGTTCCCAAGTTGTTTTGCAAGTCCTCTCCTTTGAGTCAGCGAGCTTGCCCTGGCATGCCTCCCTGGCTGGCCACGCACCTCTGGGCACTCGGAGTCAAAAAACATATCAAGGTGAGGTTTTTTTTCACATCTGAAAGAAGAGTTGTGCTCTATTAAAAGGGAAACTAATATAACTACTGCCTCCTAATTACATCTCGGAGCCTTCTTTAGCCTTCTGGCTCAGTCAAAGCCCCAGTAATATCCATCTCATTAGATAAAGCCCAGGTACCAGTTGTTCATTTGGAGGATTATTGTTTTGTTTGGGATCCAATTCAAACCTCTATCTTGTCTGCTGAACACAGTTACAGCCTATATACCAGCCTCATGAAATGTATTTTATTGATTTCTTTTTGCATGAAACATGAATTATTGACAAACACAGACCTCCATCAGATTCCCAAATGCCATTTTTTGTCATTTAAACCATATTTCTGAATCACATTTTGTTGACTATGAAACAAACAAGGCAGGGTGTGTGTACACATGTGTATGTGTATGTATGACTGTATTATGGATGTCTGTCCTATTACCTGTCAGATTAAATTACTTTTAATTCTCCAACTATTTACCCACGTTCTTTTCCGTGCCAAAATGGAAGCATGCCCTCCCAGTCCTCCCACCTCTACCAGTTCACCAACAATATTAAGGATGCAAGATCAAGTATTAAAAAAGTCAGGAAATTCCAGCAATGTTAACTCAGCCCCGTCTATATCCTGTGTATTTTTTGGCGCACATGTATAACAAAGAGTAATACAGTGGGGCTATTAAACTGGACATTCCCCACCTGCAGTAGTAAAATCTACCAGACTATTTGAGGTATTTCCCATTCTAAGTAAAAGGAGCACTACTAGCAAAGTCATAAAGGTAATTGCACTGGAGCAGAATGTGTCAATAACTTAATGATGCCAACTGCAAGATTTATCTTTAATCAGGAAAAAATTTTGAAATTACAACTTACATACAATGTAGTAGATTGTGATTCAGTCAGTCTGAAATTTAGCAGGGCCTTCCTTAAAACACAACAAAAGCAATATAAAAAAACGGAAAGCATGAAAATAGTGGTTCTGAGACAATACAGTTTGAAAGCTCTGCTTTGTTTTTTACAGTTCGACCTCCACATTAGAATCACAGAATCATAGAATCACCTAGGTTGGAAGAGACCTTTAAGATCATCAGGTCCAACCATCAACCTAACACTGCCAGGCCCACTAGTAAACCATGTCCCTAGGCACCACGTCTACCCATCTTTTAAATACCTCCAGGGATGGCAATTTCACCGCTTCCCTGGGCAGCCTGTTCAATGCTTGATGACCCTTTCTGTGAAGACATTTTTCCTGATATCCAATCTAAACCTCACGTGGCGCAACTTCAGGCCATTTTGTCTCATCCTTTCGCTTGTTACTTGGGAGAAGAGAACCTCCTCTCAGGTAGTTGTAGAGAGTGATAAGGTCTCCCCTGAGCCTCCTTTTCTCCTGACTAAACAGCCCCAGTTGCCTCAGCCGCTCCTGATAAGACTTGTGCTCTAGGCCCTTCACCAGTTCCATTGTCCTCCTCTGGATGTGCTCCAGCACCTCAATGTCTTTCCTGCAGCGAGGGGCCCAAAATGGAAAGAGATAGCCTTTATTGGTATGCACAGATAATTCACTTTATTCAAGTGTACTTGGACACAATGAAACATACGGGTATATTTAATGGACTGGTCCAATATGCATTCTTCAAATGTATCTTCCTTAATTTTTTTTCTAGGCCAATGAGCTATCATCATTTGGATCTCTTCTGATATCTGGTTGCTACTATACACTATTTTTGTTCTAGCTCCATCCTGAAAGGCAAAACTGTTTCCTCGCAGCAGCCAAAGGCTGTTCAGCACAGACAGCAAGTTTGGAAAGGTTATAGCTTTAAGAAGCCGTGTGTGTGTGTGTATGGGGAAAGGAGGCAGTGGTAAGTCTAAAGCATTATGAACTATCAAATGCTCTCTAGAACTGCAGTGAGTATTTTCTTTACCTCTATCTATTTTCACTTCTTAAAGTTACATTTTGGCATTCAGATAAGAAAAACTGTGAATCTGAGACCAATACGAAGACGTGGTTGTCCAGTTTCACCTAGAATCCTGCAACTGTTATGACACTGATAGCAATAATTAATTAATTTGCTGACATTTTAATTTCATGGTATCGGCGGTACTTATTAGCAAATTTTTGACATGCTGCTTAAAGCAAAATACCATACTGTAATAGAAAAAAGAAAGTTATTACAAGGGAACATGGAGAATGGAAAGCAACAAAAAAGGAGACTCCTGGAAACAGCAAAAAAATCAATAGTGGAATAGTACTGGTTATAACATAGATTACAAGATAGTCTTTAGTCTTCCGTGGCTGTGGAGGGAAACTAGCTAAGGCAGTTGGGAAGTTCATGAATCTGCTGAATTTTGTGGATCCTCCATTGATGTCCATTTTAAGTCCATTTAAACAGCGTAGAGGGAACTTCTGCACCTCACTGAGAGCTGAGTCTATCCATGGGTGGCTGAGCACTTAAAAATGAATCTGAGCATCACAACCATCGAGTCCTATGTTTCTAGCCTCTGGACACAGTCAATTGTAGGAACACTGACAGTATTAACAACAGTTAAAAATATAGATGAAGAAACATCTTGATTTTGTTGATGCAGTCGTTTGTCTGCTGTATGCTGCCTTAGCCAATAGGCACATCGTTAACCAGGTACTCATTTTAGTTTGGGTTTGGTTTTAGCTTCAGCCTTTTCACTGATTCATCTCTCTTATTAGTTATGACTACAAAAGAGAATCCATAATATGTTAATCTGCTGATGAAAAAAATAGTTTATGTAAAATTCAAGTATATTGGAACAGAGGGTTAATTTTGATGAATAAAATAGAATAACTGGAGAATAAATATTTCTGCATATTTTTTACCTAAAGTGTTTCTCTCCATCAGAGCTAGTTTCCCCAGAATATGCACACACAGGGAGAAAATATGTGTTGTAGTCACTCAGAATTTGTTAAAATACAGTTCATTGTTAAATGTAGCAAGTAACACAGGAAGAGGAAAGGTTAAGATGCCCAGAACACCAGGGCCATCTGGGGTCACGCTAACCAATGTTACCACTGCAGATATTAAGCGAAAACTGTGATTCAGCATCTCTTGTGAAAGCAAGTCTTAAGCCTTGCGTCATCAGTCTTCTGCTCTTCGATACGTCTCTGGGGCTGGGAAGGCTGTGCTCTGACTCGGCCCAGCAAGGCTGTGTCTGCAGGTTTCCACAGCGAGGGCAACCTCACTGCAGCTCACCATCCCCGTCCTCACTGAGCAGTCCCCGCTGTTATGTCACTGATGCAGCTCTGCTACCTCTCCAAAGAGCACCTGAGGTCCCCCTTACCCCCCCTGTTCAGTTGGTATTTAAAGCCTGACCTCTGTGCACTGTAACCATCTAATGACACCACCTTGGTGACCTACCTTTCACTGCCCTTCAGCATCCACACTGGTCCTGCTGCATCAGCTTAATTAGATGAGCTTGTACTTGTGAAACTGGGTGAGAGAGGCACAGGAAGCTCAGCAGAGGTCACACCAAGGGTGTGACAAGGAGAGGTGACAGCCGTGGCCTACAGCCATGTTAGGCAGCACCTCAATAGACTCAGGTTCACCTCTTTTCTATATCACAGGGACACTCAGGATCCCATGCTGGTTATCAGTACCTGGTATGCCTCAGACATTCTCCCACATACTGGGAACATGACCAAGCTGTTAATGGCTGCCACTGACAGCCTCTGGTACATTTTTTCCTCTTTCTATTACTAGTCTTCCATCCCTCTCATGCAATCACAAACCCCCTTTTCCTCCAGACAAGGGATGACCGACAGTGGGTTATGAGTTTCAGGATATGCATGATCACCTTCCTCTTATGTGCAACAAGCAGGCACTGTCTCAGAAAAGGAGCATTCTTGTTTCCATATTTCCTTACCCTACTCTCTATCCCACACTTCAAACAACGGTCAACATCTCATAGGAAAAGGTTATTCCAGATTCATGGTACAGAGGTTCAGTGTTGTCAAGTCCTGTTGCTACCAGTGTGGAGACATGCATGGTCGTACTCATATTTTGGTGCTGAGCTCCATGCTAGTTGCCATTGTTATTCTGATAATTACATGGGTAATGTAAAGCTAATAGGTCAGCTCAGGCTACTATTGTCATAGAGCTCATGCAAGGCCATCTGCTGGCTGGTCTAGCTAATGTGTTTGCTACTGGTGATGTCTCAGACATGCTGATGTCTTTCAGAAGCAATGGTTTGCACAGCTGGGCCAAGACCACCGGTGAAACAATTCAGTGACATTTTGGTGCAGATGTCTACAGTATCTCACAAATGTGTCATCTGGGAATGACCTGTCTTTAAAGAGAGGCATGTCCCAAGTTCAGTAGATGGTTTCCTGCACCAGGGGCAGAACATAAGAGGGGACAGTTGCAACCTGTTGAGGAATTAGTATGACCTTTTTCAGATAATACTGAGTCAGGAGACTAAACCCTAATTGTGAAACCAAAAATTAATTTTCTCTTAGCCAACATTAATCACTATTAAGATATACAGTACAAATAAATTTTATTGTCCTCAAAGAAGAGGGTCAGTTGGCATAAAGTAAAGCTAGAAAGCCACTCCTCATCTAATAGCACTCAAGAGACTGTTTGCCACATTGCAAGATTAAAAGAACAACAAGAAATAATCCAAATGAAGATTTACATACAAACTGTCCCTCCTTCTGGGACAAATCATATTAGTCAGATCCCAAAGTTAGAAGTTATTTCCATAAAGGCCACCCTTGACTAACTGAATAGCCTTTTAACACCACATATGAAAACTGTATAAACTGTAATAAACTGATTGAGACATTGACTTTTTATAGACATCTCCAAGTTCACCAAACCATCTTTTTTAAAAAAAAAAATAAAATTCCCTGTTTGCTGTTTTCTCCTGGACTCCTCTTTTATGCGTATACTGTCCATTGCACTTAGTTCCTGGATCAGTCAAAACTTTGCCATTGGGGATTGTATTGATCAAGAAAGAAAAGAAATTAGAATAAGTGAATGTACCTCTTCTCTCGTTTGTGCAATATGTAAATTTGTTGGTTGTATGGAACTGTTATAAGACTGAGGGGTCCACACAAGGCAGCAGTTTGACACCTTACTGTGGCACACATCCTCTGGAGTGCGAGCAGCAGTGCCTGAGCCCGTGGGACTGGAGAGAAGTGTGGGAATGTTGCAGTTGGTTTCAAACCTTGTAAAATAATTAAAGTTCCACCACGTTTCCCTTTCAGTTTCAGTATTACATTTCCAAAGTGGAAACACCTACGCAACTGTCAGTAGGACTAATGCTTCTTAGTCACTTTCCACAACTCCTCTCAGGGAGATTGGGCATCTTAGAGTGCAGTATCTACAGTTCATGCTCTAGACCCCATATTGTTCTGGCTTTTCTTTATACCAAACCCAAGATCTTCTCTAACTCTGTTTCTTCACTGTCTAACTTTTCATCTACTTGGTCCTTTACATCTCTTTTCTGTCACAGATGTCTCAGAGGAAGGTGATTGCCATTAGTTACACTCTTCAACAAAAGTCTCCTGAATAAGGAGATTCTTCTGCTTTCTTCTAAGCAGAGTGAATCAGTTTCATGACACATCAGCCTTCTCCACACCTGTACCGCATTACATCTTACTCACTGGATTCACCCTCTTCCAGCTCTGTCCACTCAAAAGTATTTGAGGCAGAGAGTGTTTTTATGTTCAGTGTAAACCATATATACCATTAGTACCACCTCCTGCCTTTGTAAAGAGGGAAAACACAAATATAAACAACACAGCACTGATTTATTTTACCTTCCTCATGTGCTTCCTCCTCCTAGTGTTGGTTAGGTGGTTACATGACACTGTTTATCTCTGTTCTGCCACAGGTAACGGAGTGCCCTACTTCCCTCGGTGCTTCCCACATAGCATCCCCCTTCCAGCTTCCACTGGCCATCTATCCTCTAATACCTACACCTACTTCACATGGAAAGGATTATTTTCAACAGCAATTTAGCATACTCTATCTCTGTCTGTCTTCAGAGAACTGACGGCTGAATCATCCTTTACACTGGGGATAAAAATAATTATGGAAGGGCTAGGAAGCTCCATGAGTTTCAACTTGCAGAGTTTCTGTTGGGTTTGCCCATCAAGGGGCGGGGGAGGGAGGACAGGGTGTGGTTTTACCCGTAAGCTAAAAATACAAAAGGCAAACAGTGGTTCCAATAAGTGTAAACTACACGTTGTACCCAATGTTATTATTCTGTATTGGTTTACAACCTACTGTTCATGAGGATATGATAGTGATGTCTTCACTTCACCCATCACTAATACCGTGGGAATTGGTAACCATTTTACTGATGGCAAAGATAATTTGGGTCCAGGCAGAAAAGAGAAATGACTTATCCAGCCAAAAAGAATGGAGTTCCTACTACTTCAGGACAAGATTAAAGTCTGGAAATGGAATCAAGTCTTTGTGGTCAGGGAGAATCTGGACACAGCCATGACTGAAAGGCAAAGAAGCAGACAGTGTGGCCCAGCAGGTGCCAAGCAGCCTGCTGGCTTAGGCTGGGCTGCAGACCTGGCAAGAACATCAAGGGCTCAGGAGTAGGAGGAAGACAAAAGTCCAAACCTGGGATGGGGGCTGTCAGGAGTCTGAGAATCTCTCGAAGGGTGGGAGAGGAGGCTGAGGTGGAGACTGTCTTGAGGTGGAGACTGCCACTGTGGGAGATATGTCCACTTAGGGAATGTAATATTCTGTAGTTTCCAGGAATTAAGGAGGGTATTTTGAACTTGCACAATTAGTCCTTGGGAATGTGTGTTTCACTGATGTTAATTTTGTTGCTTGGTTTTTACAGATAGAGAAGAAATATTTACCTCAATTTGTTTTTAACAGCATTATGTAAAAGTCTTTGAGGATTAGAACAACTTAGTACTCTAGGAAACAGAAAATATCAGATTGGATTGAATTTATCAAAAATTACAAGAAAACCTCAACCTCACAATTATATTTTTAAGAACTCTGCTATCTTGCATAATTTGTTAGAAATTGCCAATATCAGCTTTCAGTCCCATACTTCCCCTGCATCAAGCTTTTCTGAAATGTGTTATTTTATGGATCTAAAAAAGTAGCAGGGAAATCAACAGAAGTATTCTGTTGTTTTACATGCTGTTTGTAGGAAGATGTTCCTTCTGTAAGGAACCTTATAATTAAACTGAACAAATAGTCTCATTGTGACAGACCTAAACAATTTTTTTAAATATTAATTTCTGTCTCTTCAATTAGTCCAGACTGTCATCAAGATGATCTTTCCTAGCTGGTCCTCTCACTATGTCATCTCCCTTTTTATAGTCTCTGAGTCACTTAACTCAATCTCTTATTAGTTTCATCTCAGGTTCATTTTTTGTGATTGTTTTTAAGGTTATAAGCCACACAGTCTCTGCTTATGCTCTGAACTAATTCCTTTTCACACTTACTCATTACAAGCCTCCCTGCTCTGCTGATGGTTCCAGCTTTTATCTCAAAATGCCCTTCTCTTCTCACAAATGCTTCCATCATTTCTTCCACTCAACACCTAGGCTGAAAGAGCTCTCACAATACAACTTCATCAGTCTTCCTCCTTTTTCTTGTTCAAATTGCTCCAAAATTCCAGTCTCTGCATATTCACATACAAGCAGCAATATTTTCACAGTTAAAAAAGAGTAAGTCTTATGTCACTAAGGCATATAAAACAGTGACCACATGATTACATGTAGCATGAATTTGTGACTTTTCCTACCTCTTTCCTACCTTATAGTGTAGCTGTATTAGATATTCAGGTCCAGTGTACAGATTGTAACATCTTCAATGCAAATATAAATCATTGCATTTTCCAGAATGTTTTTAGATTGGTACAGGACAAACAACAGTAATAGTGCATTGTATGCAGATATTTTAAGTAAACTGATAATTTTGAATCTAACAATAATTTGTTGTCAATGATGCTGACAGCAAAATCAGTAGATAAATCAAAACCCTGACCTACAATGTTGTCATGTTTTGGAAAATATGTTTTTTTTTTTAAATTAACAAAGTTAAAAAAAAAACCCAAAACAAAACATGAAGTGATTGGGAAAAGTTATGTTTATAATCATCTGCCTATTCAGATGTATTAAGTAGATCAAGTGTGCCCTTTTTACATAGGTTTTGAAAGCCACATGCTGTTAGAGGACAAAACAAAGGAGTAGGATGCAGCCCCTTGAGTCCTTTATAACACTATGTGAAAATATAAGCCATCTGCAAAAAGAAGATGAAAAAAATCAGTAAGTAAATAAGAAATAAATTCAACAAAATGTTTTCAAAAGGAAAGGGGCTTCAGGGAGACTTAGGAGGCTGATATGCTAACAAAAATTAAAAAAAAAAACAAAAAAAAAACAAAAAAAAAGAAAGTAAACAGAGTAATGTGATAGGCTCCAGAGGTTCCTGGGGGTAGAAGGGCAAATAGTACAACATTTTGAATATCCCAGTTTTGACATGTGTATGCAAAGCCAAATAGCTGGGATATCCATACAAGGAAGACTGCAAAAAATTAATAGTTGTTCTTTGTAGAATTTTGAAGTACATTCTATAACAGGATTCTTTAAAACTCTGATAAAAATATTTTACTAAAAGTTATGGGTAAAATCCAGACTCCATGGAAGTCAGTGCTTATAAGTATAAACCGTATTTGTTCTAATTCTTATCAAATTCTATAGCAGTCTTAACATTGGGAGTTGTGTTGTATTTGTTTTTTCTGAATGTTGTACATTTTAGTGCTCACAGGGTGTTGCTTGAAACAGAAGATGTAATTCAAGTGCTAATCTGAGCATATATACTACCTTTATATTCAAAACTGTGAAAAAATTTTTGCACATACTATGCCAGTATTTTTGCAAATTGTTGAAAGATAAAATGTATGTAGGTTACGTCAGTCAATGATTGTGGTTTGGGCAAAATGTTTTATAAAAGTGTTCTTTTTTCCAAATAAAATCTGTTTCAGATTTTTGTTACGGAAAAATAATAGATACGATAAATGGCACCTATTTTTAGCTATGCTTACATTTGTTCCAGAACTTTTTTCATAAAAAGATATATAATTCTGATTTCTTTGTTCTTCTCTGCTGTTGTAAACAGATATTATAAGAATTTTAGCTAGTTTTATACGTTACTTGGAGAGCAGGCTTTCTTGATGAGCTTCTTAGGCAGCTTTTCTAAAAAAAATGTGATGGAAAAAATAACTTAATCTTTGGAAAAACAGAGAAATATCTCAAATCATCATAGTCATCACTATAAAAATGATCAGAACACTAATCTTATAACTGAGCCTTCCCTAAATAAAATAAAATAAAATAAAATAAAAAATGCATTAAAAAGAAAAATAAAATTTAAATAGAAGTCAAATATAGGAGGAAGAAAAATGTAAACATTACCGATACTCTGATATAATTAAAAATAATTATGCGTTTATTTAAGATGTTTCTTTTGCATTAAGCTTTTTTCTACATATGCAGTTGAAAAATGCAGTTAATAACTATTATTTTCACTGAACAGCATCTCAAATCCTGGATTGAGGTCTGAACTGACCAGTCTAAGATAATGCTGTAATCAGAATAGCAAGGCTCTGCTGCAGATCCCGCCAAAGAAAGGATTTCCCATAAAAGAACCAGACATAATAAAAGAAAATTACTTTAAATTACCCTGATCTTCCCTCTGACTCATTCTGGGATGCTTTCTAACAAGCCAGGACAAATCTGAAAGAAAAACCAAATAAATATTTGTTGTCAGATTTAATATCTAGTAGGTATTATTTCTAAAGAAACCAAGTTATTTAAGTAGCCTAGATTCCAATGTAATTCTCTGAAGAAAACACATTTAAGGCAAGTGGATGTAAAGGTAATAATGTGACATAAAATTAAGTAAGAACAAATTAATAAGGAGAATTACAGGATCACATTAAGAACTGGACCATTGAAATAGCTTAGTGAATGCTAAGAATGGTAATCCCATTGACTAAGAAAGGAACTAATCTTCTGAAATTAATAATTTCTCTTCAAAAGTAGTATCTTCCTTGCTGACGAATGCTAAAACTTGTAAGCTACCAGTTCCCCTTTAGACTTGCAAACAAGTGTTTTTAAATAAGTTTTTATTAACGGTGAGTACGACTAAAATATCTTACCGAATTTATGTTAACTCTACCCAGAGAACCAAAATTAAAGTTTCTTAAAAACTCTAAGTTGTCAGATGTTGAGGCCATCGAATATGAAACTCTAACCCTGTGGATACGAGCTAGTGCTCCTGTGATATAAATATCCTGTTTGTATACTGAAGTAAAACATGGTACTAAAAAGAAAATACCCAGTTCTTGGTTTTGTTTAGCTTTTTAGATATATTTCACAATGAGACTTTCAGGCAAACACTTGTGTTTTATTGCTGAGATAAAATACATAAATTAGACATCTGAAGAAAACAACAATGTTATTTTTTGATGCAAGCATGCCAAATTTGGAAAAACATCCCAAAACACTGGGCTTTTTCCCTTAAATATTTCAAGATCAAATGCCTCTCGATGTTAGCATTAACGAAATTAGCTTAACAGCTGAGACTAGCGTATTGCCCAGTCAGTAGATTCTTTTTGTACCTGAGACAGTGAGAGAGACATGGGAACACATCTTGGGGAAAAAAAAATTGGATTCAGGAAAGAGACAGAGTAGGGCTAAAAGGCTCTGTTAAAATCTCCACTTACAATTCCTAGCCTTTCACAGAGCCTTCAAGGGAAACCTATTATACACACAGTTTAATTGGCTAAGGAGAGTGTTAGGCTATTGGGCCAGTACAGACTTACTATAATAAACAGTGTGCTTAAAGAGGTCAGCTCGCCCAGTGATGTCTTGAGAGGAGGTACTGACTCTGCATTTTTACGAAGTCATTTATTTGTAGGGAAGCTGATTAAACCAGCCAGGCATTGTATGTCCTCTGCCTCTGGGAAGGATGGCAATAGATTTTTAATAAATGCATAATATTTACTGAGCTGTATGAATATTCAGAAGCTAAGGTGTTTAAATTCTGATTATCTTTTGTAACTGCTTACCAGCCCCAGAGTTTTAAGGTTTGTCAGCATTTCTGATTCGCTGGGTTGGTACAACACTAAATCTAAAGAAATCCCTCCAACTATTATTAGTTTATAATGATATTTTTTGAACTATCAACTATTGGTGCATGGCCATCTGCACACAGAATTCATTTATATAGAGATTTATACACTCATTGGTATGTTTATCAATGATTAGTGTACAACCCAGCAGAAAATTCTGTTGAAACGCACCAGTTTTCCCTGAAATATGGAGAGTGGGCTGTAATATGCACTGGGATGGCAGCAGCAGGACAGTAGGAAGACAGCCTGCCTGCTATAAGGTGTGGTCCTCTCAAGGGCTAATAAATGCAGTTGTGCCGTTCTCCTGTGTTCCTGCTGGACCTCATTTCTGCCTCGGCATCTTGGTCCCTTTAAGCCTCCGTTTTGCCTGTATTCCTAAAATTAATTTTTTGGCCATGAGACCAGAGGCTACAATTCATTTCCCAATGATGCCCAGGAGGTTCAGCATGTCGGAGAAAGCAAGCAAAGCCAGGGCTTGGGCTGGGCTCCCGAGAACAGACAAGTTGCCGTCAGGTGAAACCCATTGCCCTTCCATGAGGATGGGAAAATGTCTCTGCAGCATCCACCACAGTCGTGCGCCTACGCACATGGCTGGGGAAAGGAGGGCGTCGAACCACTGCTGCAGTGGCTGCTTGTGCTTCATGCGAGGGTTGACTCAGATGTGCCACAGCATGGATCACTTGGTGGCACGGGGAGGTGACCCCGCTGTTTGGGCTGTGGACAGCTTGGGGCTTCTGGGCATGGCACGGCAGCATTCATTTAAGCACTAGGAGAGTGTAACTGATGAAAAAGTGGCAATTGGGCTCTTTAGGCACTGCAGGATTAAGGAGCAATGGGCAGGGAAATTGGAGGTTCTGCCTTTTGGAGGTAGGCATGGCAGTGAGGGGTCGAAATGATTTTGTGGTTCTAGCCATTGGGGCCTGTCTAAAGTTGCTGTTCTATTAATTATGCAGTTTTTTACAGGTATACAGAAGATGAGAGGGTTTGGCATTTTCTTGCCTGCCCTGCCAGCATTTATTCTTTGACAAGACCAGCCTTGTGTAAACAGTCTGAGCCCAATGGTATTTGCTTAACATTTTAATTGGGAAATATTTTAAAGGGAGGGAGCTCGAGGTGTCCTTTGTTTTCTGCCTGGTGGTTTCCCATGTTTCTCATGAAAGGGAACAGACTCAGCTCTTTTGTCTATTCTCTGTTTTCTTCTTGCGCTAGCATATTAATAAGACATCAGAAGGCACTTAGCTATTTGTAACAATCCACCATATAGCCATCTTTGTGGTAAGGGCAGGCCTGCTGTCTCTTGCTCTAATCATGCCGTAACTGTGAAAGGCATTGCTAAAGCAGACTGTTACATTACCTACAAATCTGTCATTTTCTTAACAGCCAGGAATAATTGTGTACATTTATCTTTCAATTTTCGGGAAAACGATGAGAAACATGTGTTCCATCACAACAAAACCAAGAGTAACTCCAGCTTGTTTTTTTTTTTTAATCCATGATTTTCATCTCAAAGTTGGTGTTTAAACATTTTCAAGGGACATCCTCAGGTGGAATTGTTGTTTTTCTGCGTTGCTGTTGTTGCTAAGGCAGACAGCCGTGCTGCTTTTTGAGAGCAGCGTTTCGATCGGGGCGCTTGGCCCCTTTGGGAGGTGCTTGGCACGTTTGCAGCAGCGATCCCAACTTCCCATCAAGCCACGCATAGCTCCGCTTCTGCTGGCTAGGCCACAGGCAAAGCTCCCTTTGGGCACACCTTGTACTAGCTGTTGGCTACAGACAGCAGGGACCGGACCTTGAACCTCTGCTGTGCGAGCCGGTGTCTCCAGTGCGCAGCGAGCGGGTGGACACCACTAATTGGAGAAGTCCACCACTGTGCAGGGCTGCCAGCTGGCAGGCACAACACCTCCCTGCTTCAGCGTTGCGTGCTGTAAGGTTAATTCCCCCAGCGCCGAGCAGGTGTTTTGTAGAAGGCTCAGCTGGGATTGCCTAAGAGCTCAGCAGATCCGCGCTTGAAGTGAGAGTTACAAATGCTGGGATCATTGCTTGGGTCTGCAGGAAAGGAGTTGTTTTCGCTTTCTCACGCTCAGCCTTCTTTGAAGGGGCTGCGAAAACTGCGGTCAGATTCTGCCTCATTCGACCTGGTATGCAAGAGCAGCAAAGACATGGCCTCCTGCTAATCATACAATTGCAAACGGATCTTTTCGTTATCTTAAGCAGAACAATTATATTCTATGGATATCTTTATTGCCTCTGATAAGAAAGATCATGTTTTCATGTACAGCGTGTCGCAAGTGTTTTACGATATGCAGGGTTTTACAAAGCACCGAGAACTAAAACCTGTGGGGAAAAAAACCCTCAGCAGATGTAAATCAATGTAGTTTCACTGAAATCAGCTGGGAATGTAGCTCTCTATATCTTTATAACTCAGTCTTTCAGTGTCTTTATAGTTCACTGTACCTGCATAAAGGACAAACACACTGAAATAAATACGTATCTTTGACCTCCAAAAGATAACTAGTAGTTGTCATAAGAAATTCTCTGTAAGCTAAAAATTCAACTGAAGTTAGATAAGAATTTTGAAGCAAAAACTGAAGAAATACTGAATATTTTTTTCTGATTACTGAAGATTTTTCCTGCTATTGCTTTACTTCAGGAACTTTTGTTTAACAGTTTGCATCAGAACTGGCTGGAACATTTTTCAGGTTCAGAAAGAGTCTGGAAGATATGTTTTTCTAAACTTCTTGTCTTTTGATTTGTGGGGGGAAATTTAGAACTAGCTCAATACCAGTTTTGTTGGTCTGTGGAGGACATCAGAATTGTGTTTTGCCCATCTAGCCAGCATGTTAAGGAGTTGAGGACTTGCTAGAAACCCATGATGTACCTCACATGAGAATTTTTTATGAAAGCATCTTACAAATTTGCATCCAAAGCTCTTTGTCCCAGTAAATTTTACAGTTCCAAATCCTGATCCTCCAGTGCCTTGCATTTTGAATCATATGTTAAATTTTAGCTAAGCATATGCAAAAATAGTGTACAAGTTACTCATGCTAGTGTAAACAGAGGACTATATTTTATATCCTGATGTATTTGAGTCTTGCAAATGCTAATGAATGGATGTGAAGAAGATGTGAAGCAAGAAAGAAACAGAACTCTTACTTCTGATATTCAGCTTTCTCCAGCATGACTGTAACACCGAGTTTTGAAATCTCTCATACAGCCAGGCAGAGGAAGACCAACCTCATAACTCAGCAACAGAAACTAGATGAAGGCCCTTTCGAAAGTCAAAGGGTTTTAACTTAGCATGTGCTTAAATGTTGTGTTTAAAGCTAAATACATTCTTGAAGACATCACTAAATCCATAGTCAGGAAATAATGAGACACAATTATTAAAATGGAAATCTCTCTTTCTATTTTAAATAATTTTGTCTCATCGTTTCTTAAGTATGGTTTCAATGACGCACTTGAAAAGCAGTTAACTTTTGAGAGGTGTCTACTGGAAAGGCATATGGAAACTCCCAAAAGGTTCTTTCTCACATGTTTAAATAGTAATTGTCTTTCCATTTAATACCAAAACCTTTCATTCTGCTGCACACTGAATATATGAAATACATGAATGTTCTTCTTGGATGTTCTTCTTTTCTATTTTATCATCATTCTAATTTGACATTACCTTCTCATAGACATGCTTTTTTTACCAAACTCAGCACTGAGATTCTACAGATCTTCCCTTCTTTTCTGATTAAAAAACAAAGGTCATATTAAACTGACTCTTGCATATCACTTTCTGGGAAAGGTAGCTTGAGCAAAGCATGAGTTTATCCTCAGAGTGGAAAGATCCTCCCCACAGAGCACTCAATTGTGGTATCCCAGGTGCTTTGACATGTAAATGGAACACCACAGGCATTAAATAATTGGGTCAGATATCTTCAAGATCTTTATTCCACTGTCAAACACAATTTAGATCAGATAATTTCCAAAGTTAAAAGAACTTGCTCCTGCTCCCATTAAAATCAAGAGCAAAATTCCCCATTGGTAGCACTCTGGGCAGATTGAAACATAAAGACATTATTTCATATTCCATTATTTGGTCTCCTCTCACACTTTTTTGAATGGATAAAGTGTTATTCCCATAATAATTTTAAATTCCCTGATTGATTCTTGAATTTGCTACTGTCTGATTCCTTTAATCTCCTACTTGCCTTCAGTGGCACATTTTGTTGCAGATCCTGCAAACTCAACATGAGCAATTGATCCTCTTAATCCTGTGGCATATTGGTGGAAATTAGCAAGGCCTTTGGAGAAATCAAAGGCAAGATCACAGTGTCCTCCATGCTCATAAAGATCACTGCCCTGCAAACACATGATAATGACTTTGTGCATAGAGCAATTTCATAGAGTTCAGAGCTTTGATGCTACAATTTATTTCATGTACTTGGAGCCACTTTGAATATATTGGGTTTCCTCACAAGTCCGTGAATAATAAGGATTGGGGCATAAGATGACTTCTTAAGGAGTAATAAATCAGTGGCATTAAGTATGAGAAGTTTGCTCTTTGCAAAGCTCCTTTGAAGTGTAAATGTTTGGGCATCATTTTGTTACTAGCCTGTTTTGTTCTCTCAAGCTCAGCTGCTGTGATAACATTGAGTTTTAGTAGAATGACTAAAAGTGGAGAAAAGCTCAGCAGATATTTCAAGAAGTGATTTTTATGCCATTATGAATACTGACAATGCCATTGCTTTTTAATTTTTCCAGCTTTTTTTTTTTTTAAACAAACATGCCAAAGCTAGAAAATTCAAAGAACTTCTGAAATAAATATATTAACCTAAGCAGTCATAAGGTGTATTGTAGCAGTATGGCAGTAACATTCCTTTGCAAGAGTTAGGAGGAAATATTCAATGTATCTCAGAATAAACAGCAGTCACTTGCTATTTAACATTCATATTAAGGATTCACAGAAAGACCTATTTTGGTAAAAAAAAAATCAGATTCAGCAGAAAATCCTTGCATGTGAGAAATTCAACACTGTTTGTAGCCTGGGTTATGCCATTCCCTCACTACTATTTTATGAATACTTCTTTGCTATAATTTTGAAGAGTTGAATAAATTTCAATGAGCTGAATTAAATATGTGATAATAATATCAGGTAATTTAATATAATTTCAGAATAATTCTGTTAGAAAAACTACAAAAATACTTTCTTATCCAAAATACAATGACGAACTACTTTTATTTTAAAAATATAATTTTTTTTTTACTTTGATCATTAATTTACTTTCTTCAGAAGAATTGCTTGGATAGGAAAAAGTAGGGAGAAAATTGTGCCAAAATTATATCAGATCAAGCTCTTCTTGTAATTAACTCTGTTGAAGAATCAGCTCGAAATTTTGCACTAATATAACTGAGCATGAAATGTGCCCCAACATTATTTTCCTCTGAAATTCAAACACATTTTAGCTTTTAATTTTTACAGCATTTATGGCAGTGCTGAATACTTGTGCAGACAAGATTTTATATTCTGTTGAGGAAAAGTGTCAATTTTGCATAAACTAAATTATGCATGTTAAGTTTTGGAACCGTTTATTTTTTCTTTGAATGATACAATGCTCACATTAAATATAGATTGACTCTGGGAGGAAGTAACACGAGCCAGTGATTTTTCTGTGTTGTGGGAACTAGAAGACCTGGGTCTGTTTCCAATTCTGCCACTTAATCGTTATATCACCTTGAACAAAGTCCCTCTAACAAAGTCAAATTTAAATGCTGCAAGTTATATGCCCAGCTTTGTATTCAAGCACCTAAATATTCAGATATTTATGAATGAGGGAGTTAAACTATGCAGAGAGTCAGGCTATTTCTTTTGGTATCTCAGTATGACTTTTGGTACACAATGTCAGGCTGTCAAATACTTGTCCTGAACATTTTTATGCCATCTGCAAAGGGAATAATATAAGTTCTTACCTAGTGGGAAGGGGTCATTGTAAAACAAGGGACATCCTCTCATGAAGGATGTTCGTGATATGTTTTCAAATCTTCAGAGAACATCTGTGACATATAGTTAAAATTCACTGTTACTATTACTACATATGAGCATTGCAACGGTGCTCTCTTTGTGAAGCATTCCACAGCAGGATGAAGCGATTCCTAGTAAACTAGAAACTGGGAAGCTATCAGAAGGGAAGATCCTGCATGAAACTTTGCTTTGGAAAATGATTCGGAAGTAAGAGAGAGGATATGGAAAGTTGAACAGTTGTGGATAGAGGCTGGGGAAAAGCAAATGTCAGGAGTAGGACTGGGACAGAAGGAAGGCTCAGAAAAAGTTCTATGTGTATGTAGTCCCCAAAAATATTTAATAGCTAAGGGAAAAAAACCCCACACAAGTTCTTGGTTTCCCTTTTCTGTTACAACAAAGTAACGGGAACAACCACTCTATTAGCCAGAGCTTGCAAGGGAGCCATTTCTGGACTAAATGGAAAAATCCAAATCCCTTATGAGAGAGGAAAAGGGAATCTGAGGGAGGCACCAGGCAACCTGGTGTTTCCCTACCTCTAACCGGAGCTGTGCTGTGTGTCACGGAGAGGATGCAGCCCCGAAGCGCCGTGGTACAGAGGAACATGGAGTTATGAATTGCAGGCAACTCTTGGAATGTGGTTCTAATTTGAAAAATCTCTTTCATTTGACTAGGCTGCACCAGAATAACAAAGCCGTGAGGTTATGCTGCTATATCAAGATGAGAACAGATTGAACCTGTTAAACATATGATCGGTCCTTCTGCAAACAGAAAGTGGTGTTCTCCCAACCCCCAGTTTGATTTCTACGCTCACTATGCCCTGTTCTGCCCTAAACACATGTCAGCCCATGCTTGAGTGCTCATTTCAACACCGGTGTTGTGTGAGCAGCTGTGCTCACATCTGCTGACAAGGGATTTGAGTTGTCGAGGTGCTGTTACTGCTTTGTTTTTGGTCTGCCTGTAACAAGGACCTCAGCCAGGATGAATACCCTTTTAGATCACTTTGTTTGGGAATTAAACACCGCAGCACTTAGGTTACTGCTCTGCTATGCCATTTGTTTGTGCCTCTGTGACTGCTTGCTTCCACTCTCACGAGGACACTGCCCTGAACTTAAAATGCTACACTGAATCCATCACGCTCTTCTATCACAAATCTTGAAAAACCAGATACTGACAAGAGCAGGATGCTTCTTTCCACGATACCATGTCAGCTGGTATATACCTGGCTTTCTTCATGTTACGCATTCTATGTGCTTTTGTCTCCCTCCTCTGCTGCCAGTGCCCCGGCAGCCAGACGAGTAGTCCAGATCAGCAGAAGATACAAGTCCAGAAAGGCCACTGTCTGCAATCAGCGGAAGAGAATTCAGTGTTTCAGGGCCTGGAGTATTTAAGTCATAGAGTTGTTGTTGGAAGTTATGAATTTCACATTTATACAGTATCTGCTCAGCTCCAGTCTCATTCTTCTGCAGCCAGGGAGCCTTAATACTAAGAGTGGGAAGGTGTTGCCCCATCTGAATCAAACTTTACATTCATGAGTCATGTCAAATTCAGGCAAAACAGTAAAAGAATTTGAAGCTTAGCTGTCTTGATACAAAACCATTGACTGTTCAGCATATCTAAACTCATGTATCTTCCACAAAGTAAGATAAAGATTGGTTTTACACACCATCTCCTTCAATTGAACTGAATTTCCAGTCTGTTAAACCATATACATCTTCAGAATGGATTTCAAGGAGACGATGCAAGGACAAAATGTGTTAACAGTTCAAGATTTCACATTCATGCAAGATTTGCAACACATTTAATACAACTCTATACAACTTCACAATGGGCATCTTTTGAATGTGCAACTCACCATCATGTATAACAAATCCAATTTCTTAAGAAAATGTTCAAATATCAGCCAAAGCAAAGTGTAAATTGTGAGAGCTACATTTCTTTCTAGGATCTAAAGTGAACCTCGCATGCTAACGTGCCTTCCCCTCCCTGCCATTTCCCCCACTACACATGCAAACACACACCTGTTTCCTACCCTGGATATCATTCGAGAATATAAGAGTAGGAGTAGTAACTCATACTCTCCTTGTAGCAGAGATAAACTGAATAATTTATAGGTTGTTTATTGGACTGCTTTATTCATACGTGGGTGTGGTGTGACTTAGAAAGGAGGTGCTCAACCGATGCTAAGTCAAGGTGAATCACAGATCTGATTTTGAAAGTGATGGGGTTGTGGTCATTTTTGTCTCCTGATGCAATTAATTTCCTGGTTTGGGACACACAACGCTGTGAGTATCAGGGAGCTGAACCAGGTAATAGGTCTGTCAAGGACAGAGGCCTGTTTTCCTAAGCAGGCTGGCCATCTACATTTTGTACTAAAGACAGTACCTATTTGTGGGTATTAGATAAATAATGACTTTTACATGTATTTATCTCTCCCTCATCAGATACTTACCTCTTGTATCTGTGCATATTTTCTGAATCTAAGCCACAACCTGGTAACAACCCGCTGTTTACCGCACGTTGTGGTTCCCTAGCGTGCTTGACTTCTTTCTTCCAGCAATGTGATCCTCATCTATGGCTGTGTTCTCACAGACAGTAAAACTAATTAATGAAATATTATTGTCTGGTAGGCACATTGCTTTATCATTGGCTTTTAAAGAAACATGCCACACCATTTGAAGGTGGTGGGGCCTGGGACCACCTCTGTGGTCTTTGTTAGCCCAGCACCTAGTGTAACGGGGTCTGGCTTTCCCAGGTGGTATCATGACACAAATGAACAAGTGATGATAGTAAAATGGTACCGCTGGAAGGTTCCAACTGCCAGTGATCAGAGCTGAAATTAACTCCAAAGCTCACTGACAAAGAAAAGCCTGGAGTTACAATGTATAATAAGTGAATAGAAGAGAATCAAGCTCTTAATTTGTAATGCACGAACAATGAAAATTTGATTAAATGAAAGCTCCTGCTACTAGGTTTCGGCTTTAAAATGATTGCTCCAGAGGGTTAGGGTAGACAGGGTAGCTCATAATTAGTATAGTAGAAAAATAATGCAAATAAACAACTTTCTCAAAGGCAAAAATCCCAGTGTTATATAACTGATGCTTAGGAATGACTGCTGGCTGGAAAGGTCTTTGCAAAGTTTCATATTCATTATCCTTGAGGCAAAGAGAATTAAAATAAAGCAGAAAAGAGAGCCTCAAGAAGACTTCAGTGCAGACAGCACAGACTCAATTTCCATCTAAAGTAATGGTGTGAGCAATCTCACACCATTACTCCCAACTCCAATAAGTTCATTGTGTCCGCATTGCTGCCTACAAGCTGCACACATAAAAGGAGAAACTAAGGTTTCTCTCCCTGCCCCATCTCATTTGGATAATGGAGTTCAGTATGATGGGAGTTTTCATGTCATGGATGAGCAGCCTAAGTGACAGAGAAATGAAAAGTTGTCAGCAGCCAAAGGCATATGTTGGACTGACACAGCATTACCACACTAAGCTAGAGACACTTGAGGAAAGTAAAATCCTACTTCTAGGACATATAGGTCCTGTAGGCATAGGTTGACAGGAAAAAAATAAATTCTTTTGTGTATTTGCTGCTGTACATCATTTATGGAGGCTAGAGAAACACCTATTTAAGGAAGATTTAAAGGGAAAAGAAAGCCCACACCGTCAACACACTGTCTCATGTAAGTTTTCACTGGTTCTTCTCTGCTTAAACCAAATAATGGCCTATATAAACAGAGCGAGGTATATACATATCCTATATGTAGTACGTTCAGTTGAATAAACAGTTTGCATACTAATGTAAACGTCTCAGGTGTTTTAATGTGCTGGTGCTGTAGCAAGTTCTTAGTTACAGACTTCAGAACTCAAAAGGGAATGTGTATATTCAGGCTTTTCAGTCAAAAATAAATATACTCAGGGGCTGTGAATATTTTCTCCCTTGATCTTACAAATTCTTTTCTCTGTGCTATCAGTCAGTTTCACAAAGTTATACTTGATTGGTAAAAGCCTTTGTTTTTTTTTTTTCATCAGGAGATGAAATAGTGGTAGTGTGGGCTTTTCCCCCACACTATGAATCAAAAAATGAATACTTAAGGTTTATGATAGAGGCAATGTCATTGCCTGCTTTCTAGGAAGACTAAACAAAACAAAGAAAAATACCTTATGAGATATTTGCAATTTGCCTAAAAAAGAAGAAATTCAGTAGAGAATTGAATCTGGTAATTGATTCTTTGGTGTTACACATCAGCTAGGGCTGTGTCTACAGAATTTCGTCACCGTCTGCCTTTAAACTCTGCTATTTAAACCTTGCTGTATGGCTGGTTACATTAAATATATTCTCTCCTTTATGTGCAATAAGAAGGGAATCTCAGAAGAGGCATTCCCAACTCTGTCATCAGCTAAATTAGGAAATGAAAATTGATTCCTAGGAGCCATGTTACAAAAGTTATGGGTTCTCTTAAGAAATTCAGCATTCAAAATATTGCTCGGTGTCACTAACTGCAGAGCCCACAAGCACAGCCAACAGGATTTAAAAAAAAAGCCAGGGGCAGGGGTAAGCCATGATACTGCAGCATTTATTTCTCTCTTAATTACAGGTGCCGATGTCTCTGCCATCTGGCCTGTCTCATGACAAAGTCTCAACAGCCAAAGAGTGCAGAAATAAATAGACAATTAGTAAAATGCATTGAGTGCATGCGCTGCTGAGTAAGCAATTGTTGCCAGCACTAAAGCAGTTTCCTCACCCACAGATCCTAGTGTAATTTCTCCAATTGCTCTATTAACATGTAGGACTAGAGCTTCCCTTCTGTTAAAGAGGGAACCAAATGGAGAGTTCAGGAGGACTAGTTGAGTCATCAAGGAGAGCTCAAGCCCAGACTAACAGAAAGATTGTCACTCTCTCTGGTGCTCAAATAAGCTTTACAGCTGGTTTCAGCAATTAATGTAGAGTTTATTTATTTTCAACTCAGATATCCATACACTGCAGTACACCTGCATAATATCACCACTTTGTAGCTGATTCTGGGGTAGAAAAGTATAGCATAGTAAACATCCAGTTCTAGATTCACTCTGCCAAGTTTTAGAGTCCAAACTGTGGTGCCTCCGTTAGGAATTTAATTCCCTTGTCTCTCTCTAGAGCAGATTAAGAGAATCAGGTGCCTCAAGAGAGGGATCCAGCTCAAATATAAGATGAATTGCCTCCAGAAGCAACTGCCTGTGAACACTGACCACTGAGCCCCAGTTGGATGCCAGAAGTTCTTAGGGTGGATCCAGACAACATGCTTGTGCAGCTGATGCTGTCTGCGCTCACAGGTAGCTCACTGAAACATGACAGGGAAAGCAGAGACATGGCTCGTGAATCTCGAGGTAGAGTTGGGTAGGCATCGATTTATGAAACAGGTGCTGACAAGAGCCCCTGTCTGTAAACCTCTGGACTTCACTGTGTATCCCTATAGGGACAATGAGCAAAGCCGGCCCAGCTGGAAGCCAGAACAACCAGAGTATTTCAGACGCGATTCTTATCCCCTCCAAGCTATACAATGAAACTATAGAAAAGCAGAGATTTTTCTAGAAAGCTGCTCTGACTGCTAAGAAACAGAATAATGCTGGCAACTGAGTTCTACCTGATGTGGGACTAACAGGCCTCAGGTTGCTCCTCTGTGACACTCCTCTTATGAGCTTTAGGTTCTGGTTTCATCCAAACTTTGTTGGTTCACGTTTTCCCTTACTATGATAAAGGACATCATCTGTTCTCAGATATCTTCATGAAACTTCCATTGACATCACTGGGAGTTGTACATGAGTAGCTGACAGCAGGATTTGGGCCTTAAAAGTTTATGGTGCCCTGAGGAGTTGTTTTTATGTATTTTGCTTGGTTTCATCTGTGACTATCCTAGGATACAGCTGCTCAACCAAACAACAATCATACTTCAGGAACTAGAACTGTTCATGAGACATTATCTAGCACAAATAAAGGTGCCCTCAGGGTATGAAGCAAATATATGGAATTCATGCAATATTCATGCATTTGCTTTGCATTACTGGTGTTTTTCTCACGTGTTCAGTGAATTACTCCATCATGGAATTTATTCACAAAAATATTAAAGCAGAAGTAAAGTATGGGATGGGGGGAGAGGAAAATATCAGGAAATATATAAGAATATTGATAAACTGTGTAACAAACAGTTGTACAAATGATCATAATAGATCAGAAAACACTTCTACATATCTCCTGATATTCTGACTAAAGAAAGGTTGATTAAACCTACAATATGACAGATAATACCATGAACACGATCGCATTTTCCTCTTAAGTGGAGCAATCTGTTTTATGGTAAATGATTGCCAAAAAAATTACATTACCTAACTATTTAGTCCTGATAATAGATTAAAAGCTATATCATATCATAGCGCTATCAGTCCAGTGTGCAGCAGTGGTGCAGTGGCAATCATGGGTGAGAAATGTGGCACTGTGAAGCCCTTTCTGGGGGCCAGTGCTCCCTCCGCTGCTGCAAAGCTGTGAGCGACTGTGCCGAGTTTTCTTCCTTTCTTCTCCGGGATCATTAGGAATGTGAGTCCCGCTCAATCTTGCACTTACCTAAGAGGAAGGACTGTCATTACATCTCTGCTAGGTGCAGTGGAACAAGGAAAGGAAAACATCAAAAGTTTACATTCTTGAAAAAATTCATAACTCTTACTGCCCAAATCTATCTCCAGGGGAATTAAATGCAGTCTCTGCATAAAGTTCTGATCCCAGAAATTACTAGTGTAAGTGGATCCCAAATCCTATGATTTTGGGGGGCTGTTGGAGGAGAATTAAGGTTGTCTGTAGTCAGCTATCACAAGATTCAAAAACAAAATGCAGATTTCAGGCGTTTTCTGAGCCTGCCCATGAACCACATCATGGTTTACGCTGTCATGATATAGTAAAGATGTTAGAGACTAATGTGTTTGTAGATATTAGAACAGGAATAAAACTAGTAAGAAACAATGGCTGGACTATAAAACCGGTGTCTAGAAGAGAATCAAAGTACAAGCAAAACACATACTTTTAATTGATTAGTCACTGAAAGGAGTTAATAAGGGAAGACATCTGCATGTCTGAGTTCTTACAGTCAGTGTCTTTGATCCATGTTAGTGTCTTCCAGTTGATGCCTTTCTGGAACATATACTTTAATTAAACAGGAGATACTGGCTATATGCAGATGTGACTGAGTGGAAATCTAACATCTTGAGGTGCATTATAAGCTTTTAATTCATTAACTAGTCCAAAGGTTTGGGTTGAGTTTTTTGGTTTGGGTTTTTTGGTGTGTTTGGTTTTGTTTTTTTTTTTTTTTTGGGGGGGGGAAGGGGTTTTTTTGTTTATTTAATAAGGAAAATAACTNTGTTTTTGGTTTTTTTTTTTTTTTTTTTTTGGGGGGGGGAAGGTGTTTATTTGTTTATTTAATAAGGAAAATAACTTTCTTCCTTGTGAAAAACTGTTGGGGAGTGTGTTTTGGGGGAGATTGTTGTTTTTTTCTTTGCTGCACAGATGTAGGTCATGAAATATCATACCCTGAAATGCAGATAAGCTATCCCTGGGTTATCTATAATTTCGTGATTATGACAGTATAGACAAGGTTATGAAAAATCAGCACAAATTATGATATTAATAGCTTTGCTTTTTCTGCTCATGCTGTAGTGTTTGGAATAGCTATGTTTGCTATTTCCTACACATGACTTTTGTTTCTAGTAACATTCATCATGGCCTGCAGATAAATGTAGGACAAGAGAATGGGCTACAACAAAAATGGAGAGTTGTTAAATAGTGACTCAGTACTTCCTGCTGATGAATTGATAGCTGAAGCTAGAGGGATCACTGGGAACATCCAGGCTGCCTCCTCAATGACACAAGCCCTTGCTCTAAGAAATGGCTGCAGCAAATTAATTTCTCTTAGAGCTACAGTATCTTTTTGAACTGTATTGAATTTTCATTGAAAGATCTGATGTGACAAAAAAATCTGCCACAACTTCAGGCCAGTTCTTTCCATACTTGATTACTCACACCATTAAGAAATAAAATAAAGTTCTAATTTTTTTAAAGATTTATCTGCCTTCAGCTTGCAGCCACTGTGCTTCATTATGGCTTTGTCTGGGCTACAGAAACTCCTGCTATCATTAAAGTCCTTGTAGGCTATGCTCACAACATTTGTTTATCATTTGGGGTAAATCCATGGTTAAAACTGTCTCCAGTGGAGTACCCTGTGGAGTAACAAGACTGTAGGCATCATGACAGGGGAACTGGAGCCTCCCTGGAGCTGCTGAACAAGAAGATCTGCAGTGCTCAGGGGTGGCAGGAGAGGAGGCAGAACAAGGAGAACAGCACGATGAGCTCAGAGCCACAGGTGAAACAGAAGAAGGAGGGGACATCCCAGCATCATGATAAGGCTGCTTGAACAGAAAATGGAATAGTGAGAGGGGCTAGTGTTCAAATAGCTGTATGTGTTATGACTCGTACAGAAATGTCTGGAAAAGTTACCCTGAACTGGATGATGCCAGTGTTGCAAATAAATCAGAAATGGAATGGAATGCAGTGACAAATGTGTAAGTAAAATATTGCATATTGTCAGTATCTTTCCTTGACTCCGATTTGCTGAAAGAGCAGTTGTCATTATAGCACTCAGACATGTGTGTGTGTATATATATATGTATATGTATATATCTCCTTCTGCATTTGCTTCTTAAAAGACTTGATTCCCAGTTCCCATATTCCTGACACACTCACACCCTGGAGGAATCAGTAAATTGCAGAGGGTGTAAAAGTCGTCCCAGACGCCTGCCTTCAACCCCTTTAATGTTTGCTGAAGTGTGTGGGTACACCCTGATCCTTATCACAGTATCACCCAGTGTGGTTTATGACCTGGTTGATTCTCTTATGTTAAGAGGGAAGGAATAAAGAAGACTGTAACTGTAAGTGTTTGAATATAATGTATATCTCCATGTTAGAGGCAGACAAGGATATTATACAGCTTATATCTTTCAGTAAATAAGGTTATTAACATTTCTTTGTTTTTCATATACAGGTCAATTAAAGTATAGTCCTCCTACTGAAAATGATATAATAGAATTTCAGTGTTAATTCATTCTTATCCTCCCTCATCATAAACCTTTCTTGCACAACCAAATTCACTCCAGGCTGTTCAACCCTGCGTGCACATCTTGAATTTCATTACAGTTTTCAGTACAGAGATCATCCGAGCTGTGAAAGAAGATATTTAATAAAAAGTTCAGTACATTCATGGTTCCAGGATTTGAGACACTAAAAATTCATCTTACAATTATATCATCAGACCATTCTGAGAGAACATTTATTTAATTTTCAAATGAGATGCTCTTATCAAACTCAAAGGAGGAGAAGAGCAAATCAGGTCTCAGTTGTGACTGGATAATAACACAAAGGAATGATTTATAATATGAAAGGTTTTGCACACATGAACAAAACCTTCCATTCTTGACAGTGCCAGGTGGAAAACTAATCTCTGCGTGCTGCACTGATATTATTCTCACTTCCTTTGACTGCGATGTACAACCTGAATAGATGTAAAAAAATTCAAACCAACCCAAAACAAATCAATGGTTTCAATGAGAGTGGAGGCTGTTTAACATGTCCCTAGAGATGATCAACGCCACTTAAGACTGGCTGCTGTGTTACTACATGTCCCACAGTGTAACAGAGGAAACTTACTCTTAATGATTTAATACTTGTAAGACTCAATGAGCTTAGTCTAAAATGTCTGCTTCATATTGAAAAAAAAAAAGATTTAAATATTTAATTAAATACTTTTATAGAGAACTGCTATCTTTTATATTAAGTAGATGGCTAAATATGCAGCACAGTACTATGTTTATCATCTTAATGTAACATGAGCAAAGATAAGAGGAAGCTGTGGAACAAATAATAATACAACATACTTCCAGGGAATGCTAAATTCCCAGAGCACTGGGTATGAAGCGTAGTACTTGGTGCAATATAAAAGGGTGAACTAGAGGGCAGACTTCACTCGAACTGCTCTCCGTTCTTTCGCCATTACCCTGCTTTTCATGCCCACAGCCCATTCTGTTGCACTGGTTGGAAAAAAAAAGAGAAACAAACCCAGGAGCTGTCCTGTCTCCAGAGCCATCGTAGCTTCCAAATAGGATTGTATTGAGCTGGAGGGGCAAGCCTCTGGAGATAGTATACCTTATCACTTCATAAATATGCGATTTGATTACGGTATCTATTCACTGTTCCCATCAGTACAATGATAGATTTATTGTACCAAGGCTAAATATATTTTTGGCTTGAGGAAATAAAAACTATTATATTTCATTCAGAACACCATTTGGACCTCTTTTCTGGGCCCTGTTACATTTTGGTCACAGAAAAGCCAGAATTAAAATAACTAGAAATCAACAGTAAAACAGTGCATTGGAATTTTAGTAGCGTCCACTCATCACATCTTTCTCTTTCTCCACTGTTACCACCAAAAATGCTTCTGCACTAGCCCCGTCAGCAGTTTGGATTTATGCTGTCTCTAAGGTCTCATTTGGACTGCGCCTACTGTCAGCAGCACTTGCTGTCCCCGGGTTACCCCTGGCCTCCCTCCTGCAGAAGGTCTCTGCGTCCGCGGTGGCATCACCCTACTGTGGGAGTCAAAGTGGTGGCTCTTTAGCAGAGAAATTAACAAAGTCTATCTCTCACTAATCATTTCAATTATCTTTAGGGAAATTTTTCCTGGGACACCACACCAGATGGCCTTAGGCAGCTCAAGGATAGGATTTTTAGGGCTCCAAAGCAAGTTTAACAAGTATCAGACCTTTTTAGTAACCTCTGTGCTGCAGCTGATGTCCAGGGATAGAAAATAGGAGTTTCTGTGTTCAGCTGTTTCTGCCATAACAGCCAGAAGAGTGCGGATTGCCCAAGGTAGGTCAGGTGTCTGGGTCGTTGCAGTCATCCCCGTGACTCAAGGCATCTGGGTCCTGCAGGTCTTGCAGGCACTTGAACCGCCTGGTTTGCCCGAGTTAACAGGAGCCCTTTCTCTCTTTGAGGATCCCTGGTCACCTCAGTCATCCAAGGGGCGCAATCGCCTGCAGCAGCCCTGTCACATCAGTCACCTCAGTTACTCACCTCAGCCTGCTGTGGTTTACAGGGAAGTGCACCGTAAATACCATGGAACTGATGGAACCTGTTTTGAAAAGGTTGTGTACAAAGGCACTCTTCAGAGCCCATATGTTTTGAATTATCTCTGTATTTCTAAAAATATGATCCTTCAATATGTATAACCGGAGCAGTTATTCACAATTTTTTACTAAAACTAAAAATTATCAAAATTGCTTTCCTAGTAAAAAATTAAATCCAATAAATTCAATTGACCCTTTAATTACCAGGTCAGCAAATACTTGGCATTAGAACAAAGTTTTATTCAAAATAGCTATGTCTATCAAAGCTTCCCATTTGGATTTAATGTAGGAAGCAGCGTGTGACTGACCATACTCGTAAGCACTATTGCCATTGCTTTGGGAAATGTTCATTTCTTTAAAACAAATCAACTGCTTCGCAAAGGTACAGAGCATGATAACCTGGAAAAAAGTTGGAAACGCAAATTTTGTTTACAGACACTGTAGAAGAACAATATAAATAATAAATAGTACAGACAATAACTTTAATAGTAATAATAACAAAGATAATAATCTCTATGGCAACTAGTTCTAGAGGTAACAGGTTCAAAAAAGCAACTGCTTCCTTAGGTACCTCAGTCCATTACTTTATTATGAATAATATTTCCAGTGTCAAGGAGAATTTTAGTATTTTACATTATTAATTAGTAATACAATGTTAGTAGACCCTGATCACAAGCCGAGTTACAATGTTAACCTGTGACATCTTTCTCTTCCTGAGCTGCTCTTTAATACACCTTTTGTTTTTCTTGCTGTACTGTGCTCTGGCCTCTAAGCTAGCTCATTGAAATGCAGCTTACTGGATAACTATTGGAGTATTTTTAATACAGGAGTAACGTGTATCTTAAATTTACAAATAACATAGAGACTGCACTTCAGTATCTATGACCTTCCACTTATATGCACAGGCATCCAGTATGGTACAGTGAAACAACACAGCTTGGAAACACAGTGTTCCTTCACAAAATTAAATGTAATAATTGCAGGTAGAAATGAGTAATTATCTGTAGACTGTCAATTCTTTGACACCTCCTACTATTAACAAGAATACCACTGCTATACTATTCTGTATCTATTGCTGAAAAGTTATTTTACATCCAAATTATGGGAAATATGAAAACAAGAACTTCAGCCAACTAAAATAATTACGATAATCCTGTCCCACGTAGAAGTTCCAATCCTGTGTTATTGAAGTAAATGGGATTTTTGCCATCAACTCTGAAGAAGACTGGGACTGGACCCTGTATTTTTCAGTGGGTCAGCATACTGACACATATGCCATATAATGCTATTGACCATTCCCTAGACTGCTTAATGTTGCTCCTGTGCTGAGTTTTTTTCTGGCTTCGTTGGCTACTACTGCTTTTAAAACCATAGCAACTCTCTTGGCAGTCTTCACACCTTTCAGTATTTTCGTTTTTAACTCTAATGTTATTTCACAGAGAAGGCAAACGATGGAGAGGAAGACAAGGAGAACGGGATCCCCTTTTTCTGTGTGTTCAAAGGTAGCTCATTTTAACTCTTCTTTGGAATACATACTACTTCATAATTATAGTCTAACAATCAAAAGGAAAGCTGTTAAAACTGCAAAATAACATCCTTATCTTTCTCTAGACCTTTGTAAACAGTTTGAGAAAATACCAAATGGTAAATCTTAGTTTATTTATTGTTTGGAGAACAAGCTATCAAAATATTCCATGTTTCAGGCATTTATTGAGCTGTGGAAACTGTGAAACTATTACCATTCTCATTCTGAATTTTTCTTATAAAAACAGATATTATCAACAACAAATGATTAAGCAAAACTGAGAATTTCACCCAGGGCAAAATTTCTCCACAAGTTCCCAAAAGAACAAAGATTTTTGTCGTGGGCAACGACTCAGTCATTTTACCAGACAATGCAATTATTTTGTGGCAAAATCTGATAGGCCGTTGCCCTGGAATGGAGAAAAGCTGGTTTGCTTTGGTGCTTAAAAAAATAAATATGTAAGTTAACCATAAGATTTTTTGGTCTATGTGCAGGCTGTGTAGCAACAAGTGCTTTGACACAAATCCCTTTTATCAGAAATACTGTATTATATCATCATTTATTTCTGCCATGGTAAGAAAAAGCAGTGCTTTGGCCGGTCTCTGAATGTTGAATAAATTAAATAGTGCACACGGTGCTATTAATGAAACAGCGAATGGTAATGCATTACAATGGTAATTGCATTACAATGCTACTTAGTTGTCACAACAAAAATGAGGTCCTGTTTGCACAGCACACAGAAAATTCTTTCCCCAAACATGTACAGGCCAAAATTATGCAAAATCAAAGAGGAGTTAGAAGGCACTGGGAAAATCAAGAAGGTTTAAGACATCTGTCTCTGCTGACACAAGGAGTCTGTGGCAAGAGCAGAGACAGAATCTCCAGTGTCTTTATTTAGTGACATTAAGACTAGACAGTTCTAGTTTATACCAAAGTTGACATAAATTAACATTAAGATTTCCTCAAAAACACAAGTGTGCTTTGCAGTGTGTTTTACACCACAAATGCATAGACACTAAGGACTGATGGGTACATACAAGAATAACGGCTGCAACTGCTTCTCACCTTTCTTGCAATAAACAAATCCCGACATGCCTCTGATAGTTTGTGTGCTTTGTGGAGTGCTGCATGTCACAACATTACAGCAGATGAAGCACAGTCTTCTCCCTGAACTTGCAGTCTGCACTCAGAGCCCTTAAATTTCCATCATTAGAGACCAAGTTAAGGACCTTGTGCTTTTTGAGGAGAAAGAGGATAGCTTCTTCCAAGGCACTCTACTGAAAAGACAAAGGAATATAAGACAGTGTGCAGTCTTACATGATATTCTCAAAGGAATCTTTCCACACGGAGGTCTTAACATTCAACTAGTATTTACAATAGAGGAATTCCACTGAGGTCAATAGATTAGCCCAGATACAACACTAATGCAATTCCTGTGTTAATCTAGAGTAATTTCCCTGAACCTGATGAGGTTCCTGTGGCAGAGCTGAGGGAAGTGAAGGTGTCATTGTGTGCTCTAATCCTGGCTATACCTGTATGATATTTGGTGTAATTAGGGCTTGTTGCTTTGGGTCTTGTGTGTCGTCAATGATCCTTTTAGCATTCCTATGGGTTGTATATTGAAACCAAGAGCAAGTGGCTCCTACTTGCTTGTTTATAACATAAGCATTTGTGCCATACACTTGTTTATGATATTCACAAAACATTATTTTTATATATTAAAAAGTTATATATACATACATAAATATAATCTTTTTAATGTACGCATATACATATGTCAACAACACCTACAAAAACTCAGTTTTTCTCCCATTAAGTCCCATGGAAATAGCATCAGACCTTGTAGAAAGAATAGCCACCTACATTTTTTATGCAGTGGCTGCAAGCACATTATGATCTTGAGCTTTGTTTTGGGGTTTTTAATGATGATCAACACTTAAATTAATGTCTTTGAAAAGCCACACTACCTGTTTGATAAAACACACCGTACAAACAAGTCTGGTTAATTGTTGCTGTGAATTCAACTTTAAGTTTGCTCTAGTAAAAATCTGTCTTGTTTAAGCACAACAGTTGTGGATTTAATGAAATATGTTGCTCAGTGAAGCATCTGTTTAAAACAGTAATGAATGGCAGCTCCTCTGAGACCTCCGTATGTAAGGGCTTTTCACTCCGTAACACAACCCTAAAAAGTGTTTTAGAAGTTACAAACAATTAGTTGATCCTTTGTTTTGCGCAGATTTTTCATCATTAAAAGGCACTTGTCTAAATCTGTGTTAATTGATTTAAAGCAATTTATGGAATAAAAACATTTTAAAACAATCAAGGATCCAATTTTCATTCTCACTTACACTGATATTAATGCTGAGATACTCCAAAAAGTCAGAAGGGTGTATGTCTTTTTTATCGCATTTGCAGTAGTGCAAATTTAGAGTATATTCTTCGCTAACTGTGCATATATAACTCCCAAGTATATACATTTCAGGGAGAGACCTGACTTCCCAGACCACGTCCTCAAAATCGCTTGTGCTGAATCACAGAGTTACACTGAGACTGCACCAGTATAAGATTGCAGTGAGGAAAGGGTGAATTAGACTCCCAGCACCTCCGTAACATAGCACAAATGCGGCAGTATTATAAATGACCTTGAGGAGATTTGCATCAAGACATGAGGTCGGTTCAAATCCTGGCATTGTTACTATGCTCTTCACCAGTAACAGGAATATTGACAGCAAAAAAGGAAGACTCATCAAGTGCTGCTTTATTTTAACAGCAACCAAACAGTGGTGCAGTCTGATGGATTTGGGAATACAGGAGTTTCCCTGGTACAGTAGCTACACGCAGCCACTATATGCAATAAGCTTGTCCAAAGATGACTTGGCTGTAAACTAACCCAAACAGATTCTCAACAGAATTGTCACTAACTTGATCGTGTTTAAAGAGGAGATTAAAAAATGAATGGACATAGACATTATTTTCACACTTCAGGAAGTGTGTCATCCCTAGTTAGAGGTAAGAAACCCTGGTATTCGAGTTCTTTGAAGCTCACTTGGTGTATAAGTGGAGTTGCTGGTCTCCTGTGCTGTTCATACGGCCTCTTTTAATGAGCCACATGAGTCCGTACAACATAATAGAAATTCCGGGTAACAAAGGGAAATTTGTTGAGCCACACAGGCTAAATTTAGTAACATATTTTGGTAAAAACATTCACGCTCAGCTTCAGCCAAGACATCACCCTTTCTTCATTCAAGTCCTTCCAAACATCTGGATTTCCTAGAATGTCTAGTCTTTCAAGTGTTTACCTGTAAAGCTCTTCAGGAGAAATTGTGTCTTTATTTGTGCTCAGCATAGTACTTGTGGCTGTCTTTCAAAAATAGGAAGGGAAAAAGATGTAAGAGGTGTTCAAACTCTACTTTGCTGACTCGAAAGCCAAAAGAGTCAAA
Organism: Burhinus bistriatus; assembly: GCA_013397275.1. Classification (NCBI taxonomy): domain Eukaryota; kingdom Metazoa; phylum Chordata; class Aves; order Charadriiformes; family Burhinidae; genus Burhinus; species Burhinus bistriatus. Next base: position 180,879 of record VYXH01007960.1, read on the forward strand.
GTGATAAATGAACCTGCTTTTGCCAAGCTCAGAGAAAAAAATGGATGGGCAGCTTATACCACAGGAGAAAAGAAACCCTGTTCTTCACGCCTTGAATTGCAAAAGAGTAATCTTTTATAAGATTTTTTTCTGAGCACCCAAATTTACCAGTAAAAAGTCTTTCCACTACATGTTATAATCAAAGTGGACCCCTGATCTCTCATTTCTTAGAGAAAATCAACACGTAGTTCTAGTGTCAGAAACATCCAGAGAGAGGAATATTGCCTCCATTTGAACACTAGCCAATCTAGAGCAGGCTCTGTAAAATGATTCTTCCACATTTTCTCTGCTATGGAAATAATGATAATAATTTAATTATTCAAAACAGGTAATAAATACTCTTATTTACTCTAGAGAGTATAAAATTATGGGAGGCTCTGGATATATATTTCATTGTGCATATTTTTATTATATTCACAAAAAACAGCATACCAGGATAAATTTCAGACTCTTACTAGTCACTTAATTGATGAGATTCTTATTGGGGATAAGATGGGGGTCTGAAAAGAGAAAATTCTAAATGTTTGGCTTGAATTTCTTTTCATGCATGATTTAAAGAACTAGAATAATATCAAAACAAATGCCAAACAATGCCTTGAAAAATGAATGTTCTCCATCTTTGCTTGGTTATACACTCTTTTATGACTCGTAGATATCAAAGCGGTTTACTAAGGAATGGAATATAACAATCTTTATTTTACAAACAGGAAAGCTGAGGCACAAGAATATTAAAACGGTTTACCAGCAGTCTTCAGGAAAATGCGAAGGAGGCCAAGCCTTGTGAGCTCCAGCTCACCACTATGCATCAACTACTTGTTGAACATTGCTGAGATTTTGTGCAAATCAGCTATAACAACATACTCAGCCATGGAAATAACAAACTTTTTTTCCTTTCAGTATCAGACAAAACCAAAGCTATATCTATTAAATGAGAAAACAAATTTGAATATAAACTCCTTTTCTATTGCTAAAATAGTCTTTCAGAAGGTCACAGGATTCATCCTGAAAAGATCTGACTTCTCTTTAACAGATTTCTATAAAACAAACCATTCTCTCCTCCGAGAAAGCAAATACCAAACTCCAGACAGCATCTTTAAGACATTTTACAATTCTGACCTCAACAGACATAGAACAGAAACTCAATTAGTGGTGAAAATCTTGGATTACATTTTGGCATCTACATTCTACGAAGAAGGGAAATATATACACTTAAAATCTTTTATGCATATAATCTTCCTACTTTAATTTATGACAAGAGTATCAGCTTGGATTTTAATTTTCACTGTATATGTCTTGGCTAATCTAGGCTTAAAATTAAATTCTCAAGAGAATCTTGGGTTCTAATGCAAGTATCCGTGCACCAAGTTCACATCTAGAAGGCCTGCTTTCCTACTCACAGCTACGACCACAGGGAACGTGTGAGCAACTGCCAGTCACAGAAGAATGAGAACTGTGCCACTGAAGCCACCCCATGGCACAGTGAAAGAAGGGCAGTAGTCTGTACAAACAATTCGGTATGCACCTCAGAGCCTCCTGCTGCCAATAAGAAAGAACTAACTAAAAATATGAGATTATTCTGCTGGAAACCTGAGCGGGGAGCAAAACCTTCAGCATTTGGAAGATACAATGAGCTCTGTGGCCAAGCAGATGGTGCAGGTTCTCTTCTGAAGTACGTGATGCAGTACAGGCAAAGGAGTAGTCTCAGCTTGCTAAAGAAATGCAACCTAAACCCTTGAGGTCCTTAAACATGAATGAAAACTGTGCCCAGTCAGCACTTCTAAATGCCAGTAGTGATATTCTTAGATCTATAAGACTTATTGAACATGGCTTCACTGGGCCCTCGGTACTGAGGGATCAACATTTCCCATTCCTAACCTGCAATAAATTGGCTGGTCGCTACACAAATCCTAAAGGTTAGTCCCGGACCCACTGCTTGGACCTGTGGAACCTTAACCTTCCAGATTGTCAGAAACATTTCTAAGTTCTTCCGCTTGGCTCAAAAGCCTCCTTACACAGTGAAAATATGAACATTCTGAGCTCTAAGGCTCTGTTTGTTTGCTTTTTGATTATTTTCTAGAAGACCCATTAGGGATCTAAGGTGTAGACTACTTCTGATTTTAATTGAAAAAACAGAAAGTTAAGTCCTTCCCAAAGTCATCTTTTCCTTCTATGTATTTAGAAATGGAAAAGCCTGTTATTTCAGTCACAATTAAATATATACTTTTTCCTCACGTATAATTATGTTCACTGTATGCCATACTGCTCTCACTTATCCATAAAGTATTAGAAAAATAGACTGCACAAAAGCTGCTAAAAATACTCTAAAAGAAATAATTTTTAAATCTTCTTAAATAAACCACAAAAGGGACTCTGCAGAAACCATTTATTTCTTTTGTAGGTCACTTTAAATTTGACTGTTAAACTAAAGCAAAGAAAACACTCTTTTTCAGTTGCTGTAGGGCAAGAAGGTGCATAGAACTGATTGGAACTTGCATTTTGGTTCAGGTCCATCTCTTACTGAAAATTTTCTGAGTTATTTTCAGTGGATATGAAACCAGTTACTCTGTCACGGGATTACATTTGTAAGGAAAACTGCCAGGACTGATCTAATACTGATAAAACCAAATATTGTTGTGAATTTATGGACTAAATCCACAGCACAATCTCACACCGTTTTGCCCAAGATGTAGTTTTATAATTCAGAGGGGACCAAACCCAGTGACTAAATAAATATAAAGTGCAATTTACTTTACAGGTCAGGGCTAAAGTATGTTGGCAGATCTGGTCAGTGATGCACCAACCATCTTTGTCTAAGCACACAAACATGACTGGGGAATTAAACAGAAAACAGCCTACTTTTCAGCTAGAAAGTCCAAGAGACCCTGGCATAGCCATTCATTCACACCTCAGTAGAAAACTATATATCTAGTGGTGCTTTCCTGATCGTTGTTTCTTTTTTTTAAGTGCCAGTAGATTATTGGCTCCATTTGAAGTTTTAGTAAAACAATAAATCTTTTTGGAGATTCCAGTCCACTTTCTAATATTTCCAAAAGTTCTAATGGCCAGGTATAATTTGGAAAACAAAATGAGTTCTCTACCAGACTGGCCTCATGCCCTACCTTCATTAGGGCAGTGGGACCATTTTGCTTCCTAGAGTTGCATTTTGAGAACTGCAGGGGCTGTGTGTATCTCATTACCCTGTTACCGTCTGGAACACCCTGCGTGCTGCGGAGGAGAGAGGCAGTGAGTTATGGCTGGAGGTGATCACAGACCGAAGCAAGGGAGACGAAATTCAGGTTTAAGCCAGAATATCCCTTTCCCCACCACATAATTTGATATATTAGTTCTTTTAATCCACATGCAGCCTCTGTCATTCAGGAGGCAGAACAAGGAACCATAGGTGGAAGGGCTGGAATCCTTTGGGAAAAACTACCTGAGAAAACCAAATAATTCCTGACCAATCAACAAGAGTAGGATTCTGGTTAAAAAGAGAGTAAAAAAATGTAAAAAAGAAAAATTGTCTTGGGCATGGAGACAAATAATAGGGCTTACATAAAACTGTATTGCTGGGGGTTAGGACTGGAAAAGATCGTTTGGAACATCTACTGTAACTTCTTGCAGAAGAAGGATCATAGAAATACATTCAGTTATTAAACTAATCTAAGTGACTGTTTTTCTTCACTTTACGGAGTAAAATCCAAAGTGTTTCATGTTTATTTACATTCAAGAAAGAAATCTTATTTACTTTGTGTAAGTTATCTACAGTAATTATTGTGTCCACACAGACTTGATCACTGATTTCCAGGTGTTCTGTATAGATTGGAATTAATTAGTTAGGATTGTAATAACTATCATCATTTACTCCTCCTTGCTAACTTTTGTGGCTGCTCAGTTCCTTCTCCGCACAGAATTTCAGGTGCACAGACTCCTTTCACTGGCAATGCAGTGTTGATCCTGTGGACAGAAGTCCCCAAACGGACACAGTGAAAGAACACAGAGAAAGAGGGCAAGGACACTTTTTTTTCTGTGCCCTTTTCCTCTTTAAGTGACTACCTATGGGATATGGTAACTGGCAAGTAAGCCTTCAGCAGGAGGAGAGAGAGGAATCATATTGAAACCCCTCTGCAAGAGGACACCACCAATGTTCTAACAGATCTGGAAAACAATATCAGAGGAGGTCACTGTGCCAGGGAGCTCCATGCATTTGTCCTATGTGGCTCACCTGCCATGAGAAAGAGTGAAGTCAAACAGGCCAGATAGACTGGAAGCATTACACCAGAGAATTTGGTAAGTCAGATAGCCACATTTTTGCATTTTTTTGGAATATCAAAATATTATTCACATCACAGCTGAAATGCAGGAGCAGTGGTACTGAAAATTTTTAACATTTATTTCAGATAATTTTGGTGGGCTTACCCCAGCCAAGCCCCTAGCAGCTAAGCCCCAAACCAATTGCTTGCTCCCCTCAGCAGGATGAGGGAGAGAATCATAAGGGCAAAAGTGAGAAAAACTTGCTGGTCAAGATAAAGACAGTTTAAGAAGTGAAGAAAAAAGAAAAAAAAAAAATGCAAGTGGTGCAAAGGCAATCACTCACCACCTCCCACCAGCAGACCAATGCCCAGCCAGTCTCCGAGCAACAGCTAATTTGGAAAAAGTCCCTCAGTCTTATTGCTGAACATGATGTGGAATATCACTTTGGTCAGTTCGCATCAGCTGTGGCGGTTATGTTCCCTGCCAATCTCTTGCCCACCTCCAGCCTGCTGGCCAGTGAAAACCTTGACTCTGTGCAAGCGTTGTTCAGCAGTAGCTAAAACCTTTCTGTGTTATCAACACTGTTTTGATCACAAGCCTAAAGCACAGCACCCTCCAGGCTGCTATGAAAATAATTAACTCCATACCACCCAGATCCAGTGCAATCACAAACGATAAGAAGTCAGTTATTATCTTGCCAGAGAATATCAACATCACACTTCATTAGGTGGAGCATCACACCAAGACCTACAGATATTAACAAGCTTTTCCAAAATCATACTTACCTATAATAAAATAGCTTCTAATTACTTTTCAAAACTTACTATACTGTAGAATAAATGGGATTCAACTACTTGCTTCTTGTTCAAAAAAAGAGATGAATGCTGATATGCTGATACAATATCCAACTTTCAAAGATGTTTATGAGCAAAGAGGAGCTGGTGGTAAATTAGGAGGATCTGCAGAATTTGGAAAAGCGAATGTTCACAGATCTTATGTCATACATCTCAGTTGTTACTGTTGCAAAATGTCTCTCACTATTGAGTGTTGCAGAATATTTTTTTTTTTTCAGGTGCTTTTTTCGAAGTATCACATATGTTGTATGTTACTGCCAATGAAAGAAAAGAGAAAATTATATTTATTCCCGATGCAGACAGAAGACAGTAAAATGCATTATAGAAGGATGACATGTAGTTGTAAAGGCCAGTCCTGAACTGCTATGCAAAAGTCACCCCATCTCTGTGTTTGTCGAACAAATGAAAAAATGTGGAAAATCAACAAATAATTTCACATGCAGCTGTGGATGGCTGAACCAGTTATGCATAACTTCACAGCTACTAGACTGTGTCTGATAACCAAATGAACTTCTTACGGTTAAGAATCCTCCTCTAAGATGATCTTCTATTAAAGGTGGCTGAAACAGAAATGGCTTTGCCAACAGAAAAATCTCTGTAAGAAAGATGACGGGCTTTCTTTCACATTTTTTGTGAAATGTTTTATTTCTGGGGTAGAATCACCTATGATTTTCTACAGACTGTACTTAGGCAGAGAAAGGGATTGAACCTGGGGTTCCATGAGAATTTCCTAAATAAACACCTTAATTATTTGAGGGAATAAAGATGAGGGCTGGCTACTGAGAATGAGTGGGAGATCAAAATGATTAAATGGCAGATGAAATCCAGTGTAGAAAAATGTGAAATAAAACATACAGGTTGAGGCAATCTCAATTTTACTTGTATTAAATGGTGGGCAGAGAGATTTTGAATTTGTTATAGACAGAGCTTTGAAAAAATAGCAGCTCAGTGCTCAGGACTGGGGCCCATTTTCAACGTTCCTGCGATGTGCATGTCCTGCCCTGCACTGGAACCCGGCTCTTCTGACCACACAGGCCAACAAATGGTGAACCCTGCATTTGATCACCATAAGTCATCTCACTATTAAAAGTTGATAATGGGTTTTATAATGAGATATCAAGAGTATGATGAGCCCCAAAGACTAAGATTATACTGATTTAAATGGAAATCAGCAAAACACAGCTACTAAACGCATTGATATTCAGTGGTTTTTTGAAGCCGCCATTTATAATGTAAAGGTCAGGTGAAGTCTCTTCTAGGCTATGGACACCTTTGGGGGTTGCTCCTTCAATCTGATCCAAAAAGAAATGGGGAGGTGAGGCTGTTCAAATATTTGAATCATACTTTTTTGTGACTTACTGGAAGGTATCTGAAGTTTTTGATAAACATAATAACTCAGTTCAGATACTCATAAAATTACATTAAATGCCCTCAAAGCAAAAAAAGTAATATATTAATATGCTTCATTTTAAATACTCAAGTTCTTTTCTTGGCAATGTACTACAACAAGAGACCTTGTTGCTAATCTAAGATGGTTTACACAAGTAGGTACAAGGATAATAATGAAAATAAGTTCTCAAAGGTCTAAATTATTATTGGTTTTAATCTTTGCAAGAGGCATTTTAATAAAATAACTGAATGTCTGATCCTTGCTGACTACCTCTACTAGTGTTTGACCAATCTAATTGCTTATTTTTCACCTTCTTCAACATCCTATTCGTAACTGATACGTTTGCCTTTTGCACAGGTTTGTTTGAGTGCAGCCCTAGCACCTTTTGAAGCAAATGTTATTTTTAGTTATCAATGATTAATTTTTTCATTTTTCATGCCGGTACACTCCTCAAAACTTCCTGCTTCAAAAGCCCAGCACTGGCAGGGAACATTGAAAAAGGGAATTTTCTTAATATTCTCTAAGTCTTACCATAAAGGGTACAGAGCACTCACGAATACAAATGCAAAATTCACTTAACCCAACAGGGTTATAACTTCAGCTGCATTCTCAATCCCAAGGATTTTGCAAATTGAGTTTAGGAAAGGCACAGCAAGCAAAAGAAGTGAAGAGATATGTGACAATAATATGCCTTTTACTGTTTTTTGAATATATATGGGGCTATATTATTCAGGTCCAACATAAGGGGAAATAACATGAATAAAAGAGAGATTTCAGGTATGATACATATATATATATATATATATAGACATATTTCACTTTAACGTGCCACTATGAGGGCAACAAACAGTAAACATTCTTTGGTATAAGGATTTAAGACATGGAATATTGAGATCTATCTTAAATACAAGTAGGGTTACCAACCCTATTAGCCAACCTATAATTGTTAGTGCACAGACATTAGAGGTAGAAAAACCTGAATCTAAGAACAAGACCAAAATACTGAGTAATTTTCTAATGGCCATACAGAAAGCCAGGGGCAGAGATTCTCCAGCAGGTCTTCTCCTGAATACCTGCTTACTCAGCCTTGCAGTGTTGCCAGGAAGTTTTATTTCTGGTGTCTTCCCCAAAGAAGACAAAATAAGAAAATAACTTAGCTTAATTGTAAGTTTAAAATATTTTAGTTTTCAACAATAGTTAAGTATCTATCTTTTCTTAGTCTTTTTTGATATATGTAACAAAATTATTCAAAAGTATCCCCAAATGTAAAGAATTATAGTCTTCATTTTTTTTCTTCTTTTCAACTTATCTTTGATGTCTGTGTCCAGAACTCCAGTGCTGTTGCAGCCACGGCTTGAAGTACTTTCCCCAAGACTTGTGCCATTTCAAACATTCCCTTAATATTAAAATAAATGAAAATCAGGAGGTATCTAATTGTCCTGGTTTTGATTTTGTTAATAAAATGTGAAAGGTTAAAGTGGAGCACAACTATTCCTTAACGCTAAAGCCATAGCAGCACCAAGGCTTCAAACATGACTTGAAAATGAAAGGCTCAAAAAAAAAAAAAAA
>VYXH01007960.1:189033-261595 GCA_013397275.1 Burhinus bistriatus
ACACAATGTTTAAAAGGCTTTTCAGGCCCTCAGTTTCCATGAACTTAAAGGGAATTTTGTGATGATTTGGTTCCTCATAGGATCAGGCCCAGGCTGAATAAAAGCATATGCAAATTCTACAGCAAGGCCAGTATCTGTGTGTGTCTGCTTGTGTTGCAACATGCATTTTGTAAAGGAATGGTGCTTGGACAGCAAGACTTGTACCCATTTTTAATGTAGTCACCCAGTCCAACAGGCAGGTTCAAATTCAAATTCACTGAGGACCATCTGGATATTTATTTACCTCAAATCATATTCCTAGCTTATCTTGTACGGGCAAGAATCGGGCATTTCACTATGCTCTGTAGTGCCACAGTCTCCATGTCTCCCCATGTCCACTCCCAGATGCCCCTTTCGCTAACAGTCAGTGGGGCTGCGTGAGTGCCTCTGCTATTGCTCAGGAAGCATCTGGTTCACTGAGGCAAGTTTTCTTGAAAGGGACACCTACTGTCACACATACAAAGATCTTGCCCCTTAAAAACAGGAAAGATTTGTTTCTTCTTTACAAGAATTAAAAGGAAAACAAGAATGTTGCCTATCCTTTCCCTGTCTTAGTCGTCAGGTCCTTTCCAACGCTTGTTTGTACTAGCAAGTTAATCCTGTACACCAGAACCAAAGTTAAACCTTTAGACAAGAACCAAAGTGTACAGTTACCACTACAGATGCACTTTGTATTTCAGGGGATTCAGACAGCCTTTTAGTCTTTGAAACAATTGGACAGAAAATAGGCATTCAGTTCTGCAAGGTGCTGATAAGATATCATTAGAAAGGTGAGGGAGGTTTGTATGGGCAAAATCTGAAGGCTTTGGCTCTGTATAGGCAATAGTCTAGGTGTCTATAGCTTTAGCTGTGCTCTTAGTTTGGAGCTCTTAGTTCAGTGAAACAGTTGAAGATTATTCAGATGAAGCAGCTGGGACCTCTGCTGTATAGAGCCAACTCCATGTTTAAACAAGTGCTTCAGAGAGATACCCATGTCCCCAGATACAGTGTGTTATAAGGTACCAGATACATTATTAGTAGCAAGGAACTTTTTTTTCCTAGACAGTTATGGAAAAGTGTACACGGATTAGCTTTTTGAGAATAAGAAATTAAATATTCACAGAAAAGCAAGTTCTTCTGCTCTGGTGCTGCAGTCTCTGACAGTGTGCTTGACTCTTTCACCATAAAGAGGAAAGCCTGCTTTAGGATATAGGCAGCCACTTATTACAAAGGGGTGATTAAGTGGCTGAGATAGTGCTGAGGCAGACCATGGTTTAGTTATTGTGTTCTTTTTAATCCCACAGCACGCTCCCTTGTAAGTGAAATGATAGTGTCTTACAGGTCAATCTGAGTCAACAAGTGCTTTGAAGCCCCTGTAGACAAATGCTGTCTGCAGTGCTATTTTTTATTTCTTGGTACTTAGCTGTTCAAATAGTTTTTTTAAAGTAAAGTACACCAGTTCATATTAGTAGGAAAGCTCTTTTGCTTCTGTTGGTATCTGTCTTTAACTATTTACATGGTTTTTTGGTGGGGTCTGAGCATCCCGATCCGCCATTACAGTCAAATACTTTGCAAAATCTCTGAAAAGCAAGTGTGTTGAGAGCGTCAATCATTTTCTACCTGGAGAATTTTTCAGTTCTTAAGCAAGGCAGGAGTTTAGAAACAGCACTGACTGCAGAAGGACTACTAAGTCTTCCCTATTAAGCAAAGACCCTGACTCAGAGCTCATGGAAGGAATGATAATGCCTGAGTCCCAACAGAGAAAGAACTAAACTCCATATTAAGGAGGATGTTCAGCGAGCAAAGGTATAATCTAATCACCTCTTGTTGTGGAAGGAACACTGTAAACTTTGGTACAATACTGCTTTTTAAAGTCCATATCAGGAATTCTAGAGCATAAATACAAATGTCTGCTAAACTCCACAACTAGAAAAATCTGTAGGAAGAAGCCAGATCTTTATGATAGCATGTATGTTTTTCTTCATATGTCTCAACAGAAATTGATTTTCTATTAAACTGTCCACTCTTTCTGGCACATCCCCTTGGGATATGTACCAGCATTAATGATTGTTTATAGTTGGTATGCATGCAGTTATTATGGAAAGCAAAGAAATATTTTAAAGCTATTCAACCTGTTTGGTCCTTTTCCTTCCACTGCTGCAACTCTTAAACTAATACAGAGAGAAAACTATTTCATCTCATCTAATGTTTTCCTTGTATGCTTGTCAGCAAAATCCCTATTATGATTTTTGGTTTATTCAGAGCATTTAAAAACCTCTGTAATAACCACATGAATTCTAAGGCAGTATCTCCTCCTAGTTCTGTTTTGTCTTTTAATAAAAGAGGACATAAACCTGCAGGTAAGAAGCAGTTTTTCACATGAAGTTGGTCTTCTTTAGTAACAGAAAACGTGCAGGGTTTATAGGAATTATTTTTCAAGTGATCCAGACAGACACCATTGGAACCCCAATTCAGTCTATCTATGATGGAGTCAACAGGAATTTCTCCATAGTGTGCTAGTGTGGTGTTTCCTTGTCACTTGGGAGGAGTTATTTTTTTGGTAGAACAACACCCAAGTGGTGGGTACGAAGACAAATGCCGAAACTGCTCACAGGAGTTCCAATTAGTGCCAGTGTTGATGGGTTTCTGTGTGAGCTTCAGCTAAACAACGAAGACCCTAAATAGCATGCAGGATTGCAGAGTAATTAAACACTTTGTGGCATACTGCAAATAGCTCCTTCTGTCTTCTCTTAACAATATATGCACTGGGAACATAAAAAGAGATATGGAAGATTTTGAACTTTTCCGCTTACTGTAGGTACAGACCAAAGACATTACAGGTGAAAGATTCCATATTCTACCAGCAACCCCTGGAGCCATCAAACCCCTGGGAAGAAACACACAGGATAACCAAGTTAAAACCAGTGATGTACCTGACAGGACGTCAGGCAAATACATCATAAGCACAGAGCTTACTTTAGCATATTGGCAGCTGCTTGTTGCAAAGAGGTGATTAAGTGTTTGAGATGGTCCCGAGGCAGAGCATGGCTTAAGTTTTGTGTTCTGTTTAACTCCCACAGAATAATTCCTTGTAAATTATGTACTTGCATTTGTGGGAATGATTTAGAATATTTGCTAAATGTCACAAAGTCTGCATGGATTTCCTGCACTGTAGTTGAAAGATCACTCATTTGAAAGCTGGTAAAAATATTGGATTACCTTGATACTGTTAACAAATTTCTAATCATTTCACACTGTTTAATCATTTACAGGAATATCCCATGTGGGTAAACTAATTGATAAGTCTAGCTCATTCAATTAAAGAAAATAATTGAGGCCCATTTTTAAAGCCAGGTAGGTCAGGCCAAATACTAATAAAAGTACACTACTGTTCCTACCTATCATTGACTGTGTCAAACAGTGCTAGAGTCAGCTTATTTTTCATAGAAACCATATTTTTTTTCTGTTCATTAGTTTGATCCATGAATTTTATATCCATTTGCTAGGATAGATAGTTCTTTTCTTGTCTTACCTTTGGCACAGTTCCTCAGGAGACCGTGAAATAACATCTGGCAGTTGTCGCTGAAGAAACCTACATTTACGAGCAGAATTGACTTCCCTACTTGAAAACCCATTTGTTTTCATTTCCTTGCTCTACCTTTGACTTCAAGAGCAGTGTGCTCTGTTTATGTGAGAAGAGATAAAGACAAGACTGTCTTCCCCACCCAAGACCGATATGTGCACGCATCTCATGCTGATATGTACAGAGGTGGAATAAATTCCTCCACCCTAGGCATACATATCGCATACTTAATCCACTCTCCTGTCTGGGCAAAGATGTGCTTCTACCTTCTTCTCTCCTCCCATAACTGTCTGTAACAGGTCTATGTGAAGAGAAGATATGTGAAACAGATGACCTGTAAAAGCTGTGATTCCTGATGGCTGACCCCATCCAGCCATCCCTTCCTCCAGGCAAAGAGCCAGAGGAGAGGTTGAAGGAAGGTATTAGAGAAGTTTATGTGAGATAGACAGACACAACTGTATGTCCCTGGTGTTTAACTTGCAAATGATTTCAGATCCCGAGCCTGGTTGCTGTCCAACCTTATACCATGATAAGATTTGGGTACGTACATTCCTCCTTGTCCTGCATACATGGGAAGGAAGTTCAAGTACGGAGGCTGGAAAGGAGCTGTGGTATGTTGTCATGGGACAAGACCTACTAGTATACTGCTAGGAACACCAAACCTCACAGCAAGAAGCTTGTAGACAAGTAAGGGCTTGAAGTCTGCAGCATGCCAAGTGCCTTTGGTGGGACGCTGAGCTCGTTGACTTAGTTATTTCACTGGATGAAACTCATTTCTCCCTTCCTTCCCCAGAAATAACTCGGCATCTTGCTTTACTGGAATAGACCAATGACCTTTTGCTACCTCAAAGGGTGTTATGTGGGTATGCTTATGTTTGTAAATGAGGTGGGGCACAACTTTTAATGAATACCAAATTTGCCAAGAAAAAACTTTGGAAACCAAAACTATTTGAAAAAGTTGACTGAAAATAAAAAAATATATACCTGGGAATATTTTGAAATGCCAAGAACTTTACTTTGACATTTTCAAGAAAAACTTCTGGGCTTTTTGTGTTAGGCAACATTTTTCATTACAGAGAACACAAAAATTTTAACTGAAATGAAGAAAAATACAGGATTTAAATAATCTTGAAATATGTAACAAAACAAAATATTTAATTATGGGCTGAAAAACATGTTTCGAATTCATAAAATCCTAATAGGGAAGGAGTTGTTTCTTCTCTCTCCCCAGAAAGAACTGCTTTCATCATAACTGATTTTCTTCCCTTATATTTTGGCAGGTAAGAGAGCCACCAGACATTATTTACTCACCTATATTCATAAGGCACTTTGAAACAACCAGAGTATAACTGCCAAATTTCATTTGTATGTTCTTAATCACTTTGTTCATTCCAATTACAGGTGACATTATCAAATGGGAATTGCTATTATTCTCTATGGAAACAATTTCCTCTCCTAATAACATTTATTAGACACTCAAATATCTGGGATAAACTGTACTAAATAGTAGTAATTAAATGGTAAACTAAGATATTTGCTATTGAGCTCAAAGCAAGTTCAAATCTTACGTAAAAAAGTCTTATTAATCTAAAATATGAAAAAGTATGAAAGAAGGTGCGGCAAAAAGAGCAAACCTTTGAATATAGTTGCAAATATTATATCACTACTATGTCAGAGGCCTCTCTACACAGCTGTATAGCCTGCAATAAGTCTATTGTTTAACACAAAGACTCAGCTGTGGACAGAAATGTCCAACTGCATAGTCATAAATGCTTAAAGACAAGTTTTTGGTCTGTGAGATTTATTTGTTTATGAATATAGTTCATAGTGTGTAATCCCAACAGTGGTCCGTAGAAGAGAATGAGTGAAAGAGTCATCTAAAAGACTTTATGGTCCACACTTGCAATGGAAAAAATGCCCTATATCACATTGAATATAAGTTGAAGATGGAGCAGGTAGGTGATTATTGGAGCAGAGTGAGAGCAGCTGCCGTACAGGGTGGAGGGACTGATGGTCTGGTCTGCTTTGTGTTAGAGAGAAACATCTGAAAAGCCAGAGGGACTGGCAAGTGGCAGTGAGCATGTACCTGGGATGGGGAATTTTGTTTGCTGGTTGGATCAACCATTGACTCGTGCATATAGCTGGAGAGTGGTGATGCATTTGTATCTGTTCATTCAACCTTAAAATCAGTTAGTGTTCTTTTGATATTCCTACAACCTGTAACAGAGAAGACACTTTCACTCACACAACCACACACATGTTCATAATCACATTAGCGGTGTCCTTTTTAGCTGTTCTTACATAATTTGAGAAAGAGAATGTGATTTTTTTTTCTCTTCATAGAAGAAGAAAGCTTTATTTTTCCCTTAAAATTTTATCCACCTAATGAAATAAGAGTAGCTTATGTTCTATTAAGTTAAGTCTATCAAAGTACTTACATCTTACTACTACTTAGTTTATCTAGTTATGTGATGGATTCTTTCTCATCTTGCGTTTCCTCTGAGAAATGACTTTGGCATTTAAATTAAGACTGAGGTGCAATTCAGTCACAAGTTCAAAGTTACAATCTATGAAGCCCCTATTCAGGTGCAACCCCATTGACAAATTTCTCCAGTTTCATTTGTGATTCTTATAGAAAAATCCTCCCCAAGTCTCGTTCCTCCCCAAGCCTCACTTCTGCTAGGATAGTTATATGATATCTTTCTGACCCTTCACTTGGTGGAAGGAATCACCTTCAACATAATAAAGCTCCCTTCATCAATGAGCATACTGTCTGGTGCTTAAGACAGTCCCCTCAGAAGCAGAAAACAGAAGTTTGAAACTTGCTTCACTCAGGAGTGAAGTGATCCAAGTATTCACACTTCCTGAGTGCACTAACCACTGGAGTCTCACAGGAAAGATGCTTTTTTCTTGAATCGTTTTTCAAAGAATCTTCTAAAAACAAGTCCTGTACAGTTGTTTTGGGTTTTTTTGGTGTTTGTTTTTTTTGGTTTGGGGTTTTTGGGGGCTTTCTGTTGTTTTTTTATTTTTTTGTTGTTGTTGTTTTTAAATGCTTGTATGTCTTTGTGGGATCTGGTTGAAGATTTTAAATTAGTATCAGATGTCTTAAAAAAAGTAGTTTCTCTGAAACACGGTGCAAAATACTGTCTGATGTTCTTTGGTCTGGGTTACACCAGAGGTCAAAGCAATCAGTGACGTCACCAGTCTTCAGATGTAGGAATCTAATGATACAGAGCAAAAGTAGATAATAAAAAGAGGGTAATATCTTTCTTGTTATATTCCCATGAGTAATAAAATATTTTAAGAATTAACATGTAGTGTAATCGTGGCACACTCGAGCAGATCAAGATTTTGCACTGAAAATATGTTCCCTTTTTTAAAACTAAACTAAACTAAACAAACAATCTCTTTATCTGCAGGATGAATGAGCCCCTTCAATACATTGTAAATGTTACCCTGGCTGTGATCCAAGGGTTGTGATGTGGAAGGACTAAGTTGCTTAATTTCTGCATTTGAAGCCTTTGTTAAAAAATGTTTTAATCTTTTCTTGACTCCACTATAGTTTAAAGCCTGGTTTAACATTCCAGCCGGGCCACAACAAAGAGCATCATTGTTTGACATGCTTTTCCTACAGAGCCTGTCAGATGTGCTGCATTATCTAAACAATGTTGGCAGCAAGTACACAAGTAGCAAGTGTGAATAAAATCAAAGATGTCCACAAATCCAGACTCCAAGCTTGAACATTCCCAGATTCCAAAGATATAGCAAGAGTGTCTGGTTATCAATGAGCCTAATCAATGATAATCCTATCATTTAGGACTCAAATCCAAGTCTTGATGGCTTACTACTGGTGGGGAATAACCCACGCCACTGTTTGACTTTGTGTTTCCATCCCATATTGGAACCGCCAAATTAGGTACTGTTCAACGTTGTTCTTTACCTCAAACATCCAAAAAGAGGGTTGATCCCAGAAGAATGTTGTCTGATCCATGCTGACACACAAGACTAAGTCCCAGTGTACAAAATAAGCAGTGAAGCTATGGGCTTGGCTGCTGATCCTCTTGCACTGGCCTCAGCCTCACCTTCCAAACTACTCCATCCTGCTTGGCACCATCCTAGCGGCAGTAACCACCTCGCTAAAGTCTGCCTACTCAGCTCTTTGGGTGACTTTTCCCTCACCTATTTCCATCTAAATGAATTAAGCTAGTACAGGTCTCCTATTTAAACTTTGAAACTGGTCTGACTCACAATGAGTAGAATGCGTTTGGGACTGATTGTATGAACAATTCAGCCTGAAGGTCTGAGGAAAGCAGCACAGAGAAGCCAACTACATTAGGTTTTTGATGCTGTGAATATAAGCACCTTCTGAGTAAAGTATCTGTGGAAGAACTTCAGAACTTCATTAACTTCTTTTATTTCTGTATCATTCTTATTTCCAATGTGTGATACTTTGAAAGAGATTTTATTTTTCAAAAATATGGTTTTGCAAGTATACTTTAATACAAGCTACAATACCCCTAAAATAAGTTTTAAAGAGTATTTGTTTCAGGGAAAGTTCCACTGAAAAGCAATTAAGTGGTGAAAACAAGATTAGATATATTCGGTGCAATCAACTAATACTAGCAAGTATGAATTGTAGTTCCATATGTTTGTCATGCACTAACAATTAGTTTGAGGTTCTGCTAGAGTATTAGAACTTTTACTGTGGGAGGTGCTACCATATAACACACAGATTAAGAGGCCTGGATGTGGTAGATCCTGGTCTTTGCAACAGGCTAAAATTGGGTTCAGCTGTGTGGACTTAGAAGGGGTAGAACCCGCACTTGATTTCAGCACACCACGGCAGGACAAATTGTGCCTCAACAGCCTCCATGAAAGAAGGGGATCTTCCCTTTGCCACCTCATTATTCCATGCTGACAAATATTTTACTTTCTACACTCACAAAAAGAAACCCGAATTAATTGACTGCCATACAACATTTTGTTACTGTGACAAAACTTAGTCATAAATATAAAAAGGTCTCATCTTATACTGCCTTTTGCTATGATTCAAAGTCAGCTCTCACTTTTACATTTTTATTTTCTTTTAAACAAAGAAATAAATTTGATATTGTGACCTTAAATACACAGTAATAAGTATAGTGGGGTTGTTCTAACGTGACAGGTATTTAACCAGAAACCAGAAACGTGCCCAAGTTCAGTTGTTTTTCAATGTCAGGTCTGCAGTCTTGTAAGGAGTTAAAAAATAAATTATAGAATACTTATTAATCGATTTCAACAAAGCGTATATCTATGTGTCTGTTTTTGTCATGTGCTTTTGAAATAACACACAAAAATTATATCACTTCATTTGAGTTTGAGCAAATGAGAAAAAAAGGTGTTTTCTTACTATTGTATGAAATTTGATTTTGTGCTCAACCACAAAGAAAATAGTAAATAAAAAGAGATACAGATATGAAGGACAATTTTTGTCTTTTTGAAGAGTTGAAGGACTAAACTTCAAAATTTTGGCTGTTTCTTGGAAAAAAACTGGATCGGGCAGCTAGGAGGAAAAGACAACATTGTTGCTAGCAGTAAGAATAAGTCTGTTCAGTTAACATGGATTTTCTCTTATTTTTATTGTCCTTAATTTTTTACTTATATTTTACTGTAACAATGAAATGCAGTGATACAGAAATAAAACAAAAGATCAGCATGAAAATGGAGAAAGACACAAGAGAATCTCACATAGGATATAATAAAAAAGGATGACAGTATGCCAACAAGTGTGTATGTATCATTTCATCTGCTTTGTGAGCAGGGCAGCAAGTTCTGTCTTTGTAAGAATTATTGGTTTTAAATTAAAAGAATATTATGGTAAAACTAGATTAATTTATGGTTGAACCTCCTTATTTATTTTAATACTGTAATTATTAGTTTCAATCTTTTAAAAGATTTTCATTCTTATTTTCAGGAACTCTGCATTTCAAATAACTTCTAAATGTCAAATTTTATAGAAAGGAGATATTTCACTAGAAGAGTGATGTCAACATGAATAAAGCAAGGCAAGAGGAAACTCAAATGAAAAACAAATTACATAAACAATAGTAAAGGCATTTAAGAAAATATTTGTTAACATCGCCAACCTGATTCATTTTCTTCTGCCTGAGGGAAAACCAGGATTGAACATTGAATATAAATGCAAAAAATTGTTTTATGTCCAAATTCTTATCCTAACTTCATGTCAATTTACAAAGAGAATAAAGACTTGCAGCTTTGCTTTATCCTGGCTTTGAAACTCTAAACAGGTTGCATTTCTGAGAATTTTCACAGAATTAGAAATATGCTTATCTCTTCTCTTCAAATGTGCTTTCCCTTTCTGTTTCTTTGCTAAAATCTTCCTAAACCTGGCTGCGTACAAAAAAACCAAAGCTAACCAGAATCTTTACAGTCAATAACCAAAAAAATGGGCTTTGCATGGTGGATCTGGAAGAACAAAACATCTCCTTTTATCCCAGAACTTGGAATACTCTTCTAGCTCTAGAAACAACATTTACCTATCATGAGCTACATGTCATCCGAGAGTGCACACAATATGCAAGGACTATAAATGCCAGTCTCACATCTGTGGTACTTCATTCTCAGAGTAATGAAATTTTCATTTCAGGCTTCCTTTGCTCATCAGAAAAGGACTAATTAGATCAATAATGTAGCATTATTAATGCACCAGGCACATACTGCCAACTGTGCCATCTGCAAATGCCAGTCATGCACAGAAAGTTGTCTGTCCTCTTCCGCCCCTACTGATCCTGGAAGAAAGGCAGTCAGATCTTGAACCACACAAGCACCTCTTCCTCCACACCAGTACACCTGTATTTCACATGCATGTAGTTAATGCTCCGTTTCTCTCTCTGTCAACCTGGGCAGAAGACGAAAACAGCCTGCAAATCCTGCTTTCCTTCCTAGGTAAGACAGCAGGGTGGCTGATAACTAAGTACCTAGTGTATTGATGTCCAGCCACCATTAGAGGAAACCAACATTTCCTCTTAATCACCTAGGGCTGCTATGTGTGATTCCCAATCAAATTTTGAGCTCAAAATTATATTAGTTAATTGTGACCAAAAGTTATTACATTTTTACATGACTATAAAATACAGATAATACATCCGCCCTCTTAGATGGCATCTCTAACAATTGCCATTGAGCAGTAATCCTTTATTGAAAAGTCTGGTTGGAGTTTAATGAAACCTGTGTAAAATTTTAAACTGTAATTATTTTAATCTTGCTTCCCTGGCAGATTAATGAGGAGCATTTAACATCCTTTCTCACTGATCTCTTTTAATTTATTCCTGCAATATTTATTCTCATTTGTTTTAAGACTGGCCAGAAATGATATTGGATTAACCCAGCAGATATGGAAGAAATCAGGTAACTGCCTTGATTCTTTTGATGTTGTGTTAAATTGCCTAATAATTGGCAATGACCAGATGATGTTTGTTTTTAAAGTGTTTGTAAACTGGCAACATCCATTTGTCTTACACAGTTGAGTCATTTTTTTTGGGGTCACAATCCACTTACACAGCATAATCTTATTGGCAGAAGGTGGCACAAGCCTCCACAGCCTCAGAGGAATTTTCAGACCAGGGGTCCAATCTCTGTTAGGCAAAAAACTTCCTTTTTCACCTGAACTCCATTTTTTCCCTGTAATTTGAAGCAGACTAAAATTTCCAAAATAGGCCATTAGAAGCTGTAAGCAAAACCGCATTTTTAGAAGTGAAAAACGTGGCAAGAAATGTCACAAAAGAAACTCTTAGGTAGTAATGGCTTGGAAAAATTGTCCTTAATCATAAGAGGGTTAAATAACTCCCTGTAAAACTCATCTTCTGTGATTTTAATGGGTATAAATGTATTTCAGGCTTTCCATTAGAGTAGCACAGTAGAGAGGAGAGATTCAGAGTCCCCCTCTACAGAGAAACATGACAGAAGAGAGACACCACTGAAAGGGTGTGCAAAAAGTAGCATTGACAAGCCCACCTCTCTTTTGAGGTGTTCCATGAGGGCAGCTTGTGCCAAAAGAGAAGAATGCAGCCACAAGAGAGACGTCTGTTTTGGGAGGTCATTTGAGCCCACATGGTCCTCCGGGAACTTCATGCACGTGGGCTAGCTATGGGCTGGCATTGAACCAGCAGGTAGCCCAGATTAATCTGACACATCACTGATAACATTACATTATCTACATATTTATGGGTATCTGTTTGTGCCCATGCTTGTCACTTTTTGTTTATCTGACCGTACCCATAACTTTTGAACCTGCTGGCCAACCTCAGTCAGTGAGAAAAGGACATCAGAGAGAAAATTCTACAAGTTTAGCAAAAAATCATTGCTGCCCAGAAGAAAAAGCACTTGTTAGCATGCTCCATTTAGGAACAGGCTTCAGATGAGATCACACCATGGGGGAGAGATGGCCTAAATGCCTGAAATGCAAGAAAAAATTTTAAATGGGGCTTAGACTTTACTAGACACCAGAGAATCCAACCGTGAGGCACAAATCCATCGGAAACCAGGCTTCATTTGTTCCGCTTGTTGCACAGGGAGCTCCTTGTTTGTACTAAAAGCAAGGATGACTTTCAGTACAGTTTCACTTTCCACCAATATTATTTATTTTACCACACTGCAAATCTGAGTGGCATTTTACCTTTCCTCCAATGTTTCTGTCTTGAGAAACTTGGCCTATGGGCCAAAATTTTGTCCTCAAATTCACTTCACTTGCTCAAGGAATGGTTCACTGTTAACTTGATACTGGAAGTCTTTCCGCTGAAGTCAGTTAGAATATGTGCCTCGCCCTGCCATGGCGTGATGAGAATTCGTGATGGTGACAGATGGGAAGAGATATCTGATGATCCAAACTCCAAGCCTTGCACAGGGGGCTCTGAAACAGTTAAGTCAGAAAGGTGAATATTTTTAACTCGTAAACAACTTGTTTTCACAGATATTTGGATTTCTTGTTGAATGAAGCCCATCGTTAAACGTATATTTGCAGAATGTTAGATGTTACCACCTCTTTTATAGGTGGAAAAAACTCTCCCTGAAGAGAGCAACATATCCACTCCTACGTTTATGGACTCAGAATATCAAAGAAAGTGACATAGCCCCACATGTTGACCTTGCATGTTGCCTTTCTGTGCAGGGGTCAATCCTGCCAGATGCTCGGTGTCCCCATGATTCACACTGGAAGCTGAAGACACTTTTCATCTTGTCTGATGCCCAGCACCTTCCTCAGCACAGGCTTTCTCCACAGTTTTCTCCACAGGCAGTTTCCACAGCAAACAGAATTATTGATGGCATCATGTATTTTCTTACCTAAGTAATACAAAGGTTTGGTCATTTTGCAAAAGAGTTGAAACTAGAACAGCTGATGTAACAGCAGTTCTGTGTTGTAATAAAAATGAGGAGTATTATTATAAACACAACAGTAAATTAATGAGTGCTTTTATGGTATTCATTTCCATTGCTCCATTGTTCAAGAAGTGTTTCTACTGCTAGTTTGATACAGGAAGTAAATTTTTCCAGGTCGCTCACACCTTTATTCCTATGAGCCATGTTCCCATATGTTTTTGCAACCACAGGGACTGACTCTCATTTGTGAAGAAGAAAGCTTCTTCGCATTGTTCTGTCATTTAAAACCAGTTCAAGGCTCTTTTGCATGGAAAAGAGGCTATACAGTATTACTAAGTATTCCAGCCATAACGTTTAAGCACTGGGAGCCTTTGCATGGAGTTGAATATTTAAATATGTTCTATATGTATTGCTAGTAGGCTCCAATTAAAACACGTGAGAAGCATAGTGTACGTAGATCGGAATATTCCTAATGTATCTTAAACTTACCAAGATGAGCTTCTCTGAGTTTACTCATTAGCTTTACTAGTATAAAAGGCAAACTCTGCTATGTACTTAGCCTTAACCACATGTAATAGTATGCCCTAGCTAACAAAAAAAACATGTGTTCTGAGCGCATGCCAGGTAAAAAGAAATACAGAATCCTAGTGAAGATAGTTTTCACATGTTTAAACAAACTGAGAACATTGGGTAGGAGTTTAGGTATTACCTTGATTTACCAGAATTTAGTTAAATTACACCTTCAGTCTTCACTACATGTTAATGACTATAATCTTCACCAATCTAAGATAAAAATGTAGCTTTTATGCCTAGTAGGAACAAGGACTTAGAACATTATAACAAGGTTGCTCAAGTAGCACAGTTGTATCATTGCACACATAAGACTAAAATTTTCAGACGTATTGTCAGCTTTGCATCCTAAACCAATTTTCACTTCTCATTCAGGTGTCTGAGAAATTCTTAATAAATTAGTCACCTGTATTAATGGACTAATTAATACAGAACTTTCAGTTTTAGAAAACTACTCGATTTCACGAAAGAAAGGTTATGTCATCTGTGATGTGAAGACAGAATATATGTATACCAATATATACCTATATCGCCACTGATGCCATAAGGATGTAAGGAAAAGGTGAAGAGAGAAGAAAAAGTCATCTTCTTCAGTTCAGGAATTTTCTGTTACGAGGCAAGCACCACAGAAATCTCTGAGTTCCTCTGGTTCTTCTCTGCTCTCTTCTTTTTTCAGAGAGGGAAAAGGCAAGGTTGGTATTGCTTCTTTTGTACTTATGGTTAACATTACAACAAAGCAGTTTTCTATTAAAGTTCATCTCCT
The DNA here is from genome assembly GCA_013397275.1 of Burhinus bistriatus. Lineage (NCBI taxonomy): Eukaryota > Metazoa > Chordata > Aves > Charadriiformes > Burhinidae > Burhinus > Burhinus bistriatus. The sequence continues at coordinate 203,343 of VYXH01007960.1, forward strand.
AGCCTTCTTTAACCATTGACTTCATCTGGCTGTCTAGGCTTCTTCTAAAACAAGAGAGATACTGTCTCTATAAAGTACTTCTGCCCAATTGTGTGGGCTCCCTGGGGTTCCTCAGCTTTCTTCGGTGTCTGCAGAGGAAGACTGAGCAACAAACTTTGACTAAACCTTTAAGAGATCAAAGTTAAGTCAGATGAATTGCAGCCCCAGAACTCAAGGAGCAGAGGTGAAGAAGGTCCACTGACATAACAGCTTATAGAGATGTTCTCTGGGAAGAGCAAGGAAGGTTTTCCAGTAAGAGGAGATGTAGCTTTTTCTTTCTACCCATTGAAGCTGGAAAAAAATAGAACATTTTTGATGTATGCTGAGGAATTAATTTTTTAAAGTAGTTTTAAAAGACTTATTTTGGGATTAATCCAAGAGTATTGCCTCAGTAATATCAGATCATTTTTGTCTGATTTTGACCTTTAAAATGTTTTACTAAGCTTTTATATATATATAAAGACAATAAATTTTGTTACAAAAAAGATCTTTTGAAATGCAAAACTTAAACATACCTGGTCATTTCTGACCACCTCAAAATGCTTTTTCCCTTTTTATCTCTTTTTTTAAACAAAATGTTGCAAAGAATACACATTTGTAAATATTTTTCCTTGAACCAAATAGTCATTTTCCATGGGGGAATGTTTTTCATTCTGACTTGAAAGACATACAAGTCAGTTGGGCACTGGGAGTAGAGGGAAAAAGTGCAGGTTACCCTGTGGCACTTGTCTGACTGGTTCTACAAAATAAGGCGGAGAACAATATTACATCACAATAGAAAGATGTCTCACTTCTTACAAAGAGCAGATTTTCAGGGAAACTCATCCTTGTCTTTACAGGAGACTTGCATGTGCTGCCAATTTGAGAAGAAGGGGTGTAGGAAAGCAGGAGGAAAAAAGTTTTCAAATCAAACTGGAAATGAGTGCCCCAAGGAAGTCCCTGGGAAACACACAGTTGGTGGCATCCGGGAGCCCTGGAAGGCTCAGTGAGCTACAACGGGATGATGTTTCAGCACGAACGCTGTCCCAGACTCCAATTCAAAAATCCAGCAAAGAAATGAGGGATTGGGCCAGAGTGCTGGAAGGATCCAAACAGAGTGGAATAATAACTTGTCCAAGCACAGATCAGCCCCAAAATTAAGAAAGCTAAGGTTTTACATAATTAAAGGTGTGGCTGCTCCAGAAAAGTACATGAGCCCAGGGGGATTAAGACTGGCCTAGACCAAAAAGGGTTACTTGGTGATAAATAACTCTTAGAAATGGTAATTATGTTATGCCCTAATGTTATTTACTGCCTAATATTGTTCACTGTGACTCCTTTAATTAATCTACCTGACATTCTCACTAACTCATTCCTTTTATCCTTTGCTGAGATTAAAGGTCCTTTTTATCTTATGGCTTTTATGTTCATTCTTGGATGAATCCAGTATGAAATTAGATGTCCATGTGCAGTTTGAGCACCCATGGCACTCACTTTTGGGATTCACAGCAACCTTATTGACCTTTCTAATATTATTGAAAGTTCTTGACATTCCTGATCACTTTGTAATCAGTTTACCTAAGACAGGAAAAAAGTTCCTGAAGTATAACATTCCCCAGTTCACAAATCCGTCAGAGTGAGTCCTTAGAGTCACTCTTAGGCTAACAGAAGACCCCAGTACTTTTGTCAAATAAAGATTTCTCACTAGGCTCTAAGTCACTTTGAGAAGCTATCTAGCTAAATTACCCAGCAATTTTCTTTGGCTAGCTTGCCCAAAAAACTCACAAACACCCCACATTATTATTTCCCAAGACCAGCTTTGTTCTCTTAGGATATCTTTGAACTGCTTTCAATTATTTTGACTGGTCAAGCTCTCCACTGAAAATGCTCCAGTTCCCTGAAGCAGATCCTCCTGATGACTTAGGCAAGAAATAAATATAATTATTTCACCTTGTGGTAAATTGCCCACGATCAGCTCTATGCTGCAAAGCATCATCTCATGGCCCTTTGTAATTGTGGTGGCTAGTTTAGCAGCAACATTTTATCCTGTAACACATACTCCAGGGCAGATTAGACAAACGACTTGTTTACAAACATTTTAATGAGGAATAGCTATGACGCACACAATTGTTTCATTTCCCTCTGCATATGCAAAGGAGCTCTCTTCCTATTTTCTTTGTACAGACGGCACCGGCAGATTCCTCTTTGGAGGCCTTTCAGTGCGTGACCCTGCAGCAACAGAAACCCGCATCTGCCGGTCAGTCCTCAGCAAGGGTGGGACAATGGCCAGGTTCAGCGCTGGCCCATCTCACCGGAGAGCGTCTCCTCTGCCTTCAGCCTCTTGCCGGCGCATTACATGCAAACTCCCCGTGCGTTACAGCACAAGCTCCCAGGACTGTTTACAAGGGAGCCTTTTCACACAGCACCCCCCGAGCTCAGCGCCAAGCTCTCAGTAGCTGACATGAGCATCCAGGCCCATGTCTCTGTTTCTCTCCTTCCATGATAGCTCATTAGGTAGCCCTGGCAAATGTGTTTCATTCCACCATCATTCAGAGAATAACCTTCTTTTCTCACATCATTTAATTGTCATTTCCCTCCTGTTCACCTGTAATGGTATTTTATGCTTGTGTGGTATTTTAACAATTTTAAAGCATGCATAATAACAATTTCTCAGTGGTTTCTTCACAAAATGTGATGGTGAGCCAGACTTGCTCATTCTTTTACCTGGCTTGCCTACCAATGTTGTCTTGTGCTTTGGTTTCTAAGCTGTTGGCAGGGATATCTTTTCGTTTTGAGTTAATATAGCACTGGGTGCAAAGGGAGATCTTGCCCAGGGGTAGAATGGTTAGATGTATATGCTCTGGAAGTACTACTAACAGTAATAATAATAATAGCAAAATTTCTTCAAGAGTACCACACATGATGAATGAGACTGTGGTCAAAGGATGTGTGTTATTGAATTTCTGATTAAATAGTGCGATGTTGTAGTGGAAAAAAAAATCATTTAACGGCAATAATTTTTGCTCAATTTCTGTTTTATCAGACACACTGGAAATTCAAATTCAGTTTAAATTTACGTTTTGTGATTTTTTTTGTCATTCCTGTGGGAGTTTTCTACAATAAGTCTTCAGTTAAGCTGAATTCTGTAACTTGCTTTAATGATAGTATTCCATTATATCTTACCAAATTCTTGATCTAAAACATGCAGAGACATCCAGGATTTTGATGTAAAACTGCAGCTGTTTGAAAATGTGCAGTGAATGTCATCTTTGGAGCATATTTTGTGATCATCATCCCGCTGGGCACTTAAGGTAGCTTCTGTTTTCCATATTACACATAGTTACAATATATAAAGCAGAATGAAATTCAGAAAAGGGAAATATCAAGCTACTTGCGTGATGTTACAACTCTATGTGACTACTGCCATAATAACACCCAATACCCAAGGCTATGAGTAGCGATAATTATACTAAGCCTAGCATACATTCTCACTAAACTGATGATCTCTGTTCTGATGCCTACCGATATTAAATACCAATAAAATTTGGGTCCGTGTTGGGAGATACTAATCAAACATATGTTCTGCCATTCTGATCTATCTCCACTATTATCACGTAATGATGATACTCCGCAAGGCACAGAGAGCAGTACACAGCTTGATTCATTTCCCATTATCATCAGGTAATACATAAACTGTGCTGACTATAATATGAAATTTCTGTGGATGAAAGGGGAAAGTAAGAAGTACACTAGCGTTGAAAGAAGGGACAAATGGGACAAATGCCTGGTTGCCAGGGTGAAAATTGTGGTCTTACATCTACTACCTTAGGAAAGACTGGGAAACCCTTAGTTGTATTTTATTGCTTATACTGTCACTATATAAGATGACTTGTGATAAGGTAAAGGGGATGAATAGAAAAGGCAGCTGCATAGCAGGGCTATATTCCACTGATGTTTACTTATGCTTCTATAAAACAATAGAATAAAGCCTGAACAATTTGCATCCGATTTAGAAATTAGAATGGTAACGTTAATCCTAAAAGACACTTTGAGCTGTTTTCTTAAAGTATCCTGCTCTCCCTTGATTCCAGCTTTGTTTTTCTCTTCCTGTCATTCTCTTACACTACAGGTACTTGACTCTCCCAGCTGCAGGCAGGAACAGCTACAGACGTAGAAGCCATGGGATTGATGGGAAGTGAGGAACAGTGTCACTGAATGCTGTTAGTTGTTATCAGTTTGCTAAAAAGCTGGTCTTCTCACCCCCATAAACATTTGTAAGAGGAAAAAAGTGAAAAGTACCTCTGTGTAAAAAAAGTGAAACAAAGAAAAGTACCTCTGCTTTGCAGGATAACACAGACCTTACAAAGACCTCTCAGAAATATTAGCACAGCAAAGAGTTTGTGGCAGTGTAGCTACAATTCCTGAAATAATATAGCGGGGTGTTAATAACTTTTTATTCTGCTTGTTCTGCATTGCACTTCATTCAGTACCATCAACAAATTAACATTATACAAGTCAGTGCTCTGGTAGGCTATACCAAGATGTTTCTCATTTTCTGCTTTGTTCCCTTGGAAAGAATAAATAGCATTACTCTTATTTTTAGCTTTTCGACCCAGTGTTACTCTACATCACTTGGAGACTGTCAATTTTTGCAGTACTAGTCATTATCTTTACTAACCAATGCATTTTAGAAGTCAACATAGCCAGACATCGTAAACATCTATAGTCTTGAAAAGCAGAATTAAAAATTGGCCTAGTTCATGGCTACAGCTCCTCCTGGGGCCATAGATGCTTGTCTTTGTTTCTGCGCTTTGTACAGAGGAAGAGATTAAAGTCGCTAAGCCAGACAAAACAGCAGTTGCAACAAGCCCAGGCAAAAAGGATGAGGGGACATAACAAGCCTAAGCAAACCCCCAGCCCCTATTGGCACCAATTCAGCAAGCCTGGGCAGAGACAGAGATACGACAGCCTCTCTGTGCCGACCTCGTGTGGTCTAATGTGAGCCATCTGAAGTGTCCGCATTTGGCATCCGTGTTCCAGCTACGGTGGAGGAGAACAGGCTTTTGCAGGATGTGATTAACTACTACTGATTATCCATGTACCAAGCACGCGCTTCTACAGCATTGTTCATCCCATTTGATTTTCTCTGTTTTTCCTGTTTTTCTCCTATGATACCATCATTGATATTTAAATAATTTATAGGTCTGTATGCAGAGCTTGCAAATTTTTTGGTGGTACAATTTTGAGGGACAGCAGGTGTTCATGACACAACTGATCAGAGGTGTTTCATATTCTGAGGTCAACAGGTAGGTAACATTAGATTTAGTGTTATTTCTATTTCCAATAAGCATTGGGGCACCAAATACCCAATTCAGGCAGCTGGACTTTGTCTTAAGGTCCCCTCATGAACTAGGGAAGGAAACTTGGATCTCGACTTCCCTGCAGCATCGACCCTCTACAAGAGACTCTCTGTGGCAGTTGTGTGCAGAGAAGGGGCAAATTCACCATCAACTTTCTGTTGCCCACTAGTACTCTCTTATTGAAAAATAAACTCTATACAGCTGGATAACAAAGAAAGACGAAGTTTCAAAAATCACCACAGCTCACACACTAGTTAAAATAATGATTTTCAAGTAGTTGTTTGAACTCACATTCACACACAGAATGCCCCTTCATTGCAAATGAAAATATTTATTGTGTCCCCTCCAAGAATTTTTCAAAGAAATTGGATTCTCTTTGTTGAAAATTGAATCCTGGAAAATATTTGGTTTTAATACTGAAAACCCAGTTTTGAAAAATATAATTAATATTTGAAAACTGACTATTTTCCTGTTTTCATTTATGGGAAATGTCAACATAAATGATAAATTAAAAACAACCCCTTTTTTTTTTTTTCTCCTTTCCCAGCTTTCCCATGAAAAACAAATGGTATTCTCGTTCAACTCTACTGGCAACAGAAATGTCAATATAGAAAGCCTTCAGGCATCAGACTGGGTTTCTCTTCAAAAGCACAAGGTTAATGAGCATATTGAGAATCGTCAGGAGCTCGCAAGTCTGAAGGAACCTCAGATCCATCTGGTGGACTATTTGCTGGATGACTCACAGGAGGGTGAAAGGTTGACTTGCCAGCCCTTCCCTTCAAGAGGAGAGATAACACTTTCTCAGCCTCCGATGATCGATCCCTCCCAGAATCAGATCATGCAGCTGGCTTCCAAGACATTACAAATTCCCTGGAGGATGAGGATGTAATCTGAATGTGTAGAAGGCTTCGTTTTTCTGCAGGTCAGAAATGTTTTTATTAGTCATAAATAAAACAAGATATCAGAACTGAATCTTGAAAAAGTGTCATCAAAAAACTTGTGTTGAAAAATACTCCTAAGCAATACTGCCAATTTACAACAGAGGCAGCAACTTCTTTTTTTCCCCTTTCTTCAGAACTATTACTTGTTTTTCAAAATGCTGTTTAAAAAAAAACCCAAAACAAAACAACAACAGTAATACATATAATACCACATGCTAATGGATAAAGAGTGTTATGGGAGGGAAATGGTGAAATAACTGATCTTCAGAACATCCGCTGAAGTAAGAAGCTGTTGCTTTGCCTGTTTTCTAGAAGGGGAAATGTTTTTTATAACCTCATTCACACTAAGGAGAACTGTATGTTGTCAGTGGTACCACAACTGAAAAACGGCAGAAGTAGTAGCTCTAAATGTAGAAACAGATACCATCCATTCTGAATAAAAGTGCCACTGCCTGGCTCCGTGTGGTTAAATGGTTTGCCTGACACTACACAGCCAATGCTAAAGCCTGGATCAGAATTCAAGAATTTTATTGAAACTCTTCTGAATACTTGTATTAATGAATTTTAATCTTCATGAAAAATATGCAACTGCTTAACAAATAGCATAAATGCTGACTTTAAATTTTTTTTTTTTCTTCACATTGTGTCAGTGGCTACAATGTTCTATATGCAATAGAAATATGGTAATATTACCAAGTTTGCTATTCGGTATAGTTAGATCACAGTTATATTTGAATCACAGTTTCACATTTCCTTTCTTTTTCTGAGCTGTATTTTTAAGTCACTGTCTTTTAAATAAAAACGTGTCTTTGTCTTAAATCACAGCATAAAGCTGCCATGCTAATCAATTAATAACATTTGTGATCATCAGGCAAATTGTTTTCGTTACACTGATTTTTATCGTGATCATTGTTCTGTATGTGTACCTGATTATTATCAACCTACAGGACGTGTCTGTGCAGAGATTGGGATAATGTATGGCAGATTCCTACAGACTGCAGTAACAAAAACTGAATTGAAAGCTCTAGGCACTGCTGGAGCACCACGCCATGGAAGAGAAACCAGCTAAATTGTCACACTAAGATTCCTTCATGTAATCTTAAATGCTCAAGAGACTTGGGAGACTATCTTATGTATCTGCACAAACTGACACAGTGAAAATCTCAGCAAATAGTAATTTTCTGGATTTACTGCATGACAGGAACCTCAGGTGGTAAGTTAAATAATGCAAGGCACAGAAATTGAGTAAAAATCTTCCTGTGAGCCTGCTCATCACAGACATATGAGCAGCTGGTTCCCACTGCAATTCCTATTTGCTTCTAAGCCTCCCCAGCTGGGATAAGTGAAAGCCTTATCACGGTCACTGACAATCTGACAGCCATCTGAGATAGGCTGTGAGTCAGTCCCCCGTGCGGCAGGGAGGAACAGACACTTCCTTGGGAGGCATTGACAGCAGGCAGCGCGTTTCTCGCTTTAACTTCCCATTACAGGGTACTCTGCCTGCTCAGGGAGAGTGCTGGACAAGGGAAGATTACGCTGGTATCTCTCACGTACTTCAAATAAAGGTTACCGAGTAATGTCTGAGTCTGTGATCCTTCTCAGGACACAGCGGCTTTTCACAAGAAAGGCAAAGGGATCCTCCTAAAAGATAAGGGATCACATAGTCCGAGACTCACGCCGTCTCTGTGGCATTCCTGTACGCCACACCATGAGTAATGCCTTGAATACAGAGGAAGATGGTCACGGGTTTGGGCACATCAAGGGTCAGATGCACAAGTGCTCAGCTCCTTCTGCTGGGGCCGGATTCGTGAATTTGGTCAGCTCAGAGCAGGACAGCCTGGTGCAGGCGAGCAGGCTCAGTGCCACAACTTGCACCTCTAAGGTATTTCATTTTGGGTGCTGAATTCTTCCAAAAGTGAAATGTTTACCATGTGCAAGAATGGTTTAAAAAACACTTTTCTGGTAGACTAAATAATTCCAAGTGTAGACAGAGGAACAGCTTACTGTGGAGAAAAGAAATATATCTGTACAAGTATGAATCATGTCTTGATGATTATTTATATATTAATTCTGAGATAACCATGTGGAGAAAAAAGAAAAAAAAAAAGCAAGCAAGGAGAGAAGAAGATTCCCAGTAAGCAGAACAGTTTCTGTATGACGGTCAGGCAGAGGTATCTACTTATTGTACAGGTTGATGAGATGTATAGATGAGATGTTAAAAATTCTGTGAAAAGACTGATCCAGCAGTCCCACTGTGTGAAGCCACTCAGTGACATGTCTGGCAGGTAATCAATGGAGATTTGCTAAGGCTCACTCTCAGCAGGTATTTAAGGGCTCTGTAATCACAGCTCGAACAAAGCTCATCCCCAAACCTCACTGCATGTTTTCGGTATCTAACAGGATTGCTACATCCCATAAGAGATGTAAAGGTACCAGGGTACAAGTGGGCAAGAAGCTGACCCCTTTTGAATTCATGTTAGTTGCAGAAATCCATGGGCGTTCAAGAAATGCAGGATTGGGCCCTAAATTATACCAGATGGAATATTCTGTGCAGCTGCACTAAGTAATCCAGAGACTTTTATAGGAAAATACATAGCTAGCAGATCTCTGTGGCGTGAAAGATATACCACAGAATCACAGAATGGTTTAGGTTGGAAGGGACCTTAAAGATCACCTAGCTCCAACCCCCCTGCCATGGGCAGGGACACCTTTCACTAGACCAAGTTGCTCAAAGCCCCATCCAACCTGGTCTTGAACATTTCCAGGGACGGAACCTCCACAACTTCCCTGGGCAGCCTGTTCCAGTGCCTCACCACCCTCATAGTGAAGAATTTCTTCCTTATATCTAATCTAAATCTACCCTCTTTCAGTTGAAAACCCTATGCATCCATGTGTGCGTGTGTGTGTGTGCATGTACAGGGGAATGTTAAACTGTTTTATACCAGTGAATATTTAAGCAGGAAACACGAGTAGCTGTTATTACAACTAATAAACTAATCAGTATAGATCCGTGCTTTTCAAATAAAACATTATATTTCTCGAACAACCATAACTTGATACAGTGTTTTGTCAAAAACACTGAGTAAAGTATTAGACTTTTTTTTTTCCTGGGAATATCAGTATAATTTATGTCCCCATAACAAAAAGTTAGAAGCCTGTTCATCAAGCAGATTGTGTCTGGGTGAGATTTTATGCTAATAAGTTAGAATTCCAAGTTTGATTTACTTGATTGATAATACAAAAAAAGTAAGAGTGAAAAAGAAATACATTTTTAATATACTGCTCTGCAGTCTCTGCAGTAAACCAGCAGATGAACTATGAAATTTATTTTTTATATTTCATTAGGATTGTATTAAAATGTATGAAAGATTATTATCCATATAGGTAAAATAAAAAAAAATCTGTCTATTGTGACAATTACAATTTTTTAAAAAACCTTTGGGGTTGGAGTTTTTTGTCAGGCTGGAAAGGCTGGCTTGACTTAGTCTCAAACTACTGTAGATGCAATAATTTATAGTATCTGAATGGTAAAACACTACTCCAGTATTTAAATTAGCCTTTAATAGATGACATGAATCATTTTCATACTCATGCTTTTGCACATCGGACTGCACTGCTAGAAATACAATGTTCTTGGTGACATTGTTTAAGGGTCTAATCTTATACTGCTGCTTCAATAAGTTTCCAAGGGCTGCAGAAAATGAGATGGGGTACATTGAACAAACTAATGCAAAAAAACTTATTACAAATAAGGCATTGCTCAGCTTCTTAGATAGCTTTTTTTGGAAGAAGACACATTTGAGTTACATTTCTATCACAACCGCAGTATACCAAAAATTATTTTTAATGACAAGTAAAAGAAGAAAACGACAAATTGTATCCAAATCCAACTTTGTGACTTCTTGCAAAACAGTAACTTTGAACTATGACTGTTTGTAATGTGATAAAGTATAATGTAAATTTAATGGCTTTCAAGACATAAGCTATTAAATACCATACAAATCTGGTAAATCCATTTGAAAAGTCAGTTGCTAGACTCCTAGATCTTGCTACACTTTCAGAAACGGCAAGTTTAATTTCCAGCACCCCCAGTTGGGATTCAGAACTACAGCAAAAACAATGACTTTCTTTAAGGTTTTACATACCAGTAAGGAGAGTCACTATTCCAGGAGACTGCCAATATATACAGAGACAAATACATGCAAGGAGGGAAAGCCACATGGAGGGAGGGATGAAGGGCCGTCTCATCACTGTTAACCAACTGTGCCTCAGTCTGCAGCCAGTCCAGCTGCCATGGCAGGGCTGAGAGACAGCTTTGCCTGAAGTCACTCCCCAGCCATTGGCTGGACCAAGACTCAACTGAAAGAGGGTACAAAATATATTGTGTACGAAAAATTTTAAACCTTTCTTCACTGAGGAGCAATGAAAAATGTCCAGTAGACAATAGCACCAGTAGACCAAGTGATCCATACATATGTTTCTGTTCCACAAAAAAAAAAAAAAGAAAAAAGGAATGAACTGCAGGATATTTTATCACGCTGAGCAAAATGCAGACTGACTACGGGCTGCAATAAAGCAGCCACAGGATACCTGTCTCACCAGCTTTACTCCCATTGAGTTATCTCCCAAGTCTCATGGACAAACACTAAGTTGCATTAACATCAGCAACTGAATATTTCTCTGCCTACTTGGCTGAAATATTGCTGAATTTTTAAGATTTTGAGCTTAAGATACTCACTGATGAAAGGTCAGGAACAGCTACTAAAATACATGAAAGAATCAATGATCATTCCATGAAAACCCACAAAGATAGCAGCTTTCTTGGCTGGTCTGACAAAGGTGCATGCCTTGGTACGCAGTTTTTTTCATGCAGATACGGGGCTTGAAGGAGCAGAGTGGGGGCACCCCCTCCTCCTCCACGTTACCTGCTCTATTGCCTCCTTCAAAAGAAAGCAGATGCAGTGGTAAACACAGCACTGGTATACTCCTCTAATTGCTACGGTACATTGCGATCACGCTTTTAGACATCCTATCCATTTCCTGGAATTTATGATACAGGATATCTGACCCTATCTCACTATGATTTTTTGGCCCTGGACTCTCTTTGGCAAACATTGTGTCTCTGAAATGATGCTTCCAATCTGCAAAGAAAAGATCTCCTAGAGAGGTTATATTTCTGTCCTGTGATATCATCAAACAGTAGGGTTGTAAAGCTACAATTTAAAGCTGGATGCTGAGTAAAAAGTCAGTTTAAATTACTCTGCTTGGCCAGTGACAACAAAGCCTTGGAGTGAAAATGTGGCTTCAGAACAAGACATTTAAGTTTTGTCTGTTGAATCTGATCCACAGGCAGATTATTTGGGTGAGTGTGCCTAGCTACCAGACACCACCACTTTCACTTGACTACCGTTCTTTTTCCACACACGGCTAAGAATGTCCAAGAATATCAAGACTGATGTTTATGTCTTTTTTTTCCTATTTTTTTTTTAAATAAGTATTTTATATAACCAAGACAGCATAAATCAAAATTGTCAAGCCACAAAAAGAACAAAATCCCTGTGAGAGTATATTTCTTTTAACATAGAAAGAGCAGTGTTATTATAAAATAAAAGCAATGCCATTTTCACTCCAAAGCTCCTGTGCCTATTTCACTGCAGCATTCTGCCTGAAATCCCTCCCACCTAGACTCCCTTCCAACACTTCCTAGTGACTTCTTGTCACTTAAAGAAGCACATCCTAACAAAAAATCCGACCTGAAAACATTATTAACTCCTGCACTTGCTGTAATAGCCTAGGAAGAGTAAAGACCAGTTATCCTGCAAAGGTCCCCACTCTATTTCTCTGTTATATTGTGGAAGCTGGGTGCAAAATCATTTTGGAAATCATTAGGAGAAACAGGAGTATTTCCTTACGTGACATGAAGATTCAGTGCAGGTATATTGTCATTTCTGAGTCTGTGTCTCACAGTAAGAAGGCATACACCTCTGTAAGAGCAAAACAAAATTTAACATATTTGCTAAATCTGCCATTACCAATAAAGTAAATAGGTAAGGAAGAAAGAACAGTAGGCAAAAAGTTTGGATTAAAGTCTTTGCATCTGAGTCCTAAAGTTAGGACATGAATTCAGTCTTAACTTCATCAAAGTCTGGGCTGTTTGGATTTGAGACAAGTTTCCTGTTCAACATAATTTGATAATTTCCACATTTTTACACATCAATAGACTAATATCATCATTTGCACATACCTTAAGCTATCAGCTAAGCATATACAGCAAACTTGAAACCACATTTCTGCCTAAATATTTTGAATGAATTATAGTTAGAAGTAAAAGCTAAGGCTCCAATTTAGAAACATCTATGCTCATACTTAGTTTTCCCTAAGTAATCCCACTGAAATCAACTCTTGAAGCATCTCCTAATTTGCTAAAAATACTCTTTGGGACTTCAGCAGGAAAAGAGAAAAAAACTCAGAACATTTTTCTGTATTGAGGATTTATCATGAAATTGAAACTATTATAATGCCAGCTGACCGTGACTAGAATAAATATTTTCTTTAAATTTTCCAAGTCCAAAAAAATGAAACTGAGAGTCTTTAAAAGCATCTAACCAGATCACAGGTGCAGAACCGCAAATTGTTGTGAATTGTTACAAATATCTTCTTAAGCAAAGTTTTCATAGAGAGTAGATAGTGAGACCAATTGATTTAACCAGGGAAAAACATATAGGGTTTTGGACACAAAGATATTTTTTGAGTATAGAGAATTTACATCCATTATTTACAACTGCTGTGTGGCCATTAAAGAATCTTTATTCACTTAGAGATAGCATCCAGAACTGCAGAAAAAAAGGAGAATTTTGTATACAACTGTATTGAAAAGGGAGAGTAAGGTGACTTTTTATTTTATATAAAAACACATCACATATGTAGGTAGGTGAGTTTTCCGAGACCCAGAAAACTCTTAATAAAAAGCCAGGACTTGCAAAGGAAATATATATGCAAAAACTTAGTGAATTTCTCTAAGGAAGTATTTTGCAACAGCTCTTTTTTTCCTAGCCTCCCTGTAAATTGGGGATGCCACAGTAGAGACTATTTTTGTGGTATTTACAACCCAGCCAGAATCAAAAAAATACTGGAAGCCTCCCACTAAAGGAAGTCTGTACTAGGCAAAAAATAAAACATTAAAGACTGTTCTGCACAAACAAAATAACTGTGTCCTGTTCATCTATCTAGAAACATTAATAACTCAGACAAGTGCCCAGTTGACTTTGAGATGAGGTGGCTCCTGGACTGCAGTGAAAATTAATTTGCCAAGCACTCGATGGATTGAGGCAGACCTGACGTATTTCACTTTACTTTTAATTCCTAAAATTGACTTACTTGCCGCAAACAGCCTGGCAGAGGATGCATAATTTTGTTGTTAGTGCTAGGCAGAGTTTTGCTGGAACTCGATGTCTCTTACTTGATGCCTATTTCTGAGTGAAAGTACAACTATGCAGCTCCTCACAGAGAAGATTCATGGCTCTGAATACTTAAAATTTCCTTTGCCAGAAGGAAGTTTTTCCCAAACCAGACAAATGTGCAATAAGCACAATACAGTTCTGCAAAGACACTTTTTGAAGCAGCTTTTCTTTTGGAGAACATGGTTAACCATCTTCCGCCTGTGCTCTGCAAAGGCATTTTACTTCAACTGATCTTAAGCAGCAGTTTCTGGAACTCCAATTATTGTTTAAAAGGTAATAAATCACATCGTGTCTTTCTGTCTCCTCCTTTCCCCTGCAGATTGGTACAGCAACCTACTAAACTGCTGAAGAGGAAAGAGCCTCCATGAAAGTTCCATTTTTTTTTTTTTGCCAGAGGAGCAGTAATAGGCATTTTGAGTCTGAAATAGATGTTGTTACAAAGTCATCAGCCCATAGTTTTGTTTCTCCATGGGATGCAGTAAAGGTCCACTGGTGAGCTTGATTCAAGATGCTCTTTGTGTATAAGTGACTTTTTACTAAACGTTTACACAAACAAAATGCACCAAGTAATGGTTTTGACCTCAAAATCATCTTCAGAGCCCACCACAGTCTCATGGCCTGTGAGATACTGGCAATCAGCCAAGGTAATCTTGTCTTTTAAGACTGAACAATACTTATCTCATTCTTCATATTGCTCCTATATACCAGTCTCACTGCTGTATCATGAAATAAAATCTCAGTCTGTTTCAGGTGGGGCTGCAGCAGCCCTTGGGAGGATGATACCCTTAATCCAGGCAGAACCTCTGGCCAGTGCAAGGCAATAGACAACAAATGTTTCTAACAGGAAAATGTTAAAATGGTGCCCACGTTTTCTTGAAATAAAATCTGAGAAATCACACTGTCATGTCAAAGAAATCCCTTAGAAACTTTCAAAAAAGGATCTTTTAAAATATAACATTTCTGCCCTTTTAAGAGAGACGGACATTCCTAATTTGAAAAACTTGATGAGTAAGCTAAGTCCTTTCTCACTATTCAGTGTAATATGTACACATCTGACGATAAGACCTTTGTGTCACATAGGGTAGTTCTTAATAAAATATTCCCTTAATGACTCTGAGGTAAAATGCTGCGACACAGACGATCTTGAGCTGTACAACCAATGTAACAGAAGTGTGATTAAGCACTGGGCTCCCTTTTTTCCCCATGACATTCAGAAGAGCTCAGAGCTAAACACAAAAGAACAGAGTTGTTTTTTTCTCCTCAGCACATCAATTATTGCATTCCCAGGACATAAAATAATATTTATAAAAGCTTGCTAGCTATTGGGAGTAGTAACAGGGTATCTATCTGTTTGCCTGACGACTGTATAGTTTTGCCCAATTCTCTTCCTCACTTCCAGGCCACCACTATGAAGCCAACCATTGCTGTCAGGCTATTTGAATTATGTCAGGGCTATGACTAAACGGTCTGAATGGATCTTTGTCACAGTAATCACAACACAGTTTTTGCCTCCTGAGGACTGTGCTTGTGGGGATGGGGCTGCCTTGCCCCTGTCCCAGGTGCCCCATGCCCTCTGGGGTCTCCTGTAGCTGCTCAGTGAGGGGATAAGAGGAGTCCAGTACGCAGAAGCTGATGCTGACTTTACACGTAAGCTTTCAGAAAGATTTTTGTTTGATCTGAGACCACTAGCTGAAGTGGAGAACCTCAGCTAGGTGAGCAGGCAGAGCAAAACCACCTACAAATTGTCTCAGTCCATGGTCAAACCCACCGCAGAGAACAGAACAAAGAAGCACAAGCTAGCTCAGCCTTTTATGGCAATGCGATATTTCTTTTCCTTCTCTTCATTGAAAAGGACAGTTTGGCCTGAGTGACAACAGAAATGTAGTACAGCAAGACAAACTTGACTGATGAGCATAAGAATAGAGCAGTGGTTCATTTAATCAAATGCTTTTATAAGCAACTAATGTAAATTAAAATGCTGAAAGGAAAAATCAAAGTTACCCAGGCTGCTTGAACCTGCTTTAAAAGCATACCAACACCCATATCCACACCCTTTTTTTACTCCTTTAGTTCTTCCTGGGACTATAATATACTTTTTTATAATTAAATTAAAACCACAAACCAGACCTTTTGAACAGGATTGTACTTTACATTAACAAAATGCTCCCTCAAGAGTGAGTCAGTCTGTGATGCCCATTAATGGCTAACAGCTCCGTTAAAAAGGGTGAGCAAAAAAGCCCTAGAATGTTTTATTGTTTAATGTGAAAGCATTCAGAACAATGGATGGGCATTTTTTTTCTATGAATCAAAATAATCAGATTTAATTAATTAAATGCACACATGCATGGAAGTCAACTGGGTTTAATAAGATGCAACACAATAGACTCAATTAGTGCATTTGCCTCTAACTTACAAAATGAGGGCAGTTGGTTTGCTTGCATGTAAGCTTACTCTTGAACCATTATCTATGGTCTCCAGTGACAGTGCCTTTTTTTAAGAAGTGGCTACCAGTTACCGGTATCACTGGCTTTAAATGCCAGACCAGAAACAAAGCAGGAGCTCCCCCAAAAAGCCAACCAAATTCAGCAGAATCGAGGGGTCATTTTTATCTCTAAAAAACAAGACGAAGTGTCAAAAAGTAGATACCTCAAAACAGAAAACCTGTTTCTGAAATATCTGTCTTTAGACTATGTCATGTTCCTTCCATATTTAGTCAGGAATTTTCAAGAAATTGGAGTGTTTATGCTGAGTGCAAATACGATCAGAACAGTACAGAGTATGAAACTAGTTGAATGTCTGAGAAAAAAAAAAAGTCATTTAGGCACTTATTTTTTCGTCTAGTCAATATGATTGCTTCCCTACTGAAAAGAAATCAGAGAATTATAGTACCAATATCCTGACCATGCAGTATACCTACTGGGAAGTCTATTAA
Organism: Burhinus bistriatus; assembly: GCA_013397275.1. Lineage (NCBI taxonomy): Eukaryota > Metazoa > Chordata > Aves > Charadriiformes > Burhinidae > Burhinus > Burhinus bistriatus. The sequence continues at coordinate 220,054 of VYXH01007960.1, forward strand.
TTGTGTGTTAGTCTATTGAGTATACCTCTCTATAGTACAAGGGCAGGATTGATTTTCAGTGTCATGTTCGAAAAGGAAATAATCAGGTCATCTGAAGACAAGAATACATTGGCAACACTCTCTCATCCCACTCCAAATAAATCCAAGCTTTGACTGTTAGTTTATCTTGAATGCGAGGGTGATTTATCCCAAGAGAAGGAGTAGGTAGGTAACCAGTAAATACCTTTGAGAGTATCTGTTACCATTTGGAATTAGCGCATAGCAACCAAATATTTACAGGGGAAAGAAATGCACTCTGGAACCAAGGTTTTGCAAATGATCACTCCTAGAGATAATCTAACCTCTCTCCCCTTAATAGTAAAATGGTCGCTAAAAAGGCAAAAAGACAATCCATCCTGGCAGCGGTTTACGCTTTGAGAAAACTCAGCTGAGCAGAGAAGATCAGAACAGATTATAAGGCATCATTCCTCCAAATCATTTGCATAAGAAAGCAAATTCATACCGTGCCCCAGACCTGCTAAAAGGAAGATGGATCATGGCACAAGGTGTTAGAGGAGACTCAAGTGCTGAGTTGTCTTTCAGGAACAGAGTAGTAATGAATTATTGATTGTGAGTGTGTGTGCATGCACAAGTGACAAACAGGGGTAGTAACTGGCACAGCTCGTTTTCCGTCCACATCCAGCAAACACACAGTCATATCAAATGTCACCATAACAAAACCCAGTAAGCTGATCTCACAGCAGTGAGCAGGAAGCTGTCAGCTCACCTTGCTTTGCAAGCACTGCATCAGTTTTTCTCATGTTAGTTTTATATTTCTCCTTAGAGGCCAAAAGATTAGAAAAGAAAGCATCAACCTGGTGTAAACTGGCCCTGTGCTGAGCAGGAGGTTGGGCCAGACAACCACCAGGGAACCCTTCCAAGCTAGATAATTCTTTGGTTCTCTCACCTGAAAATTAGTCAGTACTGGGAAGCAGGGTATTATGTCAGTCATTTTCAAAGGAATTATGACAAAACATAGGTAGCATTCCATTCAGTCATCTGTTCATGAGGCATGTTACACATTTCCAAATATCTACCACAATGTATCTACTTGGACATTGTTTTCCTTCCTGAAAATTTGTATTTACAGTATATCTTTGCACTGGAAACCCAGATGCCTTCATTTTCATACACTTTTTACAATTGCTAAGTAGCCACAACTGCGATTGAACCTTTGAAGGTACCTTTGTCTAGAACACATCTTTTTAGGTGTAGGGATTTTGATCATAAGACCCTCCAGGACTGAAAGAAACATTAGCCTTTTGCAACATAAAAAATTTCCTTAACATCAGGAATAAAATGAAAATTGAGAACTGAAATCTTTCATGATAAAATTCTGGATTTGTGCCCAGACACCAGTCTTGGTCTGAGTAGCTATTTTGGATTGGCATCATTAAGGGACCAGATTTCATCATTAAAGAAGAAGGAGGAGATAATTCTGTCTGATTAACTTTTTAAAAATGACAACAGTATGGTAAACATAAACATTTGCAAAGTCTAAGGGAATGATATGAGTCGGCAGAGGGCAGCTGAAGTGAACAAAGATACAGGATAAATATTCCTAGTAAAGAGTTTTGAAAGTTATCAAAGAGATTATAATTTTTTACATATGGTAAACATATCACATTTCCTCCTTTTTTGCTCCTTTGACTGAATTTCCATTGCTGGAGACATTCATAAAGTGTGTGGACTGTTTCCTGAAGACCTTTTGTTGGACCTGGTTTGATCATGAGATTGAACTAGGCAGCCCTTTCCATCCTCCATGGTGCCATGATTTTAACTGAGTACTTCCACTCTACTGCAAGAGCTTTTTGCTTATCTTTATACGCTTTGTGATCCCCTCACTGACCTGCTAAATCTTGTTTTCTCAATAGCACTGTTAGCTTGACTGCAGCCCAGGATCAGTATCTACCACTATGCTAAATTTTATTGGCCTCAATAAATCTAATAATCTTGACTGAGATTTTTATTCATCGATAGTCCTTGGTTCATCTTATTACACTATGCATTGCTTATGGCAAAAAATAGCACTTAGACCATATAGGAAAGGCACCAAGGTCATGTGGGCGGTTCAAAATTATAATGCAACAGCAGCTACTAAACAGTGTTCTTTGTAAGTGCCAAGCACGCATATGTTAAAACCTTGTTTTAGGCAATGGTATGCTATTTGAGTTTGTATTCAGTTGTCTGGAAACTGAAGTGATATGTCAACATCATTAAATGGGCACTTCTGGGAGATTGTGAGAGAAAACTTGTTAGCCTGAGATAGGAGCATAAATGTTATGTTCTGATAACGTAACTAATTTTCTTCTCCATTTGTAGAGCATAGACATCTAACCTTGCCATTGAGTAATTTTTTTTTCCTGCTTGCATATTTTATTTGCCAGAAACTCACTCAAGTTAACTTCAACAATTTGTGAGTCTCCTGAATTTATCGCAATTCTTTATTTAAAAAAAGCTGTTTTTCAAAAATTTGAATGTTTTGTTTTGCTGTGTCCAAAATCAACCCTTTTATTTCGCATTTTTGACATTTCATTAAGAAATTAAGGTTTTTCAACTACGGAGAATAAAGCAAGGAATCACAAATGACCAGTTTTGTTTGAACAAAACCAATGTATTTTTCATTTCAGTAAAAGAACAAAAAAAATTTCAGGTCTATGTAAGACAACCTTTTCTTTTTCTAGTTTAACAGTGAACTGCAAAAGTGATTATTCACACAGCTCTATTTAACCTATTCTGATTTCATGGACACTTTGGCTCTGTGGTGACTTCATATTGTTCTAATAAGTGAGGAAGCCAAAAGTCAGTGGTATGGGGGAGATCTGCAAACTAGATGTGCTGTTTGAGTGCTCATTGGTAAGCATAGAAAAATGAGATTATTTTGAATAGGAGCTATTATCCAGCTTGTTTATGTCTGCTTCGAATGCTTCTAGAGAAAGCACATTTTTGGCGCACACACAAGCGCCGAAGTGCTACTAGTTCATGACCCTATTCATTCATTATTGAAAAGCATCACCCGAAGCACCTGGGAAAAAAATAACTTAGCTTCATGTCCTGAAGTTAATCTAACTATTAAGGTATCAAAGAATTTGGCACTGAGTTAATAAATCATTCTAGTAAGCATTGTTATGAAGTAGGGTGCAGAAAGAAGCAAATAACCCCATGGAAATCAATCTGTCAAGGGCTGAAATGAATTACTGTAAAATGGAATATGTTTTAACCACTTCTCAGCTGTTTGAGTGCCGAGTCGTAAAAATACAGACCTTTTCTGTGCACTGCAGACCAGATAGTGTCAATATGTCTAACTTCAGGGCAGATTATTTATAACAGAGCAAAAGCAGCAATAAAAGATACACTTAGGGCTGGATAAGCAAATTGAAAAACTGATGAAGCTCCTCGATACCGTTCTAAGAAAGGTGTGCTAGAAATATTTAAGATAAAAAGATAGTTCTACCTGTGTTAGAATTAGTTGGCATTGCTAGAGCAAGTCATGAAATATTTTCATCATAGCCTTTCTAATGGAAGGCATAACATTAGCAAACTCTGCATACAAATGTGGAAAGATGAGAAGGTTAATCGTCAAATTACGCATAGGGGAGATTCAAACCACATGCTCTGCACATGTGTTCAAAATGGATGATGCTCTTATTTCTCCATCCAGGATAAGAATATACCTTGTGCAAGGACTGACTTCATTATATAGACTTAATACTTGAAAGAACTATCATCAAGGGTCATTGACCTGTCTGTTCTGACTGCAAAGGCGTCCTCCTGTTGAATTATGCACAGCTATATTTATGTTCTAATTTAAATATCATTTAATATTTAACTTGTTGTTGTACATTTGCATAGTTTACTGCATGGTCATCTTCTGTTTACCAGGCCTGCAAGTTTCAGGGCCACAGAACACAGCCTGGATTGACTTCCCTGTGAACGTCCTACCTCTACTTGTAGGGGCTTACTTTTCTAAATATGAAAAAAAAATTAAACCATTTTCATACTTTAGGAAAAAAAAAAAAAAGAAAAAAGAGAGAGACTAATGTTCCATCTGCCAAGGACCCAAAGGCACTCCTTTCCCTTGGAAGCACAAATTAAAGAAATGAATTTAGTTTTCTCAGGTTATTTAAAACTTCAATCATTTGGATGTTTATTAGGTACAGGAAAGACATTGTGAAGATTTATTTTTTATGCCTAGCGTTTTCTTAGGCAAAATGTTAAATCAGCCACCTGAGTAGGAAAGAAAAGAGAAAGTCACAAAATATTAAGAGTTCACAGTGTGTCTTGGTCTGGTATAAGTCTGTGGAGAAGAAAACTTTGGAGGTCTCACCTTCCTGGTACATCCTTCCCATAGATGAGACAGAGGAGCAAATGTTCTCTCTGGAAATGAAAGTCTCTATGCCTACACTGCACAGAGGAGCCGGTTTAAGACAGGCTGAGTACTAAGACATGCAGGCCCACGGTAAGCTGTTTAGCTGTAGCTGAGGCTCAGATATCAGCCCTGGCCAAGAACAGTGAACCTCAGGAAATCAGAACCTGTAACATGGTTGGCCCTACCCGTGACCAGTGCCTCCAGCCTGAGCGAGCAGGGGGTTGTGTCAGTGCTGAGCGAGCTCTAGAAGTGGGCTGTGGCTACCTCATGCAATGTGGGTAATGGGCAAGTCCTGTCATGAGAGCAGATTTTTTCTCTCCTGGCTTCCCAAGTTACCCCAGAGGAGTGAAAAAGAGCCAGGCCATTAATCCACTTACCCTTGCACCAGCCTGCAGAACTGGCTGGATGCACCGGAGGGATGGTGCAGCCTACGTGCGCAAACCTGTGTGCTGGTGATCTGCGTGAGGGATTGTGCCTCAGGGGTCACAGTCCCTCCTCAGCATCTCCAGAGCTTGTCTGGCTCCACACTGCTCCTCAAAGGCCCTGGGCCCATCTGCCCACAACAGTCGCGCGAGCCCCCACCAAAACTTTTAGGATTCTTCAGGCAAAGATCAGCAACCTCCAACCCCCCATCTTCCCTCCAGCCAGGAACCAAGGAAGCCCCGAGTGGGGTGAGAGGTGGAATACAATACAAGGTAACGCGTTTAGGCTAAACCTCTACACTTCTGCCGCAAATCTCGGCCAGGCTGAAACTAGCTGAATATAGGAACACAGTTCAACACTACCTTAACATCAACAACTTTAACACTGCGACTGGGATAAAACAGTGGGCTGTTATCGCTGCTATGAATAGCACAAATTAAGGATGTGTTTTCAAAAAGATCTGCACCCTAATACCCAAGAAATTACTGACAGAAGTAAATAAATAATTTCTCTCACTGAAATTCTCTCCAAAAAGCACTATTTCTTGACTGTAACAAATAGGCGTTCTGTTTATGTTACAAGATAAGCAATATAGCAGTGTATACTCTTCCTCTAATGGATCTTCTTGCTTTCAATGTTAATTACTCCCACAAGACTGTAAAATGAAAAATACAAAATATTTTGGGGTTTTTTGTCGTAGATAGCTGAAAAAAATAATTATACTTGCGGGGAGTTTTTAATTAAAAAAATTAAAATCCTCTCATTTATCTTTGTGCTTTAATTAGCTGTTATGCAAGTAGAAGGAGGTTTGTTATGTCACTTCTGAAAACAACATAGGGTTATCGAATCACGGCTGCCTGGTGACTTTCCTGCAACGCTTTAGGAATATGGTTTTCTGAAACAGGCGCTGAAATTTTTTATCTTATTTGCCAAGTTGCAGATGCTAAGGTCAGGGAAGGTTCTGTTATTTTTGTGTTTGGTTGTTTGTTTAGGGTTTTTTTAAGAGCTGCTCAAGTTCAGGTGTGACTCCATGGAGGTGCATTTACAATTCAAGAGAGCAGACCATGGAGGCAGACAAGCTACATCTAAACAAGCTGCGCTGTATGGCACCTTAAAGGACTGTGCAGGCTCACGCTCCCAAAGCGATCTCTGAGCAGGCTGGTAGACAGATCCACTTTTCATCCTCCTTCCCCTGGGATATTAACCTGGGCAGGAATCAGCATTGACACATTCTGCACAGAGCTCAGTAAATTGAGGTTAACACACCTGAATCAAGCAAATGAGGCCACCAAGGACTTTTTTTACTATTGCTATTTTTTTTAAGACCAGGACTGGAAAAGGGGCTTTCAGAGAAAACTGAGAAGTGAAACCACCATAAGAAATGCCATTACAGCAGTAGGAAGAAAATGAGAAGACAAGGCAATCGGGAAAGCTGGGGCAAAGACAACGAGGGAATCCTGCGGTCAGTTGTGTCAATAGCTGTATCAATAACAATCAAACAGGGTGGATTCCAGTCTTAGGGTAAATCTTGTTTTTCATTTCCTTTGAAAATGACTGACGTAATACCCTGCTTCCCAGTACTGACTAATTTTCAGGTGAGAGAACCAAAGAGTTATCTAGCTGCTGAAGTGCCAAGCAAATACAATTTGGCTATTATTTAGTGGGAAGAAATAGATAATTTGCTCAGGAATAAGTAAAGAAATTATAACAGTGAAGGGGGAGAGAAACATGTTTTGTTTGTCTAACTTACAGAATGGCCATTTGAGTGCTATCATTTATTGAGTCCCCTAAATATAAAATACCCAACAATATAAAATACGTGAGGGCACTTCTAGATATAAAAAAAACCAGGGTGAGGAAATTCTATAAGAATGCAGGATTTGGTTGGGAAGCTGTACCTGATCGTCTGTGCCAGACTTCTCAGTAAGACACCAAACTCATTATGATTTCTCTTGATAAAAGTCCCTGTTTCAGACTAGAACATCTCTGGTTCCTGCTTGGGTTTAGGTTCAGCCCTGTGCTTGAGCCCAGCTGACTGCTTCTGCCACCATCAGTGTCCTTTTATTTCTCTTGCTGCTTTAAGTGCTTTCAAATTATAATAGCTAGTGAATAATTTGCTAAGATTACACCGAGCAGTCATTACCCACATCCTGAAAATATTCAGATCCCACTGACAAGCTCAGTTGAGTCCTGTTGCTATGCATGGGAATTAATTCTGGGAACTAAGTATGAAGCTGTACACACTGTGGCCAACTGCACAAACACCCTGCCACAGCCGAAAGAGAGGGAACTGGGTCAACCCTTTTTACCCATCTTCCACCTCCCTGAACTGCACCTTCCTGGTGCCTATTCAGATCATCTCAGACAGTTAACAGGCCCTCTGTAAGTCTGTTCAGCTCATTAACCTGATCGAAAACTAACCTGGTAGAAAACTAACCCAAGTAAACAAAGGCATCGGGGAAAAAAAAAAAAAAACAACAGGTGAATGGTTCACCAGTTTGGCTGGTGAACAGAACTGGCTCCCCAAAGGCGTGAAGATTTTTAGGACTAAAGTACAGTGACTGTAGACCAGGGGAGGAAAGAAGGTTGATTGGAAGGGAAGGGAAGAGCAAGTGGGATTTCTCCTTTCCAGCGGTGGCTTGTTATTGCGGTTCACCCACAGTATAAGATATTATCCTGATTTTATAAAGGGTGCTAAGGTTTTTGCAGGCTCATGGCCTAAGCCCCACTTTTACTCTGTGTTAAAATAACCCAAATCAATCAAAACACCAATTTAATAAAAAGAAGAAAAGTTAAAAGGGTGTGCAGGCAGACTTATTGCATACCATTATTAAGTTAATGGAATTTGAATAATTAATGCTGGGATGTACAAAACATAATTTATCAATGACAAGTTGTAACTTCCTTGGAAAAAGGTCTAAGCAGCTTCAAAAAACAGGTCAATGGAAATCTATCTTCCCCCTCCCACACTCTGCTTAAATGACAGTTTGCCAACAGAAGCAAAGTTATCTCTATTAATTGAAGTGATCTGCATTAATGTCAGTACATTATGAGGCTATATGACTTTGCTGAAACCACAGTATTCTGTAGTAGGTGATGGCAAAAACCTAAAAGCTGTGTTTACCACACCACAGAGAGCAGGGTGGACTTCTACAGATCCTGCCCTGTGCCCACGGCATCCACCCCCAAGAGCCTCAGCAGTCAGTTACAGGAACCACTAGAAAAGCAAAAACATTCTCTTTTACTGTTATGGTTATCCACAAACCTGCAGGCTTCGGTTGTGTTCAAGCCATAAATGCAGGTATTATTTGACATTTCATATCTCATTTCTGCTCCAGCCTTAGTGGGTCATAGTGCAGGTCAAACTGTAGCTCTGCAGTGGAACACTGGAGAAGCACATTCCTCTGGCACATAACCATGCAGGGAGAAAAGGGCTGTTTGGCAATTAAAGATGCAGTAAGAACTACGTATAAGCCTATCAACGATACTCAATACTCCTGGTGACTATTCGCTTTTTCCTACCTGTTGCTATTCAGCCACCGTTAGCTGCTGAATGGTGGAAGACGGCTGGCAAGAGAGAGGTACAACATTATCTGACGAACAGAGTCGTTAGTAGAAGTAATTGCGTCGATGCCTCTGGATTGGGGAACCACTGTGTCAGCTGCCATCTGTGGAACAACGGACTTGCGCCGATCCTTCCACCACAGGTTGTCAGTAATAGGTGAAGAACAGAAAACACAATGAACCAGAACACCTCCTCAGACTGCCAAAATAATGTGTAACACCACAGAACATGAATCAGCCAACTCTGACTTTTCCCGCAGTGGAGGTACTCCCAAACACCTGGCCAAAAAGTAAAGACGTTTGTTTATGGAACGAAATTTCGAATCAGATCAAATCTCCTTCAGATTATTTAATTTCTTCATAATCTAGTTTTAAAGATGACTATCAGAGCACTAAAACATCTCCATGATCCTTAGAATCTTAGTTTCTTTTCTTCTCTTGGCTTTTTTCCTTCTTTTGTGTGCTTACCTGTCGTCACAAAAACTTAGTGACTCATTCTGGTGGGTTAGATCTCACTGAGAGTGCCTGGCTCCTGGACTTTCCCTCAATTGCACAAAGACAAACCTCTACTTTATAGCATGTCTCTAAGCACTTGTTTAATTTCACACCATTGATTTGAGCCCCAGAGCTAAAAGACTCCACTCTTAGATCATACAGTAAAATATGCCTGCCCACAGCAAGACCAGTGTAAGCTTTGAAAAATTAAGTTGATGTTATACTGCCTCCAAATTTTGGCATAGGTGCACCTCTGTGGGTAGGTGAGAACTTTTAAAACCTCATTTTATGTTGTTGAAAGACAGGGTGCAACTACAGAAGCCAGAGAAGCTCCATGTTCTGGCCTATGCAGTATCTACACTGTAAACACAACAGTAGCTATAAAGACATTTGTGGCTGTAAAGTGGCATTGACAAGGCCTTGATGATGGCATATTCTCAGCGGGGGTCTAAATTCTCCTGAGGTGTAAGCAGTTTTAGTGTTACGTATAAGAAATGCATTTAATTAGAAGTATTATTTCATTTGATCCTTTTCAGACTCCCTTTTGACTCAGCAAGTGGAAACCAACATGCAGACATCTGTGCTGATTGTTTTGTCTTTCTCTGATTCTACTTCAAAATTCCCAGTTTATGCTCCTCCACCCTGTCTTTTTTTTTTTCACATTTCCTGACATTCAAACCTCAAGTCACACCCAAACCAAAAATAATCGTATTTTGAATGAGATCAAGCCACATGATCTCATTCTGAACGTGACCAAATGAGTCCAGCAGTTCCACTGGCCCTGCTGCTTACGAGCAGTCTCCATTTCCCAACGGCTCAGCTGAGTGGCTGAATGGCAGTGAACTCACACGCTCAAAGGACACTATTTGTCAATGCCTAAATCTTTGGCAAACATCTCACTGTGCTTCTCAAAATATTTCTGGAGATCTCCAGACTATTGGTTCATTTTTATGTATTTGGAAACATCTGTATTTATGAAGCTCTCATCACCTCCATCAGTATCTGTTCAACAAGCCACTGGTTAATACGTAATCAAAGCCCGGTAAGTTTGTTATACCTTATTCCAAGCAAGGCCACTACAGAGTCCATAATACATCAGACATTAATACTAGAGCAGATTACTTGGCAAGCTAAATTTGAACAGTACCAAATACATTTTAAGAAGACACAACATAATATCCTCACTAGGTTTTACCATTTAAATGCTTTCATAATCAATGGCTATATTTAAGGTGGAAACTTAGCAGTAAGAAAAACATCAATCTTCTTTTCATTCACAATATAAAACTCAGAAAGAGTTGAGGAAGAGATATCAACCATAACATTGCTTTCTTGTGTTTATGCTGTACAATGTAGTGCATTAGTGGTTACCAAGAATATGATGCAATGTCTGGTCCACTTTGGAGTTTTTTGATGCATTTCAGATTGTATGGTGAAGAGTTCACTGTCTGTCAAGAAACCCTCTTACATAAATTTTAAGGTACACCTCGCTCCACAGAAGCTTACCATAAAATATGGTAAGATTAAAGACATATTTTTTAAATGACGTTCTAGCTAAAAAGAATGACAAATTTCACAAGATTTATTGGCCTCACAGAGTTTTGTATTCTTAGGAGTCAGAGATTCTTGCCATTTTTGGAACTAGAGTAAGCTTAAAATTATGAAGATATTTCAGATTTTAGCTATGGTGTCTGATCAGCCACCTGCTTCTCAGACAACTATTTTTTTTATATGCCAGAAAAAATGTGTGCATTTTACTTGATTTTTAAAAGACATATGTCAGACACTATCCCATCTGCATGCCCATTGCCAAAGAAATCAATTGTCATCAGAAAAGCTTTCCTGAAGGGAAGAAGACAGACTTGTACCTATGCCAGGAGCATATTTGTTTGAAGTGAAAGCAGCTCCCATACTATGCTGGTGAACATTTAGAAAGGCAAGTTCTTACCTAGGGCTATTTGTCACCCTTCATTCAGGCTGAAGTTTCTGCTGAAGCCAAAGATGATTGGCTTCCTCATTTCATAACACGGAGGTTGAATAATCTGTCTTTAAGGGTATGTGTCATGCTTTCAGTTGGGATAGAGTTAACTTTCTTACTAGCAGCTGGTGTAATGCTGTGTTTTGAATTTGGAATGGGAAATAGTGTCGATAGCGCCCTGGTGGTTTCGGTTGCTGCTAAGCAGTCAAGGCCTTTTCTGCTCCTCACACCAACCCACCAGTGAGCAGTCTGGGAGCGCACAAGAAGTTGGGAGGGGACACAGTTGGGACAGCTGACCCCAAATGACCAAAGGGGTATTCGTACCATGTGATGTCATGCTCAGTATATACAGCTGGGGGAAGAAGAGGGAAGGAGGGAACATTTAGAGTTATGGCATTTGTCTTCCCAAATAACCGTTACGCTTGGTGGAGACCTGCTTTCCTGGAGATGGCTGAACACCTACCTGCCAATGGGATGCAGTGAATGAATTCTTTGTTTCGCTTTGCTTGCATGCACAGCTTTTGTCCTACCTGTTAAACTGTCTTTATCTCAACCCACAAGTTTTTCCTCACTTTTACTCTTCCAATTTTCTCCCCTATCCCAACTGGGGGAAGTGAGAGAGTGGCTGCGTGGACCTAGCTGCTGACTAGGGTTAAACCATGACAATATGGAAACCTCTTTTTATTCTATTTGGCAAAGATGGGTCTGTATTTTTATCCAAGTATAATTTTAGTCTACCTGTCCCTAAATTGTAGATTTTTTTTAGAATATCATTGTCTTTCTGTTACACTTCCAGCCTTTTTCAGTTCCGTGTTCCGCATTTATGCAATATCTCTTACTGCTGTGGGCCTGGACTTACATTTTTCTTTACATCCCTTCTCTTCTGACCGCATGTGAAGTAACAATAGTGCAGAAAAATTAACAAAGGATAACAGTATTCAAGAAGGATTCTTTTAACACTTATCTCTTATAAAGGATGATTTAGATATAGCAAAACACTTCAGGGATTGTGTTCTGATCTCAAACCAATGCTAACTTTTCCTCATCATTTTTAATGGAATGTCTCCTGCTTTACACACATGTAAATGAAAATGCAGTCAGACCCGATTTATTTCCTCTTATATTGAAAACACTGCCCAGATTGAGTGGGAACCACAGGTCATCACAGTTTACTATCAGCAATTAGGATGTGTGCTGAGCTTTTCTTTTATAATTAGATTAATTTGTGTGTTGTACTCTCATCACTCAGTATTTGATAAATAACCTTACATATCCGCGTAACATTAAATTGTACATTCATCTAGTGTATTTAATCAAATATATTAGACCTGTAGTTGAAACAAACATTTTTTTACTTTTGAACTACTGCATGATTCTGTTCTAGTATTAAGAGGACTGGTGTACAGTACAGCTCTAGTGTCTGATGTAAAATATATACCTTGGTGAGCTGACACTGGCTGAAGGCCTACCACCAAAAGAGTTTGATACCTCTATCTATCCAACACTTAGACCCACAATTTTAACTGTCTCTCCACAAATGTTTGGCCTATGAGACATTGCAAGTCTATGGGTATCTTAGTGTGCTTTCGAAAACCCTGCACAGATCTAGAATTCCACAAGTCCTGGGCAGCTATGCACAAAAATCCAAGTGAGATCAACGTAGTATTTCACCTTCAAGGCTTGCAGTCAAGATATTCTCAAAGAATACATACTCTTTAGACTCCACAAAAAATAAATGTCTGGGGTTTAGTGTTCAAGTTATAGAGTAAGTTAGTGGCAATGATCCTTCTCAGGATGTGAAAGACAAGTTCAGTGACCTCACTCACCTAGGGAGACTTCAAACTGCATTTCCTACCTTCTTAGTGAGTATGTAAGTGACCAAGAAACAAAATACTCTATGGCAAGACATTCTCAGCCCTCTTCTGTTCAGAGTCTTTAAATGTGCATGGAATAATAAAATATTCACTGTGCCAGAGCAGAGGAGTGATCATGGCTCTGTTAAACTAGTGTGTGCTTGGGGAAATTTACCTGACAAGGCAGACATCTGTATTTCAGTCCTTGTTTCAGTTTATATTCAAGTATTCTAAATTAAGATTTAGTTGAATGCAAGTCATTAGTTCAGTGGCTAATACTCAGATGAAACTCACGTATCTTAACCAACATGGTGTAGATTGGTGCTCACACTCTTGGTCAGTAAATATTTCGTCATTACAGTTTCAAGAAGAGGGATGGAGAGCATCCATTTCACATGCACTCTCTCGCCTCATGGTTTTAGCAGTTGTGTAGAATGTGACAGTGGCAGGTTCAGACAAAAGAAGGAATTTAATCTTGATCTTCTACAGCTCAGGTTGATGCTTTGATGACCAAATCATTACAATAGAAGAAAGAAATGAAAAGAAAGGAAACATTTCTGCATCCTTCTTTTGGTGGAAGAGCTGGAGAAGTGACTTCACTCCAAGATGGGTTCTCAGGTTATCATTTCCAACTGAAGACATACCCATCCAGGCCACTGTAAGGGCCTCCATCGGGCAAGGGTCTCAACACAGCTGGCAGAGCTACACTGACTCTCGGCCACGGCTAATTTAGTGCAGACACAGCACTGTGCTAATGTATCCCCACCATTTGTGTGCTCAGGTCACACTTGTGCTCTCAGTTGGGTGTGCTTGCACAGGGAGCCCCACTCTCCGTTTTAAGGGCCAGCACATGTGGGATGAGCTCAGAGGTTTCGGCACTCACTGGTCAGACTTACTTTTAGCTGTCTGCTTCTTCTAAAGCAGTTTTGAGGCAAAAAATAAGTCAGAGCTCTGGCTTTCATTGAATGACTGGGTCCATAAAGCACACCAAGTGTTGCTGCACTTCTTTATAGCTATCATCCACAACTTTTCACTTAGGGTTTTCTTGATACCACGGTATATTTTTGGGGTCTGATTTTCAGACTTTTGGGGTTTACAAGAATCCTACCCATGGCCAATACAAACATGAAAATCAATCTTTTTAGCATTCTTAAGCCTAACATAATTAAGCAAATTATTTCTAACACAGACTTGCTACAAAACTTTCTAAATCAACAATTTGTTTTACTAGAAGTGGTTAAAACAGTGAAGTATTTAGTTGCACTCAGCTAATAAAAATGTTTTATTTTAAGTTGATGTTTTTACAATGCTACCAGTTAGTTGCATTGTTTTCATTTGCAGTTTAGGTGTCCTCAGTATTCTGGCTCAATTACTCTCAACTCTTTGGTTCAACTACTGTTTTTCTCTTGATGGGAAGCTAATCTGGATAGTGTGGTTACTTGTCTGATGGCTTTTGATAGCTTCTCAAAAATATTGTGGATAGCTGCTAAGGCTGCTGATGGCTGGCAGGGTAAAAAGAAAATGCAAAACCAGTTACTATAGAACCTATGTAGGAATTTTATTTGACAACTTCTCTCAAATAATTCTCCTCTGGTACTTCCTGAGGAGTAGCTTTCCTAAAATATAACTTGACACTCTCTTATATACTCCAGACACATCCTTTTCATGGATACCTTATCCCTGAAAATTAGACATAATGAGGTCCTATTACCTTTGTCTAACCACTAAGGAATTATATTTCAGTATGAAATAAAGAAAGGGGGGAAAAAAGAAGAAGAAATATATGTTTCAATGAAATAACAAACAGTGGGGAGAATTCACACAGCCCAGTTGCAGGCATATGGCTGTTGTGCTTAAATAAGGACATTAGTTTCACTAAACTTCCTGGATAGTCACTACAGTTAACTAAAGTGGTCTGCAACACTCGCTAGATAAAACTGTGTCTCTGTTGACTACAGAAAGACTGAGGAAATGAGACTTCTAACCTGGATGCAAATATTTTTAGTTATGTTAATTACTGTCAATAGAGTCTATAAAGATGAAAACATTCATCTGAGAATAGATTGAAGCAATTTTACCTACTTTGGTGGAAGTCATTTATTCCAGCTGTGAAGAGCGAATTGAAGCTGTGGTATGAGCAAAGACGAATAATTTTGTAAATTTATGGGCATGTTCAGTCCCCTTTCAAAACAAGATTTACAAAATACCTGCGTTCTTACAAAGGTACGTGTATTAATTGTAGTTATTCGAGGCACCTTGACAGATTTTTCATTTATTCTCAATACCTTGGGCAAAGAATTCTTATTAAATGTGGCAAAAAGCAAAGCCTACAGATAGAGGACTTAATGAGACTAGGACAAACAGCACTGCAAAACATAATATTCAAGTGTGTGTGTGTATTTGTGGGTGCACATATATCGCTACATGTTTATTCAAAATGCAAGATATGCTGACCCGTCAAAGTTTTAAAAAAGTCCCCATGGAGGGCTGAATCTCATTTGTTATGTCATATGCAGACTCAAAGCCTCTTTTTCAAAAGTATTGTCTTCTTCCAGAATGTCAGTGTTCTGCCTAGTTATAAAAGTTCGCCTTCTGTCCAAGGAATGTCTACTCAGCTTAATCATGCTTGAGTCTCTTGGAAAATAAACCAGAAAACTGCACATTAACATCTAAGCTTTTTGTTCTGTTGTTTCTTCTTCTGCTTCTTTTCTTTCCCACAAAGTACTTTCTCTGGTTTTGATGAAGACGGCAGCATACACCAGAAATATTCAACTAGAATTGCTAGTACTCTCACTTTGTTATTTTCCTAGCAAGTAAGTATCATGTTCCTAACAGGCAATAATTCTGTTCATCTGTGGCACTTCTAAGATGATTTGTGAAATTGCTGTTTTGGAGGAATTTTTAAAAGAAATTTGGAAATCTTCAGACAAAAGACAGTATTACCTCTGCTATCTGGATCCTGTCCCAACAGAGAAGGAATGACAGTTAACTTAAAGTTCTTCAGTGATAGTTCCCAGCCTTAAGTTTTAGTAAGCTATGTATTTTCCTGTTCTCTGATCCTCAAACAGGGAAGTGATGTCTTTCATCATAGCAACACCTTTTTACTATGTTCTCTTTTAATCCTGAATTACTCTTCGGTTCTGTTGCTTCACACTAAATCCTATCGTGAACTAGCCAGTTTTCTCTTAAATTCTGTTCAATGCATGCAAGCAAGTTATCAATTCTACGTCTTATACAGTGTAGCAATTCCACACCCAATCAGTACGGTCTTGAGTTATATTCCAGGGGTGGGGAAGAGGTCAAAAGATCACACACTCTTAGTGTGGCAACATCAGATTGCCAAAATTATTGTAAGTATTAGGAATTACCCTGTCAGGAAGTGAAAGGTGTCTTTAAGACATTTTGACATCTATAATGAATGCATACATATAAATGATCTAGAGGTGACTTAGGACACCTTATGTGACTTGCAAAAGGTTGAAAACCAAGTCATTGAAAGAGTAGGAAACTAAATACAACCCCAGAGTCCAAAGCAGCTAACCTAATTAACAGATTATCTGTTCTCTTTGATGTTTGTCATCTGTTTTGGGAGGCATTAAGACAGATTGAACCTCTGCTCTGTAATTGCTGCATGAAAACGATACCAAGAGTTTAGCAGGCCCCCTACACCAGCTTGCATAGCAGCAAGGCTTGGGCCTTAGTTATTTAGTTAAAATTTACATTTCCCATACCAATGCATGTTCTTCAGACTTCAAACTAGAGAGTTCCAAGATCTGGGTGGGCCACCATGCTTGCTAGAACATCCCCATTGTGTTTGAGACTGGATTTCATTTAAGTTCTGTCTCTTCTGTCTTGCAAAGGATAATACATGTGGACATCTTATGTGAGATGAAAAAAGAGCATCCTACGAATTGGCTGGGAGAAAACTGTTCAAGACCAAAGCCAGGCTAATCCTATTCAGGATTGCTTTCCTCACTTCTAGGACAATCTCAAGATCTGCCCATAAGAAAAGGATAATTTGGTTTTATGCCATCTTTGTGCTATCCTGTAATCAGATCTGCAAGGATATGCTGGAGGTGGCTTCATCTGGTTTAGTTAAATCTGCATCCCATAAGCTCTGCTCCCTGCCACTGGTCCTTCCTTCTTTGAAAGCCATTCATGTAAGCTCAACTCAAAGGTTTCTCCTCCCTTCACCAGCCTAGTCAACAGACTCTGAAAGTCCCTGCTCTTACCTTATGTGAGAAGACAACCCTTAATAGGTCCTTGTCTGTATCTCTATACTTCCTCAACCATAAGAACCTGTCCACGTTGCTTTTATAGCCTGGTTCAGTCTGATAGTAGAAACTCCAAATCATGCCGCATGGACACAGGTAAAACATTTTGCAGCAGATGAATGGCTGTGAACACAAGCATCATTTCAGACTCATGTCAAAGACTGCTGTCAGCTTGGAGATGATACCCAGACTTTCAAACTTACTAAGCAAGCAAAAAAATATACAAAGACTGCCAATATCACTTCCCAATGTGCTGTCTGCTACAGGCATGGGTGGTAGCTTGTCTGGTGGCTTGCTAACTACCCTAGACTGAAGGCAGAGCTTAGGATGTGCAGTCTGAAGCAACCATGGGCCTCTTATAATTTTACTCAGATATCTATAGCTTCAAAAGACCATTACAGCAGCCAGGAATACCTACATTTTGGTGTTCTGGCCAGGACCTTTTGAAATACAAAAAAAATGTGTAACCCTTCTGCTGAGTGGTACCTCCAGCCATTTCAAAATGCCAGAAGTCACACAAAAGGGCCATGTGACAGCCTAGGGCTGTCACAATCAGTGACAACAATGTCAAAAATAGTGTCTGGGACTAAAGTGAAGCCACAGGAAGATGAATGCCGAGGAAACCAGGGATCAGTAGTCTAAAATTTTGAAGAATACTACCTTAAATACGGTTAGCGCCCCTGTTGTTTTTTCTTTTTTTTCCTAAAATCCATTGGAAGGTGGGCAGTTTCACTTAAACCTGAGCACAGCTGCCTCATGATTAAGCAAGACACTACAGTGATTCAGCTCACAGCCAGGAAGGGCACACAAGCACTAAATGTATACATAAATCTTGAATAGAACTGGTTGCAATTCCAAGTCTTAAAGGCCTTTCATTTTTTCTTTCTGCCAGAAACCTCTCCTTCACATAGATTTACACTATCTGTATGTTGCCACACAGCTCATTATTAAACCTTTTCACCTATCTGATACCGATGCCATCACCAAAGACCTTATTCACCAGCTCCCTGAGAGGCATTTTGTCAAATGTTTTGCTAAAGTCTGAATAAATGATGTCAAGTCTGTCCACTTCCGTTATCAGCCAAGTCACAGATTACCTCTCCAAAAGAAAAAAAATTATCTGAAACATCTAGCAAGATGTATGTTTATTTAGTGTTTGCTCAATATCTCTTTTCCATCTGAATGCTTAGACCATTTCTTCTTTGACCTGACTCATTACAGCGGGATGTTCTTCTCCTCCTGAGTATTCAGAGGCAGCTACAGTAGCCTCTGAGAAAGTTCCTGAAGGAAAAGGGAGAAATTAGGCAATAAGAGACAGAGCAAACACTGTTCAAGGCCTCAGAGATAAGACGATAATATCTAATTTTGCCACCAGCCAACCCTGGGATCTTGGACAGGACAACTTGTAGGATTGCAATTTTCCTCTCTATCTTCTGTTGTTTTTAATGTTTTTCTCTCTGGAGCATGGATCATCTTTTATTAGGCATTTGCAAAGTACTTTGCAGAACAAAATCTAAGTACAACTTGATATCACTGAGTTATATATAACCTGCTACACAAAATTAATGATAATAAAACTTAGATGGACACAGGGGTATAATAAGGTGTAGTATGAAGTGTAGGTTAAACCATAGAAGAAGATGAAAGGAGAAAGTAAGCACTCTGAGTGGTAAAGTTTGGAAGCTCAAGGTCTACAATTCATACCCTTTTGTACAGACGTAAGGCCATAAAATTTTGTCCCCATCGTTCAAAGCTAAGGAGCAGATCAAGGAAAAGATTTTTTGTAAGGATTTTCTTGGAATTTTCTTTACAAACACAGGCTCAAGCAAACAATCATCGCCCCAGCAGAGGGGGAATCAGACCCAAATCTCTGTGAAAGAGCCTCCGATTTATTTATTTTTTATTATTTTTCTTCCTGAATGACTCCAATACATCTGTAAAGATTGACTTAAACCCTCTGTTTTCCTTTATGACCATGCACGCTATTCTCTTCTGGTGTGTTCTGCTTTCAAACCATTTAAGTTCACACAGAAGAATTCTTTTTATTTTTATGGAGTAATTTGCTACGCAGAGACTGGTCTTTTCATTTTCAGATTTCTAATGTTTTCAAGTATCTAAAACAGGAGGGGTTTTTTTTCCACTTTATGGAAAAAAGCCACGCTGGCAGATTTCAGGACTTAATTTCTTTATAACAATAGATTTAATACAAAACACATTTTTATTGTAATAAAAAAATAAATAAAGGAAGCAATATGCATTTGAAAATTCTGCCAAACAAGGCAATGTTTGTTTATTCTTAACAGGAACATCTAATATATTTTTATGTTGGTATAGACATTTTATACGTATTGCATGTAGATATATGTGTGAGTATATACACAATGACTGCAATTTAGTTTGATCTAACTATAAAGGCCTCTGTATCTAGCCCATCACACTAGAAATAAGATTTATGTTGAGGAGCTCTGTATGTTATTATTCGTTTTTTGTTGTTCTTTGACTAATCATTGTGATAATTTTTTTTTTCTTGGTACTGAAAGTTGTCTTTTTTTTCCCCAGACCATTCGTCCTACCTTGTTGAATAACATTGGTGCTCTTTCTGTGGTCCAAATACAATAGAAAGGGTTAGTGTCTTCCTCAAAGACCAAACAATTCAATTTTTCTGAATAACCATTAATATGCAGTCATTAATTTTGTTGGAAACTAGCCTCTCATTGACTTTCATAAAAGTTAGCCTTAAGAGAACAAGAGACTTGAGGAATCTTTAGACTCAAGTTTCTTCAATGCTAGGCTTCCTTGCCAATGGGGTTGCACAAATATTTTGAGCTTATCCAAATCTTAGTGAAACGTACACATTGAGTTCACAGTTCCTGGGCTCAACACCTTTAGTGACCATATACCAGGCAGTAACTATATTGCTGAAGGTAATAGATATTTCTTTGAAATTGTGTACCACTTATTTTAGTAATGTGACAGAAATCTAATTAATTTGACAGATTAGTAAAAGTTACAAATCTGCAGGAATTAATAGATCTTATTAGACCCAAAGGCTTAATGCAGTGGAAATAGAATGGAAAAATCACCACTGAATCAAATCCAACATTGCTCATTAGTGGTAGAATTTTGTTGTCATCTGACCTGGAGGTACTTGAAACAGGTAAACAGTTTTTCCAGTTGCCTGATAGACAAAAGATATTGGATCTTTTCAGTATCAAGAATGGCATCTATCAGAACATAAAAGTTATCAGAAGGGATCGCCAAAAGCAAGAGCAAGTGATAGCACCTCCTTAACTACAAAAATGTCTTCTGACTCCTTAGCCTACCCAGCAGAGAAAAAAGTGAAAAGGTGTCTCTGCCCGCATGGTCACCTTGTTAGCCCTTGAAGGAATGGGGACAAAAAGGACCACCTGTCTTGTAGTGTCCACCTAATGGCTATTGTAAATAAGTCCTTTAAGGGGATTATTAGCTCCACTTTAAAAGCTGGTAGATGTGAGTTCATGTTATTTTTATTGGAAGCGTATTTAAAAAGTTGATTGCTGCTATTGCTAGAAACTTTCTAACTTCTAGATTAAATTTTCTGGTGACCTAGCCTCATGTATAAGCAGCATAAATAAATGTATAGAAACATTACAATATAATATAAATCCATATGAACCCTACAGAGCAATTGCCTTGCCTCTAAGATAATACTGCAGTAAATTCAGTAACTTTTCATCTTATTGAAAAGGAATACATTGCAGCGGGAGGTAAACTGGGTGGAAAATAACTTTCCTGTTCCAGGAAAGTTTTTGAAATTGCAAAATTCACATTCTACACTGAGCCAAACCCAAGACCTTTCAATTTTTTTGTATTTTTTCCATGGGAAAATAAGAAAGCATGATCGGAATAGCTGCAAGTCCAGTAATTTAGGACCTTCCTTTGGGACGTGGGAATCACAGGTCCAAGTCTATGCTGTGAAGTAATCTAAACAGGGACTTGAATTTCATTCTCCCACATCCTGGGAGATGTACATAACAGTCAGGTTACTAGTGGTTCTGGCTCAATCTCTTTTTGATCAAAAATTCCACAATAGACTCCAAAAAACCTTTCCTGTCTAAATGGCCTGTACTTTCCACAGAAAGGCTGGATATTGATGGACCGACATACTTCGCTGAAAAAAATTCAGTCTAACTGAAGATAACAGCTCTTAGATGTAATGAAAAATTGTGTTCCTTACCACACTCAGTCCTTAGTGTTTTGGTGGCCCACTGTGCCAGAATAGCAGGGTTAGTCTTTGTGTTCTGATCATTTTACCAATTTGGGTAATTATTTTCCCCCCATCTAAGTTTAATCTTACATTTCAATTGGATACAGGATTATTCTTCATTTCATGACTTAAACTATAATGTACTGTTGTTTTGTACTGTTAAACAGCTGCTTAGCTCTGTGAAAATAAGAACCATGTGTTCCACCCCAGAGGTGGCTGGCATTTCAGTGGTAAATGAATTCATCCTTGCTTTTTAAACTGTTTTTTGGATTCAAGTGTTATGTAGATATAAGATATTTATTGTTTCAGTTTTATTAAGCCTTGCTCCCAGCTAAGAGGACTAGAGCCAGAATCTGGAGAAAGGACCACCCCTTATGATCAATAATAGGTCAACATAGGATTCAAAGAATTCCTCCATGGTAGGTAACTAAAAACATATTAGGCAAAAAAAGTATCTTCAGAGAGCCAAGCCTACAAGTTAAGGAAGAGTGTGACAAATTTCTGTTTCTAGAAAACATGGTATCATTAATCATAAAAAGATAACCTCAAGATCTTTGATTCAAGAACTCGTAACTTGCAAGTCACCCAGACTCAAAGTGTAAAAGGCAGCAGTCGTATTGATAGCATTAGTCTTGTTCTTCTCCAACATGAAAACATTTATAATTACTCCATGTAGTATTCCTCTGAAAAAAAAAATCTGTCCTTCTCTTGCAAAAGACCTCCATAGAAATCTGCTGAATCTCCATAGGAAGTCATCCTCAGGAACAGACCTTGGAGCTTATGAATTCTTTGTCTCAGAAGTGTTACGAATAGACTACTTTCCAGTGTTCCAGTTGCATCGAGTTAAGTTAGTGCCATTCGTAAACCAGACGCCTTCAAAATTACAGAAATTTTCACTTACTGCACTGAAAGCTGAATTAAATCTGTAGGCTGTGGCTAGACCTACTCAGAATAAATCCGTATCATTGAGAACCTGTGGGAACACATCCCTCCAGACCATGCACCTGAGTTTCTGTTGCCGGAGAGGCAACAGAAAGAGCATAATACAGTTGGGCCTTGCCATAATACAGAGGTGAAACATGACAACAACACACATTTGTATTTAAGAGCTGCAAAGCTCTGGTCAAAAGGTCTTGACTCCATAACGTAAAGTGCTAATAGCAGTTTTCAAGTATGTTTTGGCCCACGCACAAACAGACCTCTCATCAACAACCAGGATCATACCAAGAACTCTTCTGCAGATGCAGAAGTGCTGGGAAGCTTCATCCTCTGCTGGAGTGAGGGACTGTTCAAAACAGCAAATGCCATGGCAAAGAGATGCTTCTTGTGCCAGAAGCTCTGGATGGCTGCAAGGGCAGCAATGAGTATTCAGGCCTACCAACTGCGACCAGTCACGGCAAAAAGGCAGAATATGGTTTGGTGAAGGAATTGTGTACGAGTCTAAGAGGAAGAAGAGAAACAGAGTAAAGAAACTGCCCGCTTTTTTTTCCTAGGCAATTAGACAAAATTAGAATTTATGCATTTTTTTAAAAAGTAGAGATAAAAACAAGTATATATATGACTCTTCTCATCAATGACTACTCCTAAAAGGTGGATGTTTCTAAATCTTCAAGTTCTACTTGACTGACTACACTACAGATGAAGTAAAAATCTTTTTTATTTATAAGATACATCTAATGCAGTACATTAGTCAGTTCAGTGGAAAATTCACACAAGGCTGATGAAAAACACCATCACTTTTCTTCCTCTTAGCAAAGTAAGTTATCATCATACCCATTATTTTCTGGAAGACTCCAGTCATACACCAGTGAAATCCCACAGACTTACTTTACAGTAACTTAAGCTGATTTACTTCCATATGTATCTTAACTTCAAAGAATTATTGTTAAATTTAAGATTATCTATATTTTCAATCTGTCATTTCCTTGGACAAATTAGAAAGAAGCACCTGTATTTCTGGCAATTTCATGATATATGAACAACTCATAGATCATTCACTCTGAAAGACCCTCTAACACATCCAGATGTGAACAGAATCAAAGTTATATCCTATCTTGGTAATCCTCAAGCTGTGTTCAGTGGTTCACATATGGTTCATGAGGCCACAGTAAATCCTAAGCAGTTGACCTGCAAAATTATGTTAAAAAATATTTTCTATTTTCAATTGACAATAGAGTACACAAAATACCTGCAAAGGACAGTTTACCAAAAGTGTTCCAGCCCACTGATCTATTTGTTAAAAGACAAAAGGCCAAACTTGCAGTTTTGCATGTCAATCTGTGTACATCTAGAAATGTGTGTCTAATAATCACAGACATTTATAAGCTGTATGTGTGTATAAAGGCTGATTCCATTTACAGTTGTGCAGTGTCATTAATTCAAATGGATTTTTATAGCTTTAGCTGGGGTCAGAATCTGTCCTAGATAATATTATTGAAATGTTTGGAAACATCTTCACATACTGTTTATTTTTATTTTACAAAGAACAATGTGGTTCTCTGTTCCAGCTTCAAATCAAAAGTAGTAGGGTGCAACTTTACTGACATCAATGGAATCGCAATTGCTTACAGCAGGTCTGAATTTATCCCTGTACATCTATATTCATTTAGCCTTTCTCCCCTGGGGAGAGGAAGAGGGAGCTAAAATGTGACAGATATTTGTCATATTGCCTAATGCACTACTGGAAGAAGATCAGATGCTATGCTGATGAATATGGTATAAATGAACCTTTAAAGAAACTGAAATGTTCACCAACAAACATGAAGGGACATTCAAGGCCTCCTCAGACTACTTTTCCTTCTTTACTGAAGGACTGCCACCTTCAAAGCCATCAAGAAGGGCATGGCGTTTGATAACCAGACACCTGCTCTATGTTATCCTCCATGATCTACACAAAGTCAGCCACGCAGATTACCATGAATGGAGATTTGTATTCCAGAGTGAGTAGTAATTAGTTCTTTTTACATGTAGTGTCTTTTTTAAGAGAACTCAGTAGATGTCTTGTTAATTTGCTCGTTACGAGGTGGATGAAAATGTTCATCTCATCTGTGAATACCAATTATTTTTCATCTTAAATGAGGTAATGTCAGTAAGACAGACACTCATCTTTATTTATATTTGCTTTGGTAGCAAGTTAGGCATATATGACGCAACATTTCCAAATGCATGTATAAAGTGGGTGCTACTTTTTTTCTACTTTTACAAATCAGTGATTATTTTTCTGTTTAGAAAAAAATGCTGGGAAACAAATTATGTAAGAAAGTGAAAGAGAAATGAAACACAAAAGATTGGAGGTTCTTTCTGATCTAATGTCATTTACAATCAGGGAAGAGCTATTGTGAACTGTGGACTACCTCAGTGCCTACTGCAGCTAGGAAAACTAGTTAAACTATTGATAACAGCTGAAGTAAATTACTTGCTCTGTTCCCTTCTATTCTGACTTTATTCTCATTCTCTCATTATTTTGGCAAATAGATCTCCTGTCTGTAAAAGTGAACAAAAGTATGGTACTGCCTCATTGTGATCTCAGAGGATGTGAGGTGACCTTAAGCTTCCTGCTTAATCTCAGCGTTTAACAGCACACAACGGAAAAAAGGAGACCAGTCAGATTACACTTATTATTTATAATTGTAGTCCAACAATTTTGATTGTGGGAATTAAATCACACAAATTGAGATAAGTTGAAGCCAGCTCCTCACTTCTAAACAATATTAAATTTGAGAAGAAATTCCAATATCTGAGAGGTATTTCATTTACACAATCTCACCACCACAACCAAGACATTTCAAAATATAACAACATTTTCATCTGACAGAAATAAACCCAAAAGCCATTTATTTGAATTTAATAGTTGTTCCTATGCAAGTGTAAGTCCAACACCTTTGTCTGATACGATTCACAGGTATTTAAAGGGTTTGATTTTATCAAAATCCCTTTGTCTTTACAATACCCCTTGTTTTCTGTCTTCTTCCATCCCACCCCAAAAATAAACAAACAGAAAACTTAAGGCTTATGAAATTTTCCATTAACGCATCTTCCCAGCATGGTGTTCCACATGGCCTACTGTTATTAATTGTCTCCATGTGAGTAGACACAATCATTAGAATAACACGGTAGTCATAAGGTGGCTTTTATTCTTGTGATTCGTTGAAAATTTGCATGACTGTATATCAGTGTTAGGTGACTGACTAACATGTCAAAAGAAAGAATGTAGCTGAGCAGGCAAAGGTCAGACTCTTCTGTGATTAGACAGAACATTTCAATGATTCTACAGTGTTTATCAAACAAATGGATTTTCTTCAATGTTTCATCAACCTTCTGCTTAATTTTAAACCCAGAGGTTTTGTAAAAACAAAAGTGGCTCAAAATGCCTTATTGGAGGGGAGCAAATACCCAGCTACATTTGACCAAAATTTCAGTATGAATTTAAGTAAATCAAATGCAGATACACAGCTAGAAGTCCATCTGAGTTGGGTTCAGTGCATCCCAACGTTTGCTGTTAGTGGTCATGCAGATGTAAATGGACTTAAGTACAAAGATGGTAGCACCACATTCCCTTAATTGCCTTCCTGTGGCAGAAGTTCAATACTCGTTTAAAGAGATGATTATTTTTGACCAAGACACCAATCTCACTTTAATACCCAGGCCTCCCCTGAAAATCTTCCTGTCCAAAATTGATCTGTCCAGATAATGCTTATGAACTCTAGCAAGACCACACTGTAATTAAAAATGCAGAAAACTGATTAAGTTCAAATGAAAGGTCTGAAATATTTGAGAGAAGTAGAGAAGATTCAGTATTCTGTTCAACTGACTGATCTGCAAGCTCTTCTCCCTTCCCTCAATATTATTTGTATTAGCTCTGTCAAATAAGTTTTAAAAGATAACAAACTAGAAAAAAAGTTATCACTCAGCGTTGCGAAGCAGAAAGATGACAAATTAGGAGTTTTTATACAGGTTGTGTCAACTCTCAGTGAATATGTGTCCACCAATATTTAACCTCAGATCTAAAGTAAACATGAAGGCATTGAAACCTAAGAAACTGGTGATCTACCTCGTGCTAGAACACAGATTTGCCAATATTCTTGGGTGTGAACATGATCTTTAGACTAGAAAATTCCCATGTCTTTATTCAGGAGACAAATTGTAGGTTGACTTTAATCTTCTTTCATGTCCTGTCTTGGGCAGACACTCACCAGAGACATGAACACAATAAATAAAAGGAAGGGTATCAACAGGGAGATTACAGACTGTATAAAGCCATTTGTGGTTATCCCAAGTTAGTAAGTGAATTTAAGAGAAGAATTGTCTTTTCCTGACTTATATAGCTGGTAGCTTTCTTGGAAACTAGAATTTGGGTTAGGTGGAGACTTCTTTTGCCTTGCATAGCAGGTCTGTCTTGTTTCTTCCCATTAGTCAATTTGCTCTTTGGAAGGATCTAATGTTTTACAGTTGTGTCTTTGAAATGTGTTTTGAATAAAGCTCCAGCCAAGAATGTTGTGTATGTCATTTGTGGGGAAAAGCTAAAGACTGCAGGAGCCTGCCATGGTTATGTAACTTGCTTATTTTTATATCTGTTAACTACTGCTTTTGTTAATAAAGTTTGTAACAAAAAGTTTTATAGATTTATAAAAAACTAATAATTTTAAAAACAGTCACATATTTTGGCATTTTATATGAAGGTTCAATTGTACAAATTTTGCAAATAAAAAACAAAATCCCGGGTGATTAACAAAATATGTGTTTATTTAAACATACAAATAAATACATTTTAAGGGGTTTTTACTTAGAAAAATCTGAATTCAATATTTGTCTTGCAAGACTTAGAAATCTGAGCCATGCCTTTGGAACTCTTAATGCACAGCAAAACAAAGAGAATGGAGTTTCCAAAACTGGAAGGCATATAGGATGACACTTGAGACAATAGGGATATTTCCCAGAAGAAACATGAAAAGGTATAAACCAAGCTAAGACAGACTGTACCCTTTTTGCTCCATGGCATTAATCTCGTAGTGTAATCTGTGAAAATCTAAAGATAGATCAGAAATGATAAATCTAGTCAATATGTCCCACACGGTATTTGAATTGACAGAGCAATGTGACTGTATTAAGAAAACATAAAGCCTCATCCACTCAACATGAAGCAAACATTTATGTTATCGCTAACTCTACAAGTCTAAATAAAATCAAGGAATTTGCAGATACCAATGAACTCATTTTCATTCTTAAAATGTGAGAGCCATGACTTAAAATACTGGTTTTTGGAACACGTTTCTTTATCTCAGCACATTAAGACTCTTAGAGCTGCTCCACACCTACTCTGAAAAGGAACATGCACAGCCCTGATATAAAAAAATGCAGGCTAAAATAAGAACAACAGCAAAACCAGTGTGCCTAAAAGCCAATGTTGTCATTATCACAAGCCCACAAGGTTTTCAGTATGTCACTACTTAAATCAGAGGCAACCAGGCTTGGTTTATTGGCAGGACACTGTGCTGAAATCTAAAGAACAATATCTAATTTAGAGAAAATGGAGTACCTCTCAGTTGTCATAATTTTGCATATGACTAACTTGTCCCAGTGTGTAATACTCAGCATGACACAAAAGCCAGCCTCTTTGCATCAGGGCTGGAGCACTCTATAGTCAAGAATCTATCATGCTCTAGCTTACGAATCACGGTTATGTAATGGAGGATTATGGACTTTTTTCAATGGTTAGGTTTTCAATAGCCATATAGGTACATTCAAACCACCCTGAATTCATAGATAATGTATTAATTTCTTAAAGCACTTTAAATTTTAAGCCATAACTCAGGTTTTGTTTTTAAAAATATGTCTGGATTTCTATGAAATAGTTAAAAACTGATAAAAAATTTAGACAAGAAGTTACAGATTTTATTCAGATTTGCAGTAGCTGTGTGGAAATTCTTTCTAATATAACTTTAGACAAAACAAAAAAAAAAAAAAAAAAAACCCAAACCTTTAAAAAAGTTTCTGTAAATAGCAAACATATGATTTGCTTGACTCATTTCTATTTTAAGCACTAAAGTATACATTACCCATTTCAAACAAAAGCAGACTACTCTAGAAACTGGGTTTCACAGGCATCTTCAACCTTCCAAAGACTAATCACAAGTAACCTCAATGTACTCACAGTAGAAAAACAAGCAAAATAAAACACCACCAACAACAAAGTCCCAAGTTACTTGAATAACATTAAAATTATCACACAGTTAATAATAGGGAATTATTTATTAAGTATGACAAATCATTCTTTATTGAGGTAACCTCAACTAAAACCCATCTAAATGCCTCTGCTTTTCCTCAGCATTCAGATAAGGGGTTGGATTCAAACTCTGTGGGAAGGAAGAGAGGCAGGTTTGTCCCAGGGACAATAAAAAGCTGAGGATGAATCTTAGACAGGCAAATCCATGGACTATTTCTTTTGTCTTTATTTGTATTACCTTTCCATTTTCCTTTCTACTTTGCAAATGATGCCAGTGTTCTTATCGTATTAATTACCGCCTCCCGTCTTTCACCTCCACCCTGTACTGTTAATCCTTTTCTCCCCGAATCTGACTTTCTTCAATTCCTTCACCAAAACCCATTTCAGTTGAAACATCAGAAGATCCCTCCCAGTGATAATGTTTTATTTACCAAGAAGTGTCGACACATGTACATGATTAGAATGAGTCATCATATATCAGATACTTGACAGCCCCTCTAAAGTTTTCCCATACCCCATCTGTCTAATCCCTTGTCCCATCCGATCATCATATCTGTCTAATAGTAGATTGCAAAATCTTCTGGTCAGGTATCTTGCCCCTTTATCCATTTCTGTACAGAGTTAAGCACACTTACCAACAATACTCATTGAATAATGAGACTTCCTAAGCTTGTTTGTCCAGTCATTGTACTGGAATGCAGTACAAGCTTCTTAACACCGAGATTGAATAATAATCAATGTATATCATCATGTAAACAACACAATCAATACATAATTCTACAGCTCTGAGAATTTGCATGAACTCTTAGCTTCATATATAAAATCTTTTGATAACTTCACTACAGTTTCAAGTAATATAAATTACATAAACTGCCCTAATGACTCACTTCAAGGTATGATAGAGGATGCTGTTCTATAAGTAGCTTG
Organism: Burhinus bistriatus; assembly: GCA_013397275.1. Taxonomy (NCBI): domain Eukaryota; kingdom Metazoa; phylum Chordata; class Aves; order Charadriiformes; family Burhinidae; genus Burhinus; species Burhinus bistriatus. The sequence goes on from VYXH01007960.1 coordinate 249,444, forward strand.
CAAGAGAAATATCTGCTCTGATAAGCTTGTAATATATCTTGGATTTAACACAGAAAGGAAAAACAAAGTGAAGCCATATTAGAGGCCAATGGCTTTGATTATAAAACGTACCTTGAATTAGGGGGATGGCTTGTTTATTGCCTTAAAAATAATAAGTAATGATAGTATATAAAGAATGCACCTAGCCAACATCAACACAGAGAATAGGAGAGGTTAGATATGAATGAATACGAGTGGATGTTTTTGAAATATTAAAGGAGATGTTTCTGAAATGCAGTTTATGACCTACCTAGACAAATCCTTTCTGTCTGCCTTCCTTCAAACAGTTCCTACCTCATACTCACCTATCTGTGACTAATTTAGATGGTGGATTCCTTAGAAAACAGACCACGCTAAATAAATGGTAAATAATAATTATACACACACATAGAAACAGAATAAACCTTCACTGGAGAGAATTAGATGTTTGAGGATGCCACTAGCGCAGCCCCAGGGTAACTTTTCCAGCAATATGCAATATTTATCATGTTTTCAATCATAAAAGTGATATTTGTGTAATATCATCAAGCTTATCTTATTCAAGCTAAACCAGTTATCCACAGTATATGGGTTCATCCTGGCTCCTAGGCCTAATTATCGCATCACATATGTAAATCATGCCTGACTTAATACTGCAGCTGTACATCAAAAAGGGAAAATATACAGTAACGTGTTCCCTTGGGATAATATTTATGAACTGAAGTTCTGCCTAATTAACCTGATGTCTGAAAGGTTAAAAGGGGGGTGGTGTGATTATTCTCACTATAACTTTAAGGGTGTTTATTTACAGTGTACTGAAATAGTTATTGTGTATAGGTGTCATTGCCCTCTACTGGATCAAATCAAAACAGCTCAGTTGTTTATCTCATGGTGTTGATAGAACTATTTGTAGAAATTTTCCTCAATTTAAACAAATTAAGTATCAAGTTCACGTTGTTAGACAAACATATGAATTTTATTCTTGCAACAAATCCTAATGGCTCAAGCGGACTTAGAGAAGCACAAAACCCAGAAAGAATATAGCTGGAAAAAGCTTGAATGACCATACAATTCAATCTCCATGACTATCCTTGATGTGTATAGTAACACCTATTCCTTTTTTGCTCTCACTTGACTTAAATACAAGATGCACTCTTCTGCAAGTTTGGTGTTATGTTTCATCATCGGCCACTCTCTTTATGTTATCGTTGTTTCGATCTTCAAGCCACTGAATGCTTATGCCTTGTGCATAGATTCTCAAGAGATTGCCCCGCTATTTCCATTCTTGTCTCTCCAGCAACATTTCTGATTTCTGCTCTTCTTCAGATTCCATCCACACGACTAGATCAATAATGTTGTTGCTGCTTGGGTATTAATTTGCCTTTGGACTTTTGCCCTGTGGGCTTCTGAAACAAGTTTAAAGCTCTTTTTACTATGTTAATGAGTTTGTGCCCCAAAATGACCTCCTTGTATGAGGGGCACCATCTATCTTCCATTCTTTTGACATTAAACACTTTAGAAGAGAAGGAAGCTGAAAACTTTACAGGCAACATCTTCAGTTACAATCACATTCCACAGGTTTAAAGCCAGTAGGTTTTGGGCAGATGGTAAGAAAAACTCACTCTCGCCTCTTACTCTGGTTTGTTAAAGGAAACATGAGGTTTATTTAATTTGTATAACTGTTCATTTGGCCAGGTCATAACAATTATAAATTTTTTTAAAAACCTAAAATTTTATTAGGCATGGAACAGGTATAGCCACTTCTTTAACCACCACTTTTCCTTAGAATTTCGAAAAGAGGGAAGTCATGTAGGATGTGAGCCTTTCCTTGAGAACCCTTTAAGGTTACAAGAGTACTTTAGAGCTCATATATGCAAACAGTCAGGTAATAACTTAAATACCAGTAGATAGCACTCAAAAGTACATAGCATAGTTCCTAATTTTTGTAGGACGGTTGTACACTGAAAATGTTTTTTTCTGACTGTTCTTTGTATCAATGTCTATTCGTGTACTGCAGAAGCATAGCCCTATTCCAGGTCTTTCCTCCTTTTTCCGAATAGGGAAAGTTTATAGACAAATGTGAAGGGCAATCCTGTGTATACTGGTGGCCAGATCCATCAGAATTCTGTGGAAATAATATGTGTAAGTTTTTGCACTGAACTGGAAAACCTCTTTGTTTTCTGCATCTGACCTTGATTTCCAGCTTCTGATTGACCTCTTCAAAATTGACTCAACTGTTTAGTCATACAGTTACAATGAATTTAAAGGAGGAATTGTACCTGTATCACTTCCACTATTTTAACGTTTATCTGTTGCTGAGTATGATTAAAAGGAACCTTTATCTTCTCAGAAAGTGTAGGGGTGACAATGAGAAAATCTTCACTACTTTTCACCCACTTCAGCTCGCCTAGAAACTCTTGTAATTAATTCAGGTATGGCAATACCTACTTAGCAGATCTCTCCAAGGGGTGACTTCATAATAAAATTTTTAATATGAAATATTCTCAAAAAAAAATCAAGCCTCCTTTTTCAGGGAGGAATTTGAGTTTGAACAGCAGAATTTGTCTGTCTTATTTCTACTGATAGGAATCACACTGTCGAACATCACTTTGAAAAGCAGGGGCATATGATTTACACAGTAAAGTTCATCTAGAATTAACACAGTTTCCAAAAGAGAGAGAGTTCCAGGCTTTGGCTCTGATCTAAGTCTCCTCAAAATTCAGAAATGTTCAAATCCAGAGGTTTGATTCCTGTTTATCTCTAATTGAAAACAGAATAAAAATTTCCCAGTATTTCCATCAGGCAAATACACTTTACCATGAACATCAAAAAAAATCTCAAAATCAGGAAGATGACACACAATAACACAAAATTAAAGTGAAATGGATTAAAAGTTCACTTTGGATAAGCATTCAAAGTTTATGAAAATTATCCATTCTATTCAGATCAGCAAAATAGGAACTGATGTCTTGTGAGCTCAGGCTTTCTGCTTGTTTCTGCCTAATCCAGGCTTAGTATGAGAAATAAAACAATCAAAACAAAGACAAAGAAATCTAGAAGAAACCTAGCGATGTTATTACTAAATTAGAGCTATTATGTCTATCCTTATGATGAGATTTATAAAGTTAATATTATTAAGCAATGACTTTTTCACTTATGGTTAAGAAGTCAGAGAGTAACTTAATGAAGTAGTACAAGCTACATGGAAAATTCTGGTAAGCAGAGGATTTTGGAGTTGCTATAAAGATGTTCAGCTTCCCCTTTCTTTCAAAAGATTGACCTCGAGATCATGCCATTTTTATGGTATAGGTGATCAGCGACTTTACAGCATCAAATTATCAATGTTTTGTTGTATCACATCATTTCCGCAGTCCTATCAATGCCACGAGTCTAATTCAACTATATGGTCATCTTCTGCATTCAGTGGACAGGTCACATGTTAGGTGGCAGCCATGCATTATTTCCAAGGGGGAAACTTTAAAATTTTTTACAAACATCAAGACAAAAAGGTGAATCAAGATCTCATGCATACAAACAAGACACAAGTCTACTCTTCCCTACATTTTGTGGACTAAGAAGTTGTCCTGTTTATTACCTTTTTCTCAGGTCATATACATCCCAGAGTTAATCACACAGAGATTTCTGATGGAAATAAAAAGACTGGTAAGAATGAAGTATGAATGGAAATATCTGTGTGGGAAAGCACCAGAAGAAATCACACTGAATGGCATATATTGATATCCAAGGCTGTGACTGACATCAGTCAGACCCATAAACCTGGAGGAACATGGTATTTCCATGAAGACCTGAAGGCCTGTACTCCAATGAGGTCACAGCACAAATAAGTTACCAGCAGCAGACCAGCACAGTGATAATGAGAGGGAGGACACAAGGTCACAGCCCTTTGTCTGTGCCATTCCTCTTCCTGCTGTCCCAAGAAGCAGCCAGGCAGCCATAAACATACCCAAATATAGGGAAAAAAAAACAATAGCAATTTTGATTAAGACATGGGCAAACTGAAGTGACTTCACTGAACGGCCACCAAGATGCTCAGGATGGGAGCACTTGCCCTGTGAGAAGGGGGCTGAGAAGATGAGCTGCTTCAGCCTAGAGAAGGGATGGCTTTGGGATGGGCCTAACAGCATTGCCTATGGGGACATCAAGAAGATGGAACCAGACTCTTCACAGGGGTGAACAGATGGAGGATGAGACAGCAGGCATAAACTGAAACAAAACAGGTTCAGGCTGGATATAAGGAAAAGCTTTCTCCCGATGAGGACAGCCAGGCACTGGAGGAGGCTGCCCAGGGGTGTTGTGACAACTCCATCCCAGGAGGACTCCAAACCCCAATTGGACGAAGTCCTGAGCAACCTGGTCTGACCTCAGATCTGTCCCTGCTTCAGCAGGAGATTGCGCTTGAGACCTCCTGAGGCCCCGTCCAGCCTGAATTATCCTGTGATCCTACAATCTTATAAGACTTGGGGAAGATGGAATATGTGAGATTCTAAGGCAACAGATCGCTGTAAGGGTGTAGACCTATCCAAAAACCATTTTTTTGCTGCCAGTCAAAAGGAACCCAAGAAACAAAGTGAGGAATGGGTAGCTGATGTCTCTTGTCCTCCATGTCTCTCACAAGTGATCTTGGCCAGACCACTTGGTGTCTTGGTGCTTGTAAGTATGTGGGTGTGACAGTATGAGTGAGTGAAATCATGAGAACATGAGGGTGAGTGAAGGAAATCAGTTTTGTTATAAATGTTACCCTCCCCTTACAGAAGCTTACTCACTAACTTCCCACAGGTGTCCTGCTCCTAAGAGACACGATGGATCTAAAAGTGAGAAGATTTTACAGGGTACCACATTTATGGAAGAATCTCTGTATTCTAAGACCAGTAATTTAACAGGAAAGTGCATCAGAGTTAGCTCTGAGAACCATTTTCTTTCGAGAGAAACAGAAAGAGGAAAATGTTCTTATTTTGTGGCCATTTTCATTCTATATTCTATAATATAGAATTCTATACAAATTCTATATGTGTGACAGCACACCTAGCTGTCACAGGGGCCTCTGGTGCCTTTTGTAGGAAACATGTCGGTCTTTTGATCAAACCTTTCAAAAGTGACCAACAGACATGTAGAATCCAAAAATGAGCACCTCGGACTATGGCCATTTTCCTTTCCAGTGATACCATGCGTAGTCCACAGGCAGAAGGACGCTGAAATCTTTCTTACAGACAGTACTGGATGTAGAGTACAGATTTCACAAAATATTCATATTATTTTAAGAACAGCAGAGGTTTGTGAAGGAAAACAGAAGTACCAATCAAAGAGATTGATTACTTTGGAATTGCTAAAGTGGTCTTCACAAAGGCTAAGTTAATTTGGTATACCTCTGTAGCCCGCCTTTGTGGTCAACAGAGATAGATAAGCTCCCTAAGCAAGCCCTAAGCCTTGGGCTTTATCTTGGCTTTAGCAGAAACCTAGGGAGACTGATGCTGCATTGACAACCTTCTAGATGGCCAGTTAGTAGCAGCCAGCACGCAGATTATAGCAGGAGATCACGACGAACAGAAGAGCTGATAGCTCTGCTGCTATCTGGGAAAGAAATATCACTATGAAACAAGCTTGAAGAAAGAATCGGCAGAGAACCTAAGTTGTGAAAAGTGTCAACAAAACCCAAATATAGGCCAGAAAAATGACAAGCGCTAACAGAAAACTGACCTTAACTTGTTGACACGAAGCACTTGATATAACCCAAAGATGAAGGTAAACATGTTCTCACATGTGGTGCTCTACCTTCTGCCACAATATTGCAAAGTCACGAACTTGTACTCAGGGGGCTGAAGGTTAGGTTCAAGGCTTGTTTGAAGTGATATGAATGCTTTACTACTGCTTGTTAGACCACAGAGAAAATAATGACAGTGACACTATCACACCACTCTAGAAGTGGGATTCAGGTCCCAGTTCAGACAATTATCTGTCAACATTTAACTTTCTACACTCCCATTAAAGACAGAGCTCGTTAGCACAGTTACTGGAATCTAGAGGTAGATTTAGCAATTTGTAGGTGTGTGTAAACATAAGTGTATTAACCTGCAAGATGAATTCCACGCTATATGTCAGTTAACTGGATGCTACCAGTATTGAGTGAATCTGTAGGCCATAAAGGGTGAATCAAAATGTAAAGACATTCAAACTCTTATGTACCCCTAGTGCATCTGGAAAAATAGCAAACTATACATATGTGCAGTTTTAAAACAACAGTACTGGTCAAAAGGGGAAAGGAATCATCACAGCTTTTCTGAGAAACTGAAACAGTAAAGGTACGTACAAAAAGACTATCCAGTTCTAAACACTTTCTATCTAAAACCAGACATAATTAAAGTGAGGAAAAAGAACATATTAAAGTTAAAATAATTTGCCCAAACATGCCCATACTTCAATTTACTGAAAACATCTTCATATTTTGGAGTTGAGGAGTATGTATGAATTGTGATGGAACAGAAGTAACTTTTAGAAGATAATGGCCTGGTGAGCTGGTTCTGGGAACATAAGAATATACACAGACCTGGTCTGGGAGAGTGAGAAGCATGTTAGAAACTGTGGCAGGCAGCAAACACCAGAGTGCTCATTAGCAAAATTTTGCTTTAAAATGCACTTAAGGAGACACCTAACTTTTGAACATGTTTAAACTACCACTGACTAAGGAAACTAAGCTTGTGCTTAAACATTTTCTGAAATCAGGTCACTGAAAGCTTTGATACATATATAACTTGGAAATTACAGGAATGGACAGAACAAAAATGTGCTGCAGTAAAAGCAGATAAATATCAGAGACGAACTGAGCTTGGCAGAACAAGTCCTTAAAAGAGAGAATTGTACTGACAAGATCCTTAACTTCCAAAGTGTCTATATTTTAACAGTCTGAGCCTTTCAGAACTATATTCAAGATTCACAACATGAACGTCAAACATATAGTCTATTGATGTTTGATATTTTGGATTGTGAATAAGCTTCCTTTTCTACAATGTTTTAGAAGTTTTTAGTAGATGTTATTTTATAAAATAAACAGGAAAGAAAAAAATATCTCCATTTACTGAATGATCCTTTTGGAGAAGAGATGAGATCTATGGCAGTGATTTTATCTCCAGTGTAATTTAATTTATTTCTAATTTTATTTGATTGCATTAACCAAGAGAATGACTTAACCAGAAAAAATGGTGAAAAGAAAATTAAAGCCAAGTTCTAGATGTGTAATAGCTTGTTTTCCAACAACATGTTTTTGAAACAGATCAGTTTACTAAAAGATTTTATATTCTTTGAGAGGATAAGTGAGAATATTGTCAACACCTTCCATTTCTCGCTGACGGATTTGATACTGATGAGAAGTAAAAACCATTCAAATATTGGTGGCAGGAGTCAGGAAATATGATGACAAGCTGGTGAACTATATTAAGCAATGCCGGGGAAGTAGACTGTTATAAGACAGCAAATATAGCTATCTCCACAACAGGTGAGTGAGCAGATCAGAACACATGAATGAGAAATAAAGGAGTAAAAGTGTTGAACTACTGTTGTAATATAGTGGGAGAGCAATCCATCTATGAAGCAAAATCTTTTGAGTTCTAAAACCCTATGTAAACAGGTAAGATTAATCATATGGAGAAAATAAAGCCTCATCATCATTACCCTGTGGGCCTCTTTCTGACCTGTGTATTCAAGGCTTTACTGCCCCCGCCTATAAAAGGAAGGGGAAAAAAAGGACAGGGAAAAAAAACCCTAACCTTATCAAATCTTCCTCTCTCTGCACAGGCTGCCAGAGAGTTGTATGTGCTTCCAGTTAAAGAGAAGCTGCGATGCCAAAACCCCTGAGATCAGCACAGCCCCTGGGACTGACAGCAGCACAAGGCCAAGCACAGACAGGGGCTTTTTTCGCACTGGCTCGGCAATGCAGTTGCTCTTTTCATATGGAAGAGTGGGAGGGTGATCACTTTTGCCCTCCCAAAATGTGTGCCAGGATTGAAGATTTCCCCTTTGAACAGAACAGTCATTAGTTTGGTTCCCTGCCACTATTTAGTTCTGACACTGAAAAAATGTATTCACTTCTTTTTCCTATAATCCAGTTGTGATTAAATATTGTCTGCTATAATCCCAGTTCTTCAGTGAGGTCTACAAATGGGTAAATGCAACATCCCAGTCAAGAAGGTAAAACTTAAAGATGAGTCAGGAAAATGTAAGTCACAGAAGTCAAAGCTCTGGGAGGGAGTGAGAGATTAAAGTTAAGATGAAGAAAAAAGATGAAGAAAAAAAGCAGATGAAGTATAAAAGAATGATTCCTTAGCAAGGGAACTTAATGTTTTGTTTAATTGAAATTCTTTTTTTAAAGGGCTGGTGAAAGAATGATATCCAAATTTTAGGGAATCTTTTTATTAACTGAGACTAATTTTATGCTACATTTTCATATTTTTAGATATTTGTAAACAAATGCAGCTGTATATAAAAACATATAATTGAATAAAATGTAACTAAATAAAACATCTATGAACATATAAACATTGAGAGTCATCTTCAGGAAACAAAAAGTCTATCTATATGTGTTTTATTGTGATACAGCATACAATTTCTTGTAAAATAATTGGAAAAAATTTATATCATAAAATTGTGGTTTCATGTAATAGAATTGTAGAGTCTTTGAGGCTGGCAGTCACCTCTGGAGATCACCTAGTCCAACACCCCTGCACAGAACAGCATCAGCTAGAGCAGGGTTCTCATGCACTGTGTCTGGATCATTTCTGAATACCTTTACAAACTCTCCGGGCAACCTGTGTTCCACCACACTCACACTAAAAAGCTTTTTCTTACATTTTAATGGAATTTCTTGGTTTTTCAGCTGTGTCCAATTACCTCTTGTCCTGTCACTGAGCACCACTGAAAAGAGCTTGGGTCCATCTTTACCCCACCTCCCATCCCCATCAGGTATTTATACACATTGGTGAGGTCCCCCCAAGCCTTCTTTTCTCAATGCTGTACGGTCCCAGCTCTCTCAGCCTTTTGTCATATGACAGATGTTCCCATCCCTTAATCACCCTTGCGATCCTTTGCTGCAATCACGGTATCACCTAATAACACCAGTAAGTATAAGTGCTGTTTGACTTCAGCTGCAGCAAAGTTAGACCAAGGTTCCGTGCTCTTAAAATCCAGCCGTCTCTTCCTCAAAGCATGTAAAGAGTATGGCCTTCAACTGGCATTGATCACGTCTCTTCTGGGAATGAGCCAGGGTTCTTCCCAGTGAAGTGTTTTACTTCAGAGTCCACAAACATATTCTGTGGTCTTCTGTCATTTTGTTTCAGAAAGTGACTTAACTAAATTCTAAAAGAAAATTTTAGTGACATAGATTGGCTAATGAAATGGAAGGGATTCCTCCATGTTCAATGCAGATACAACTGTTTTAATTAATAGTAAAGAAAAAGAAGAATTCAGAGGTAAGGAGGCACCTGGGGAGGGTTCCTTATATCCTCGTCATTTGTTTTGTGAATGCTCATGTCTAATGCATTCCTGTGTAGCGGCCCAAGTTCAGCAGGAAGGGTGGATTCTACCTCACCCACCCTGAGGGCAGCCTTGCTAGGGGGAGGTAGGATCATGGGTGGTGTGTCTGGAGGCCCCTTCAGGCCAGCCTGGCTCCAGGGAACCGAGGCTGCAGGTGACTATCTAATCACTAATTCATGGATGTGACAACAGGTACCACCACTGCCTTGCCCAATTTGTGTAAGCCAGGCTTGTTCTGAGCATACTCGGCACTGCAAGCTCCACAGAGGACTAAAATACTGAACTTCAAAAAGCCTCTGGCAGGAGGTAAGCAGTCTCTACAGTAAAGGTAAGGACCTGACCCAACGTGACCAGGAGCACAGTTTTATACTCATTATAGCATTTCTACCTGAAACTTCACAAGCCAAAGATGTTTGAGATGTCTCCACACATTAAACAGGGTATTCTAAAAAACGTTATTGAATTTAGGTTCCTGAAATGTTGCTTAACAGAATTCCAGGCATAAAGATATTTTATGGAATGCTGTTTTTTACAGCCCAAAATCCATCTGTAAAATGGGGATAACATGACATTACCTCCTGACAACTAAATACAAAAGCTCTCAGGACCAGAATGAGTGTCTTTCAGAATGACAGTACGAGGCACAGGCTGCCTGCTAAGTGGAAGTCTACTTAAAGCGTTCACAAATCCCTGGCCTTGGAGCTAAGATCAGCTAATGCCCAAGAGGATTTCTTGGGCGAATCCCTAAATGCTGCAACACTGACCACTTAAATCTGTATGAGGAAAACTGCAAAGAGACAGCCAAAACACTGCTCCCAGTCTTCCTCTCCCTCCCTTCCCCGAGACTCTGCGAGACATTTCTCTGAGAAATGTCATCTGTGACACAGAACTTCTTTAATTAAAGATGACAATTCAAGTGAGGCAGAATGGGAGCTTATATCTCCCAGCTTGCCATTTATAATTGTGAGTAGGTCAGTCACAATCAGAGCTGTGTGCTCTACAATCCTGTTTTCCTTTCCAATATTTAGTATTGAATTGGAGAGTAGGTTTAAAGTAATGTTTTCTGTATTAGATTTTGCCTTTCATATTAATTCCCGTCAGTTGCAGTGACACTTGCATGCGAGAGAACATTTGATCAGCTACAGACTTCCTCATTGCTGAGCTAAGCCAGAAAAACCCTCCTGACTGCAGCAGAAATGTTAGCAATAATCCTAGAGAAATCATGTGTTGCCAGCACTTAATGGCTAGCGCTCTGATTAACAACCTGAGGTAAACAGAGGCCAGTTAATAACATAAACCACTGTGGTTTATAATATCAATAATGCCACGAAACGACTGAGTTTCAGAGGACTATTGTTGATATAAAGTATATTCAACAACCTACACTAGCAACGTTATATATTTAAAGGAAGAAAGATGGGCTGGATACAGCATCGCTTGTTCCACACCATTAACAACCCTATTTTTCCTTTCAGAATACAGCTCTTTTGGCTATGTTTACAATTTTACTTTTGGATCGATATGAACTTTATAGGGCAGGATTTTTTCTCTGCTTCTCTCACAGCAGTAAGAAATGCCAGCACAGTCGATATACAGAATTGCCTGGCTCAGCAGCAGAGGAGATAGTGCTAATCAAAGTAACTGCAGCAAAACTTGAACCGGCCCTTAGAAGGAGAAGGTATTACAGACTGATTCATTAATCTCTTAAGCCCCTGTGTCAGCGAGAAGTATTCTCTTTAGTTGAGTGTCCTTAATAGGATATATCAGGCTCTGAACCTGAGGTGGTTCAGTTTTAAGTCCAGCAAAAACTACCAGGACAGGGATCTGAAATGTAACAAAAACATGAGCTATATATACGCATCCAGGCATCATCTAAGCGATCTGTACTGCTGAATGAGTTATAATAAAGTTATGTCTGAGCAACTGCAAAATATGCCAATTTTTTGCATTTGGATAAATGATTGCTAGAAAAATAACAATTACATAACAGCAGTTGCCTACTATTATTAGCCACAAGCTAAATTCATGGTGCAGTCTCTCCTAATAATGGTGAAGCCAGTCTATTCACATCCATAGCAGGAGTGATAACGCCAGGAGGCAACATGTTCTCGGAAGCACACTTGGTGGTGGGACACTCCGCAAGGCGCGAGTCAGTTAACCCATTCACCAGTGTTCCCAGTTTGTCATTCATTTAGTAGCCAGACCAGCCCAGTCTTACAGTAAGATAATATTAGTAAGCCTCTTCAAACACTAAAGAATTCAAACTAGCTGAAAACAATCAGGTTTTAGTGTGGAGCCAAGAAGGAATAGGCATTTTGTCTCCCAGTCCTTGCACTCCGAGATGGAAAAGCACAGACTGTATTCTGTAAAGCCAAAGCTTTGCCTCAGTGTCACATAAAATAGGTCTGATGAGAATTTAAAGGAAAAGCTGGGGTGGTTTATTATTTTATTTTTGTTCTGCTTGTAAACTCTGAAAGCCTCTAGAAAGATGGATGAAATTTTGCTCATGCTTTTAATACAAACCAAAAAAACTGCCTCTGGCTGACACCAGTGATGGAAAGTTTACACAAAAGGATTTTGTTTCAGAAAGTTTT